>PYUH01000070.1:99182-120143 GCA_016808085.1 Suaeda aralocaspica | reverse complement strand
AATATGATGTTGCAAATGCAGAAAAATATGGAGGCAATGCAGGCTCACAACAAGCACCTGGAGACTCAAATAGCTCAGATTGCACAATCTACCGCTCAAAGGCAACCAGGTCACCTTCCATCACAACCTACACCTCCAGTATCATAGGCATCACAGAATCCCCCGAGGGACCATGTCAATGCCATCACTTTGAGGAGTGGAACTGCTTATGAGGGCCCGGAAATGCCTACTGATGATGTTAATTCTGATGTTGCAGGTGGAGCTGAAAAGACCAGTGATGTGGTGATTGAAGATTTGGAGACAGTTCCATCTAAGGAGGCCGAAGCACCTAAGAAGATGGTAGATGACACATCGATTGATACGATCCCGAGGTCACATGTTAGGTTACCCTTCCCGAACAGGGTAACCAGGAGTAAGTATGATAATCATTTCAGTAAATTTTTAGATATTGTGAAGAATTTGCAAGTTACTGTTCCATTTAGTGATTTAATCACTCAAATTCCTACTTATACTAAATTTTTGAAAGAAATTTTAAGCAAGAAACGTGAGTTGAATGGAGTGGAGACCGTAGAACTTACGGAGGAGTGCAGTGCCATATTGTAAAATAAGTCACCACCGAAACTAAAGGACCCGGGAAGTTTTTCTATTCCTTGTAATATTGGCCCACTGTTCATTGACAAAGCATTATGTGATTTAGGAGCCAATGTTAGTGTTATGCCTTTATCTACTTGTAAAAAACTTGATATGGGTGCTTTAAAGGTTACTAACATCACATTGCAGATGGCAGATAGGACAGTAAAATACCCTAAAGGTATTTTAGAGGATGTCCCGGTGAGAGTTGGAAAATTTTTTATTCCTGTTGATTTTGTTGTGTTAGATATGGATGAGGATGCTCATATCCCAATTATACTTGGTACACCTTTCTTACACACTGCAGGTGCTGTTATTGATGTCAAAATGGTAGTTTGACTCTTTCTGTAGGGGATGATAAAGTTACCTTTAATCTTAATGCTGCTCTTAAGAGTCCTATGATGGAACAGTCATGTTATGTTATTGATGTCATTGATGAAATTGTTATTGATGATATGCCTCGATCCACTAAAAAGGATCTTCTGGAGGCCGTTGTTTGCCTTGATGTTGGTGCAGGTGAAGGTACAATTGATGCCGATGAATTGGTCCAGGATCTCACTGGTGAGGAATTAAATCCGGTGGAGAGCCGGAAATTTATTGAGTTACCACAAGAGGTTTGTTCTGTTAAAGAGGTAACCCAACCTGAGATGAAACCCCTCCCCTCTAATTTGAAATATGCTTTCCTAGATGATAAGGAGTTGTACCCAGTTATTGTCAGTGCTTCCCTTACCGATAATCAATTAAATAAACTTTTGTCTGTGCTTAAGTCTCATAAAAAGGCTATTGGTTATACTATTGATGATTTGACTGGTATTAGTCCTGATTTTTGCATGCATAGAATTCATTTAGAGGAAGGGCATAAACCATGTATACAGGGTCAACGTCGTTTGAATCCTAACATGCATGAGGTAGTGAAGAAGGAAGTTCTTAAACTTCTAGATGCAGGTATTATCTATTCGGTGCCTGATTCCCAGTGGGTAAGTCCCGTACAGGTAGTCCCTAAGAAAGGGGGAACAACTGTTGTTCGTAATGATAAAAATGAATTAATTCCTACTAGAGTTGTTACAGGATGGAGAATGTGTATTGATTATAGAAAACTGAATGTTGCAACTAAAAAGGATCATTTCCCCCTCCCTTTTATTGATCAAATGTGGCTCGAAGAGATTAGACTAAGAAAACAATATTTCTGCTATCTTGACTGGATCTATTCGGGTGGTTCTTGTGCAAGATCCCCTCCACCCTGATGTCAGGGAACGAAAACGGATTAAAGGGTATACCTGTCCCTATAGTAACCATTTTGCTTTCTAAAGATCCCTTTTGGTTTTATGTAATGCACCAGCTACTTTATTCCGACCAGTTGGTACTAAAAAATAGAGACATATTTATTCAATGAGTTTATGAGACAAGTAATTCATGGATAGATTTTAGTGTTATGGGTCTTATTTTGACTACCTGTTGTGACTAATTTGACCAAAGTTCTCCAGAGGATTGAATAGGATAAATCGTGGTTATAACATTTGGGAAACAATGTCACATTCATAATGTCAATGAAATGGAGATTTGCTAGGTATGACAAATTTGGTTCCGAACAACGTGGTATTGAAGAAGGTGGATAAAGAGACGCGAAAATATAGGGACTTGAGCAACTGCACCCTGCCTAGATGGTAAAAGGGGTAGAGAAGTTTTTTTGAGTCATGCTGGATTTTTTCGCAGGTTTAGTAAGTAAAATGGTATTTGGGGATGTCAAAAGATGTTTTATTTGCTAAAATGGCAAAGACCGCGGGCACCGTAATGGTGCGAGTAAAGAGGGCTGAAGTGTAAGCACCGGATGAATTGATCTGAGTCGGAAGATAATCAATATGAACATAAAACGGGGCACTACATTTCGTGCAGCCCAGTATACGCATCGCCCTCATTGGCTTTAACCTTGTGAAAATAATGATGTGAGTTCGAAAAAAAAAATAACTGAAAAAAAAAAAAAAAAAAAAAAAAAAAAAAAAAAAAATTAAAAAAAAAAAAAAAAAAAAAATATGAAACAAAAAAAACATGTGATTTTGCAGTTGGTGCTGGTTTTAGGCTAAGGAGGGATAGATATGAGTCTCTCGGTAAACGATGTCTATTTAATTATGCTGATTGGGAAACCTTGTCAAGCTCAAGGCAATTCGTGCCATACCACGGAAAAAGAGTATTGCTTGCTATAGTGATAAATATGCTATTAGCTAATGCGTGGCTAGTTGTTTATAAAGAAACTGGTCGGTGCTACGTTATTGCAACACACATCGCCCATATGCAAGCTCTTAAGTACCTACTTGGGGAAGGAAGGTAAATGCCAAACCAAGGCTTTATCGTGTGGATTTTACATTGCTTCAAAGTTCGACCTCGAGATTCGGAGAAGAAGGAGGACAGAGAAATGGGGTGCATGACCACTTATCGAGAGATACGGTATGACATGGGGAGATCTCTAACGCCATTGAATGATTCTGTTCCTGATGAAACATCTGAATTTTGCCATTCTAGTGTTAATTTCCCCGTTGAGTTTGCTGACTTTATGCTAACTTAATGTATGTAGGAAGTGTCTTAAACTTCGGATTTGACCTTGTCAGCACAAAAAGAAGTATTTTGCATGATTAATAAGCGAAATACTTTTGGGATGATCATAACTTGTTTCGTGAGTGTGCAAATGTTATATACAGTAAATGTTATCCAGATGGGAAGGCCTCTGGATGTACTTCCCCAATTGCCATATCAATCACCATCTGGAGGTCATAGACCCGGCCCTTAAGCGAAGACAGTGGTTTAAGGTCCGTATGAATCAGTTTTTATTGGCCTAAAGACCGATCCTGAGCAGGATGCTCGAAGCTTTTATTATGTCTTGTGAATTCGTGCCAACATACAGGTAATATTTCAACAAAGGCCAAATGCCCAAACAGCTATATTGGAAGTTGCAAAATGTTGATGATTTGGGACATTGATTCATGGGACCCCTTTCCATCCTCGTGGTAATCAGTTTCAGATTAGATTGCTTTTGATTATGTTTCTAATGGGATGGAAGCTCTGCTACCCCCCATTGTTATTCTAGAAAACACGTTTTGAGTGTTTAAGCAGGTCATTTTTCCTAGGTTCCGGAGTTCCTGAGCTGTCATCAGTATAACGGGGGAAACATTTCCCGAGAAAAAGGCTAGATAAACTGGCTGGAGTCAAGTAGAGGCGTTTACCACAGAACAGGATAATTACCTATCCCACAAACCAGTTAGGTCAGGTTGGAAGATTTCAACTCGAGAAATCAAAGCCATCCTGGAGAAAACAGTTGGGCAAGTCCCCAGGAAGGAGTGAGTAAGCAAGCATAGTATGATCATTCGGAGCATATAGAACGGCCCGTATCAGCCTACATACTGAGTGAACACTCAATCGGTTATAAGGTGGTATGGGAAAGTGCGTGATTCATTTGCCAGATTGAGCTAGAAGACAAGGCTTACTGGCAGTAAAGACAAGGCGGCAACATAGATTCCAAGCTTGCGGTGAGAAGCGGTTACTCCAATAAATGAGTCTGGACGAGTTTCCAGATTGAGGAAGCCTAGGATAGTGCTAGATTATAAGGAGAAAAACGAATCAGATGGCACGTAAGCGGATTGTAAGGAAAGGACTTGTAAATATGGTGATAAGGTCCTTATTATTTAACTCTACAGATTGAAGCTTTTCCTGGAAAGTTGAGGTCTAGAGTGGAAGCGTCCTTTCATTGTTACCTTCGTGAGCAATTAGGGATATTGTAAGAGCTTATTCAAATTAAAAAGGAGAGCGATTCAAGTATAATGACACCAGCCATCAGCACTACTACGTGGCGATGACATTGCTGGCCTGTCACAACAGAGAATCCAGTCTACAGCGCGACCCACACCCTATAGAACTAGTAAGGTAGAGGCGGGATGTCAAGCTATGACCTTTAAACACCATGACAGCTTAGCGGGAGGCACCCTTAGTTAGTTATAGATTTCGGTATTTTGTATTTTTATTTCTTTCCTGTTATATATCTTGCTATATGGTAGGGAACTTCTAGTCCTTCCCGTACCTTTGTTGTGTAAAGTGAAGAGTTATGGGTCACTAATGCTTCTCAGTCTAGTCAGTTGAATGTTTGTTATAAACAGGTTTCCGGATACCACATTCTACATTACATAGGAAAGAAACGATGGTCAAACTACGCGCATATCAATTCGCACACGAGCAGTACGGAGACGAATTAGGATGACGAACAAAGATGCTTTGGCAAGAAAGTAGTAGGTAATCGTCCGAGCACATCGGGCGAAATCCGCCCGAAAAGTCGGGGAACACAAACATGGCGAGTATTTGACAGCCCGACATTACGTGGCGAATCCGTGCGCCCGAGGTCGGGTGCGCGAGGGGTTTTATATTCGAGTGAAACGCTTAAACATTTTCTATGTGTATTATCGCCGAGTAATCTGGGACAGAAAACGGGCGCATCGGATTAATGCAGGCGAATTAAAGAAATAGGGTCTGGTCGGGCGGACCTCCCGGACACACAGGGGGGGTGGGGGGAGCAATCTTACTTTTCCTCTCGCTTACTCTCTCATTCATGCTCATATCATCTTCAAGCCTCGGCTTCAATCTCGTCATCCTCGCAACCTCCATAACCACATCCAACTTCCTGATCAAAATTTTCTTATACAACTCATAATCACTCGATTGGGTGATGGCGCAATACACTCCAAAACGGTCACCAAAACATATTCTGTTGTCCTTCCTCTTTCAAGATTCCTCCACAAAAATTCACATTTCTACCTCTCCTCTTACCCCTCCATAAAACCTCCGGATATCACACTATTAACCGCGGGGGGGGGAAAGCAAACTTTAACAACAAACTGTCACTATGTCTCACACTAAAAACAAACAATCTACGGGAAGAAAACTGGGGGGGTCATGTGGACCTAACACGCAACCACAACAAGCGTCGCTGCACCACTCACATCTAACGTTCACGCGTGACCTGAGGACATTCCGAACATCGTCTTTGAATCCGAGAACACAGGTAAAATTAAATTTATTAACTGGTAGAGTATTCCCCACAAGATTTCTCAGATCATATCGTTAGTTAGATGAAGGTTAGTGGGTAATAAAGACTTACACTAGAGAGGTTATTTTACGCATAGTGTGGGGGGGGGTTAATTATTATCATTCAAATCTTAATCTCCCTCTATATACCGTATCTATACTATGATTTTTTCAGTTATCCTCTAGTTATACTAGTATCTCCTCGCAAATCCCGTCTGGCGTCGCGCCCGCCGCTGTTGGGGCCATCCGTTTACGACTGGGTTCAACGGGACTTGGGAGTTTAATGCTGATCAGGATTTTGATGGTCGAATTTTATGGTATGCACTCTGACGGCACCATGATCCCCCTGAGGTATAATGGTGCCACTCGTTGGTCTTGCATCTTACAGGTGACACTGCAAATACTGGCACATTCTCCAAGTAGCTAACCGCATGCCCAGTCTGCTATTAGAATCGCTCAACGATTCAGGGATCTAAGACTATATTGTGGCCGTAAGGAGCCAACAATGGTGAGCAAAAATTCGAAGTTGGCCATCCTTGGGCAACATCTGTCAATAACCCAATTTCCTTACACCATCAACATTCCTCTATCACTTTATCCTCATCACCTCCACAACCTATAGCACACCCTCCAGGTACCACTAATCTGGAGGCCTAATCATCTAAGGATTGGCCGCAGTATCCTGTGCATTCCTACTCAGAACAAAACAAGGTCCAGGGATATCCAACATGTGGATTTATGCTTTCTTGAGTCCCTTGGCGTTGGTGGACTTAGCCACCACAAAACAATTTGCGATGTGGTATGTGGTCCGAAAGCCCACACTGTGTTACATCCCAACTTGTTTTATACAGGGCTACTATGACGACGGATTCCTAACACTCACTGCCCCGTCAATGGGAATGAATCCATTATCCTGAGATACGTATCCCGTGAGGGGTTAATAGACCAGGAGACAGCTACGTAGTTGAACCATCCCACTCTCAACCTCCCTAACAGGGGGAAGACCGGGGTACCCGGGGAACTAAGACCTGCTAGTTTGAGAGAAGTTGACAATGAGGCTCATGAACCAACTCCAGAACCAGTTGGTCAATTCACAGATAACAAACGACCCCGTTTTTATTCCAAATCGTTGAGTACTTTGTCACATTCCACCGGCTTGCTTGAGTAAGCCGCTAAAAAAAAAAAAAGAAAGACAAAAAAAAAAGTAAATATTTATGATCACTTTGCTAGACAAGGATTAGTCGTCTTCCCGCTTGTCCCACCTCATCCTGGTACACTTCCCTAGGGGGGTTATGGGTCACTACGGGTGAGGATCACACAAGTGGCATGGGTGTGGCTGCTTGCTGATGATGATATGAGGAGGGCGATATTCTCCTAGGCAGTTGCCTTCAGGACTACCGACAGGAGAGAGCTGTTACCAATATCACTCCGTTTCCAGCACTGAGGACCCAATTGTTAGTCCGGCTATGGGAGGTTGATTGATTGCTTGTTGATATCAATATGTTTTAATGCTTTAGGTGTGCGATTATTGCTTTCTTAGGATAGTCATGATGGTTGTACTGCTGCTAGGTGAGGAGTGTCATAGAACCACAACACATTGTAGTGCTTTCCTGTTAAGTTTCTATTGTTTATAGATTTAATGGGTTTAAATAATAACGATAAAGTTAAAATAAAAAATCGTAATGAGGTAAACTTATTGAATTTTGTAATGAATTGACGTTTAATTTTTGATTTGAGAAGTGCTGAATGTTGAATGATGACTTCCCTGTGCCCCGCTATTTTATTTAAATGTTTTGATCATTGGGCATGTGTTGAGTTATAGTTAGGGAATTGTCCAACGTTGGACTTGAACGTGGCCTTAGCTGAAACAACTTCTCATCTTGCCACTTATATCCATTGTTAGAGTCATATGCGCTTGACACGGTGTTAACGTGTGGTGGGGAGAAAAAGGATTTGAGCGTCATACATTAATTCTATCTTGTTTTCTTTTCATGTGTCTGTAGTTCCTGGTGCATGTATGATACCATGTATAATTTGGCCCTTGACTCACTAGCTTGCTTTGGTATGTTACATGTCGCGAAGATAATCAGTCTTTCAATTCATTTCATAGGAAGCTTTCGAGATTTTAGGCATTCTTCTCTAAAACAAATTTTCCCTGATCCGTGTTTTCGTGAGTTTATTAATACCCTTCATTTGCATTTATAGCCACATTACAACCTTATTTTGTCCTTGTCTTAAATCATTTTGATATAGGCCCCAGCCTCATGGCTGTGGGGGGATTTGTAGAGTTGTCTTTGTTGTTTGTTTTGCATTTGTGTAGGTTTTGGAGATTGAAAATTTTGAAAAGGTTGGTTAAATTTGATATAGATTCTCAACGATCGTAAGGCTCTGCATACCATGTCTAGGCTAAGTTGTGTTAATGAAGGAAAAAAAGAAAAAAAGGAAGAAACAAACAAACGAAAAAAAAAAAACAAAAGAGAATTAACAGTTTATTCTTTTATGGCCTAGGTTATGTATGTGTGAATGATTTTGTCCTTGGACATGTCCATTAATCAAGTGGAGCCTAATTGAAAAACAAAATCTGGAAATTTTAAAGGAAGTGAAGCAAAAAAAAAATGAAATGAAACGAACAAAAAAGAAAAACAATACTGAAAGATGCTCTGAAGAATAAAGGCTTGTGATTTTTGGAGTAGTTGAAATGTAATTTTAATGGTGTGAATGTGATTCCATGTAGAGATTGGTTGATTATTTGAGTTTGATGTTGGATTTTTTGATTGTTACATGCGTATACGCGCCGCATTTACCGCCACCTTATCCGCAACTTTATCCTACGTCCCCCTAGCCCGTTACAAGCAAGAAGAAAAAAAAAAAAAGAAAAAAAAAACAAACAAAAAAAAAAAGAACAACAAAAAAAAAAAAAAAAAAAAAAAACAAAAAAAACAAAAAAAAAGTAAAAAGACCTTTTTGATCGGCATGTACTATTTTTAGTATGCTTGTGAATGGTCAATTGCCAAAGCTAGTGAGTATTACTTGCATTTCGAGTCGACTTTCACATTAGGATTATGACTACCCTTAAACACTTGCATGCGGTGTGAGATTAGGTTGGGTCTCAAAATTTGCATTTAAACACTTATTGCACTTGCATTCTTATTTGGGATTAGGGTGAGCTTCACTGTTTATCTCAATTTTATTGTGTGGAGTGAACCTGAGTGACTACTCTAGTCGTCGACTTCTATTTTCGTTGACATGGTGTGGCTGCTTGATTTTTGATTTAAGTGGATGGCGTGGCAAGGGGATTGTGATATGTGTGGTATAGAACTTACGATGATCTCGGAATTGACTTTACGTTGTGGTTGTATTTTCAAAAGTTTTTGGCTGAAGTCAGTGTGAGTCGGTTTAGTTTGTTGTGCTTTAGGACAAGCCAAGTTTTGGGCGTTGGGGGAGTTTGATATGATTTTATCTTATAATTGTATTATCCCTTTTCTGTGTAGGTTTGACTCCTAACTAATGGCTCGTTGGAGCGTATTGTTGGGCTACATTTGGGGTGTGTGGGTGGTAGTTTGTTTGTGCTTGTTTAGTGACTTTTTGCAGGATTTTGGTGTTTTGCATTGCTTCTAGCAATCATATGAGTTACAACTAGATACTAGAATCCATGGGTTGGAAGTTGAAGTAATCAGGATCTCGTGATGAAGGGGCGACACGCACGCCTGGAGGAGCAGAAGACGAGCTGACGTGATTTATGGCGAGAAAGTCATTTCGCCCGGGCAGTCCGGGCGGAATTTAACTTAGCATTTTTCAGAAGATAGGGGCGAACACACTGATCGGCGTGCCCATCGGGCGGATTTTCTCGCCGGGCAGTCGAGCGCGGATTGCTTCTCAAGGCCAAAATCAATTCGCTGTGTGAGGCCGATCGGCGGATTTTGCCCGATTTTCGCGGCGGATTGGTCTCGGAGCCCGTTTTCACTCACTTTTTGACCCAGCATTGTACCTTTTCTTAAATGTGTGGTTCGTGTTAGGGTCTTTTTCACAAGCATATAGGAAAACTAGAGTGTATGTTTTTGCCCTCCCTTAGTATTTTCATACCGTTCTCTCGAGAACTTACTTTTGTTCAAAACTCAATCATCTTTCACATACAATTGCTTTCAGGTTTCTTCATTTCTTTCGTCTCGGTGGGGGGGTTGTTTATTAGGGTGTTAATTAATTTTCCTAGTTGTTAATTGTTTGAGGTAGTATTTTGCGATGCTTTGCGATCTATGTTGTTTGTTTTAGATTTTTGCGTTTTATTTTTTTTGAAGTTGCTTGTTATTTAGCTTAATTGTCGGTAGCATTCCATTTTTTAGTTCCTATACTTATGATTAACTGGGTTCCTTTAGTTCCTATTGGCGTGAGTAGTTCCCTTTCATACTAGTGGGATCCATGGATTGATTTGATGCTTATGTTTCTTAATTGTTGATTGGATTATTGAATGTCTGGAATTACATGTTGTCACTTTTATTGCTTTCAGTACATACTAAAAGGCCAGGGATTTAAATTGTTAAGTAATGGATATATGTTGAAATCGATGCCGAGAGGTAAGAGTATACCGCCCCGTTAAGAGTCCTAAGGAACAAAAAAATAGGCAAACGAGTCTAAGTGCGCGAGAGCCATTAGAGATTTTTTGAAGGGGCAGATTCCGAAATTAGATGGACCTAATAATCAAGGAAATTGAAGAATCCATATGCTTAAATATGGTGCAATACAGTTAAATGTTAATCTATGAATGAAACGATGTCCATAAAGAAACTAGTCAGTAGATATTATTATCCTAATCAACAAATTAGCTAGTATTTAGTTAGCGTAATTGAAGTCTTAATTCGACATTCCAAGGTCCCTTTACACAGTTAGACTTTTAAGACGAATAGGTTTATAATTGCTATCCTGTGCAATTAATCGCATCCCTACTTCCGCTAGCTTATTAGATTAGAGTGGTAATACGGCTTTATTTTTTGATAGATTGTGTGTAGCCTCATCAACCACATATTACAAATGTACATAAAAGACGAGGTATTTTCAATGCAAACGAAATATGGATCTTTTGCTCTCTACTAAAAAAAAAAAAAAAAAAAGTAAAAAAAAAATAAACTAAAGCAAAGAAAAAAAAAAAAAAATAGAAATAACAATTAAACACCAAGAAAAACAATCTTAAATGGTTAAAATTCTAGCAAATAAAGAAAAAAATGAATCGTTTCGTCCGCATTAAAAAAGATATAAGGATAAGAAAGAGAAAAAGTCAAAATTTACATACCAGCAACAAAGGTGCATACGGGCGCCCATAGGGTTAGGGATAATCGGAATAGCCCAAGGGGGGGGGGGATGTTTAAGTCTTGGTGTAAAGTAAGAAATAAATACAACACATTTTAAAGAACGAACGGCTTCGAGAAAGTTGAAACATCGACAAAACAAAACTAAAAATAAAAAAAGGACAAAAGAAAAGAAGAATAGTGAGAAAGACAAAAGCGGTTAACATACGTGGAGAGGGAGTGGGGGGGGGGGGGGGTAGGGGGGGAAATCTCTCTTCGCGGCTTTCACCCCACATGTGACACCCTTGTCGTGACTAAAGGAATCGTAGTTCGATCCTAGTAATGCCCGAGTGGTGGCACGAGTTGTAGTAATCTCATTGGAAAAAAAAGGGACACTATCACAACGTGGAAGGTGAGTGAAGACAGGGCCAAGAAAAATACCAGCGCAATGTAGGAGGTGGTTGATACGAATCACGGTGATACGTCGTAGGGTTTAACATTATGGGGGCGGTGTCAACTGAATGATGGTGCAAGGTAGTGGGTGAGAGATTATAGCGGTTATACGGAGTGAGTTCGCAGGCGTGGAGTTGGAGTCTGTCACACAGATATCATATCATAGGTTATTGTAATGAGAATAGTAACAAACACGTAGCATAAATGATCATAGTAAATGAAGCGTGAGCGCCAATAGGTTTGGTCCGATTTAGAGGGGAAATAATATAAGTTTTTGCCTATGGGTAGTTTTGTCACACACAACTTCAGCGAGGGTTTTCCTCAACTCTCTGGCTTTATTATCTTTGGTTCTTGTTGAGTATTGTCCATAATTTTGTACATTAAAGTCACTGGGAAATGACTAGAGTCAGTTGAAGGTTTCAATTGATTGAACGAATATATGAATCTTTGGAAAGGTGGTGATGTTTGAAGGTACAAAGTACATTAAGGAAGAGGAAAAATATTTGAATGGTGACACCATAACTGAGACAATGTGGTGTGGCGAGAATTGGCGTGTGTTTACTTTGAAATCTCTGAGTGGCCACTTGATTTGTTTGTTTATTTGGTTATGATTTTGAGGAGGACATCATGGTCTTGTTAGGTCATATAGTCTCGAGTAACTTTGTTAAGAATAACGATAGCAGTTGGAAATTTGGATTAGGATTTGTTCAGATCTTAGACATTGTAAAGGATTATCTGTGTGTGTGCATCGATAACCGATTTTGCATAAGCTTTGCGTGATGCACAATTGTGATTTTGAGGTTAGGGACCTGGTGTTGTTGTAGTTGTGTTTGTAGGATCGGGTAAATGTACACAGGGTTGTAAGTTGGATGTTAGTTCACTATGACGAACAGCAACGGTCACAGATATACCAGTGTAAGCCAAAATTAGATTACATGATGTGAATTGAATAAAACATTGTGTTTAGATAATTTGATGTTGTTTGTTCCAGTCAAACAAATTATTGTGAGAAATTTTCGTGTGGTAGGAACTTCGAAAGTAGATAGGGAAGGTGGTTGTTAGGCTATGTGACCTAGTGACGATAAGGTGCCAAAGAATTTAGGGGCGCGTATACGTAAAATTACATTACCAGAAAATTATTGGACGGCGCCACCGGAATTATTTTCTAAGATGCTTTGCTTTAACGAGAAACAATAAAAACTAAGTTTCAATAGCCCTTTGTTGTGAGGGCGATTTTTCCATTTGCGCACATATGTGGGTGGGTTTAGTGGCATCGACGTAGCCTAAGGGTGCGGAAATGGAAGAGATTAAAATAAGTATTTTCACCCCACTCCATTAGTGTTAAGAGTAAGGACATTAGAGGACTCTGATCTTAACCCTGCGGTTAAGGGGCTTTGTTAAGCGTAAGATAAGTCGTACAGAAGTTCACAGTTAGAAGTGGATGGGCATGTCAGTTAAGGTGTACTGCCCATGAACTTCTAACTGGGGTGGGTGTACCCATAGTAAAGAAGGGTAATTAGTTGGGAACCCGTAAACAAAAAAAAAAAAGGGTCCTCAATTTAGGCTCTATCTTGGAGTGTTGAAGAGGAAAATAAAACAAAAAGAAGGACACCAAAATCAAAAATAGGTTGAAAAGTCGAAAAACAGAAAAAAGGAGAAAGAGGGAAAGAAAGAAGAATGGATAAAAATGAAAAAAATATAAAGCAAAAAAGGCGAAAGGGTAGCGGTACGCGAGTCCCTTAAAGGGATAAAATGTGATGTGATGGGCTAGGGGGTGGGGGGAACTACTGCCAAAATCGCCATGGTTTGCCAAGGACCGGCTCCGACTAATTCAGCTAGTGATGGAGTTCTCGGTTAGATGTCCACATTGGGTCGGCGACGCCGCTCACCTCGCACGAAAGAATCCTTGTCTAAACTAGACCTACCAGATCAAAGGAGGACATGTGATTATAGAATTCAGTAGCATAACGATTTTGTATGGAATTCCCAACACAATAAAACCACCTGAACTAATGGTGTTTCTAATCACCTGCAACCATTTTATTGAGTATCAATTTTTTTTTTTTTAAAATGAACAATAATTATTCTAATAGTATGTGTTGGGGGTGTGGGTGTCGAGAAAACGAAGTACCAAGTAAGTTTGTGTAATAGTATCAGCATATAAGGTAGAATGACAAGAGTACGGGGTACTATGAGTGACCAGTATGAAGGGGTATCGGTTTGTATGAGAACAAATGACACTACATTTGATGACCTATTAGTATCCTTTGTCAGAGGAAGGAGTCGAGCCAGAAATGCAACTTGAAAAAGAAGAGACAAAAGTAAAGTCACACGGTCGTTAAACGGTACAGGAAGACAACGCTAGCTCGTCACGTGCAAACTCTCCTCTCTCTCTCTCGGTCTACGGGCTCAGCGATCTACTCTCTGCCGGTTGGTTTCACTCGAACTTCTCTCGCACTTCGCTCTCAGTCCTCAGCTCGCATCTCTCATCTCATCTCCGTTGCTATCGAGTGGTGCGGTTCGCGTACGATTAGTGTTTTGAATGTGACAAACTACATGAACGTCCTCAATTGGATGCACACTATTTTCAATGTGTACATGTGCATAGTATAAAGAGAACAAGTCCAATGGATAATTAGATGAAGCCAAGAAAGCCAGTCTTGAAGTTTGCAATGAACCAAGTTCATAGCCCATACTCTTAAGTCTAGATGCAATTTAAGTTATATAAGGTTATAGTGCATTATTGTGATTAATCCGGCTCCGTCAGGATCCGGGGGTTTCAAATGGTATTAGAGCAACCTCTGCAACTGCGTGCTGATTGTTGGCTGACGTGGATCTGTTGTCGTGATAATGTCCCTATCCGGGTAGAAATTTCTGGGGTGCCTGTGGGGCTTGTCTCACGGGCATCCACTTACAGCCGTCAGCATACTATTGGGGGGTAGTCTCAATATTTGATTGCAACGGATGTAACACTTGGGCTACAAGAGGCCAGGTGGTATAATACTAGGTCCCTAGCGTTACAGACGAATTGAATGTAACCTAGGTCTACCTAAATCCATTTGGCCGTAATACTGGGGTCCCTAGGGTTCCAGCGCAACGAGGGGCCTGCCGTTGTCAGTGGGGTGTATGAATCCCCTCATGAGTGTTTTTAAAGGATTATAACCTACTCAGACCAACAAATGCAGCTTCTTCAATAGCCCATTTCCTAAAAACGCCAAGTTGTAGTGTCTAGCGTGGAGCAATATTTAGGATGGGTACCTCCGGGAAGTTTCCTCAGGTGCGCATGAGTAGGGATGGTCATGGGCTGGGTTTGGCTGGACCCAGACCCAGACCATGATTTGGGGTATGATCTAGATCCGCCCCAGATCTAGTTGGTCCTAAAAAATCTGGACCCCACCCAGACCCTTGGTCTACGTTCTGGGTGATCTATGGGGGCCTGGTGAGTTATGAAGAGTCTAAGTTACATAGCAGATTAGCAATTATTGCGACAAAAATTAAATCGTAATATTTAAATAAACTTCATCTAGTGAATACAATTTCAAGTCTCTGTACAATTTTTGAGAGAATTTAATTAGTCTAAACTAAAATGGCTTTGAATAAATCAGAATTAATTACATACAAGTTTAGATTATTACATACAGTCATATACGAGATAATTATAATATTAATTACATACACGACCATTAAGATTGTTTACTTGTTTTGTTTTAATTGCTATAGTTATATTATATTACAAAAAAGTTAATGTGGGGTGGTCCATGGGGGCGGATCTGGAGTAGGTCTAGTCAATTGTTGATATCCCACCCGACCCCTTTGAGTTAACCCTGACCCAGAATCCGCCCCAAACCCACTGGTTCGAAAAATATTGGACCCAAGACCCTTATACATGAGCAGGTCCACAGGATCCGGGGCCGTGTCCTAGACCATGACCCTCCCGACTCATGAGTGCGGACAAAACGCGCCGGAAGGACTCTTGGTTTTCATTAGTATATTGTTGGCCCATGTTGTGGCCATTTGGTGATTATCCAGCTCGTTAAGAAAAAAATCCGGGGTGTTACAACTGATAATGTCACAAATTAATAAATGCCCCTAAAAGTCAATTCATGGTCAATTACCAAAAGGCCTTAAGTCAAGTAGGTCACACACTGAAAGACGGTGATTCAACTAGCAAAGTCCATCACATTAGCTCCCGATGGTTACAACGCCTACCAGAACTCTTATACGATTGAAGACCATCTCAAGGAAAGTATCATGCGAGAAGGTAGCCTTTCCGGAAAACACACGTGGTTACAGTAAAAACTAACCTGGTTTTGGCAGGTACCTCATACTTTGACTTTCGTCGTATGAGACATCGTCTGTACAAACTCAGTTAAAGTGGGGGCTTCTGGTAATACCTACCATTGGTCCACCAAAGGCTGATAATTAATGTGTAGCACTTCGTCAACATGTTCAACTTCTGAATTGCCTTGATAATAAAAATAAACTTGAATTCATTGCTGGAACTATGTTACCGATGATAAGTTCCGATGGCTGAAATGCGCTTATTAGTTTTTTTTAATATTTATTATTCTTACTGTTGTTGTTGTTGTTGTTGTTTTTTTACTGCTGTTGCTGTTGATGTTGTTGTTGGGTGTTATTGTTGTTGTTGTTATCATTATCTTAATCATCTTATTTTTCTTTCTTGGTTTTTTGATTTTATATTATTTAATCATTATATAGTATTTTTTTTTATTTCGAAAACTTCTTAAATAACTAAGCGCACATTAATGTCGAGCACGATGACCGTTCAATAATATTCTGAAGGTTCTGTACAAAACTGGGCAGCTTTGCTTATTGAAACGTATATAGTGGATATGGAACTTCAAAGTGATTTTGCAAATGAAAGTGAATATTGAAATATGAAAGGAATATCCCTTGAGTGTACATGCGCTCATAGGGCGCACGTACGTTCAGACGGATCGAATTTCAAACCAGGGCCACATTATAAAACTTCCAAATACCACGCTCGAGTGCCACACGCTCAGCGAGAGCCTAGCGCCTCAGTTAGCGAGTGCCCTAGCGCTCGCTGGGCACTGAACTCCGCTCGTTCTGCGCTCATACTCCTTTTTCTGACGTCCACTATAAATAATGACTCGTCCGTCCATTCAAACTTCTAGACATTCTCGATTTTCGTGCCAATGCTCTCAAAATTCGTTCAACTTCTCTCTCTTCTCTAACTACAAAAACACTTTCTCAAGCCTCCCCTAAACACAATTAAGCATCAATTAGTCTCCACACACAATTTTTTACTATTATTAAATTTAAGTTCTTAGCAAGCACTCAATCAAGAACGTTGTTTTGATTGTTCAGCAAGGGTACTTCAAATGAGGCCGACATCATCAACATCTACATTTTGAGTTTATTTCAAGTAATTGAGTCATTTTAGGGGATTTAATTGCTCTTTATTATAGAATTTGACCAGCTTAATTAAATTCATGAATCTGGATTAAATTAGGGTTTTGACTTAATTACAATCACACTTTAAGTAGAGAATAAAATAGGTTATTTACGTGATTATTCTGCTACTGTTTATTGCTTTTAATCATTATTAATCCATTATTAATTACAAAAGCATGTTCTCACATAAAGTAAAGATTAATTATCGGACAACCGGCTTGGTACCTTTTAATATTGATTAATCCTAAAGTGGTTCCCCATTCATGTTTTAGAATTAATGTGTGCATGTATTAAAATCACCTAGAAATGTTTCTATGTGTTTTAAGATAAACCGAAAATATGTATGCGCCTATAATTCCAATAGCAATAATCACAAATACATATAATACAAGTACAGTTGCTATACGCTAGGAACATTGGAACTACTTTGTCCGTAACCCTCGGCTCCGAATCTAGAGATATGGGACTTCCTTTTCCTTGGTGTCATTTGCTTGAGCTAGACCTAATGGGGTTCCGTGAGCTCCCAAAAGAGCATAGTGGCAACTTCTTCTTTGGTTTTTGAGATTCTACACTCACTCCCAAGCAAGCATACGATAGTATACAAACCAGACAAAGACATTTGGATGTCCGTAAAAGGGCACGTGAGCCCCCAAAAGCCCTGAGTCCACATAATTGTTACTGGAATCATATTTCCTCGGAGGTAACCTCACTTGCCTGAATGAGGACTTCTGTTCCTTTGAAAACCTCGACTTGAATGATACATGGTTTGCTTGACATTTTGTCTTTATTTTGACTTTACTTTCTGATATAGCTTATGAATCATAACTTTAGCTTATAAATCTTGAATTTAATTTTGAATTTGACTCGTTTTCAAATTATAACTTTAATCCTTGAAAACATGACTCGCATGGTCCACACTGTCCATACGGGTAAAGCTTGCATAAACAGTTGCCAAACATATACACAACTTTTTGACAACCTAAACATGTCATTTTAGACTCTTAAATATCACTTTTTAAACATTACTTCAACTTTTGTCCAAAACCTTAACACAACTTTATTTCACTTTAAACAACGAACAAACCCCGCAAAGTTTGATAAACATGAAATTATGAACATGGAAACAACCTATTCGCAAACCTGCACCTACAAATTACGCCTATACCAATTTTAAACCTTCTATACATATAAGTGAACTTTGAAAATATTTTTAGTAAATTTCCTAGAAATAGGAGTGAACTAATAATTGATTAATTAACGAATATGTTAATTGTGATAAAAACTCTTGATTTAGTTTTTAGAAACCCCTTAATTATTTATTATTTTCGAAAACTATTTTTTCAATTGATTAATTAAGGTCTAATCATTTTTATTTAAAAAACCGTCAATTTAAGCGATAAGAACTCGTTAAAATATTTAGTTTAAAAATACTTAATTATTCATTAAGTTGTAAACTATTATCAAATAAAGAAAGGAGATGATGAAAATATAAATTTTAAACAGTATTGATCTTTTCATGTATATGTGTATATTTTACATGAACCAATCTCCCTTATTTATACCATTATACCAAGGTACTTCTAAGAATATTAAGGGTCCTCTAGTTACAAAAGAAGTGTAAATATGGATTTACAATGTTTAAAGTATGGGAGTTACACATGGGGATAATTGATGGACATCCACCATATGAGTACTTTAAACACTCCCCCTTGGATTTACATCATTGAGATTAATTCCTCATTAAAAACTACTAGAAAAACCCTATGGGAAAAACCCTAAAAAGGAATAGAGTAACACCTTCATATATCATAGGATTCTGTCTCGTTAAAACCTTACCAGTAAAACCAATGAGGACAAAACCCGTGTTTATAGTGTGACAAAGAGTAAGCACATATATTTCTCCCCCTGATAATAACATCGGAAGATCGTCTAGGTGTCTGAATCCATTGTCTTTGGGGTTAGTTTCACACTTGAAGTAGAATACCATTCAATTCCTTGATATTGATTTTTCTTGATGGACTTCATCTTCAAATCTTTCTATATAAGGTATTCCGGTTCTCCATGCATAGTACGCTTGAAAATAAGTTAAATTGCTTTTACCATTACTATTTTGTTTTCAAGCTATCAAACCAGTGAATTCCATCTTCCTTTTGGAAGTCATACAAGGAGTTATTGATAATGAAATATTGAATCATAATTGGTCCAATTTATTGTAACCCGTGATATTATCAATAACGCTATCCAATCGCATTGTAAATTAGTATACTAAAAGTCATTACATTGCAATTTACGTGATAGTTCCCATGACAAAATTATGATTATCTAGCCACATGCTCAAACTTCAGTTAGTGTTGATAATTTCGTCATTAATACTCTCAAGAGTTTGATAACAATAATGTTACCATGTGTGTTCAAAATACTTCAGATAGCAACTTGAAGGTAATATATATATATTTTAATATTCTTGTAGAGTTTTTCTAGAACATATTGCATGATTGACATATGCTATTAGAACTCTTCCATCATTCAATATGAATAGTTTCATCATCACAAATATATTTTTATTGGAGCATGAAATAATTTCTCTTGTAAGTCTCCATCACAAATATAGATAAAGTTTCACATCACAATTATTGTATATAATTGGTGCATGCATATTGTCAATTGCAAAATTGATACGAATAAATTTTTAAACACAAACACAATATAATGATGCTGCATCGAACCCTATTACGCGCAAGACATAATGCATTTATCTATGACACACACATGCACATACATGTAAGACCCAAAAATGCAATACACTGTACACTGGGGATTTCAAAAACCCGATTATCGGACTTTTTGGTCCTTCATGAACATCATTATTCAGAATTTTTGGGGACTTTAGTCATGAAATCTTCGATCATTATCAATATAATCGACAACACATAGATATTTAATTTTAATCCCCATTCTCTAATCCACTCATTTTTTGCATATGCATAGACTTCATTGGTTTCCATCATATACTGGTATCATCATATTTTTCAAATGTAATTGGATCTTTTTCAAATTGATATCTGAATGTATCTCTCATTAGCACAATTAAACTTTAATTCATTTATCATAGGCCCATCTATCTTAATTCAGATATCTATGCCCTTCCGTGTATATCCTCTGATATAATATATCATTACCATTGTTTAAAAAGGTTTGTCAACTGCACTATCTTGTCATTATCTCATCTTTATTTCAGAATCGACCGTTTGACCTGCACTTCAGGTTGCAGTAATTCAAGTACAATTGGCAAGATATATTCCATTTATCCACATAACTACTAAATATATCCTCAGGCTATGCATCCATGAATCATAATGTTTTTTTTTCTACATACAAATCAATTATATTTGCCACATATCACGATAATTATGGGCACAGTTGGCACATAACCTTGTCAATTAATATGATAGGGATCATCATTTTATAATAAAAAGTTGTAAATTTTGCCAACTTTCCCCAATTCTCTCCCCTAAGTTGGTAAAAATTTTTCTAGTTTATAGGGGCATTAAATTCGATATTAACCAACTTAATTAGTACATAAGTTTCAACGGATCGGAAACATCATATTCAATAAACCTTTTTATCTCTTCTGGAGAACAATCTCAAGGAAATCAGTTCTTCCTTACTTATAATGACATTTATCAATTGACAAAACTTTCCATAATTGTTTTGTGCTCTTATTGAAATCATTATCAATGGGAGAATTGTTTATTCAGTTTTCTCTTGCCCTTTTTCTTTCTTATTTCTTTTGTGCTGACATGAATAGCCCCAATCAAAAAGGATCGTTATACAAAACTAGATGACTTTGCCTGTACTCTCCTCAATGGTATCTTCTGGATCTCCGATGCTTGTGATAGTGAGTTCGTACTGCCCAAAATTTTAACATACAAGTTCTTGGTATTCGTTGAGCTTCTGGTCACATAATAATTGATAATTATATTAATCCAAACTTATTCTCCATTTCATTACTCTTTAAATATAAAACTAATATTCAAAATGAATATAGTCATCTTTTGAAATTTGCTTCAAACAATATCAAAATTCACAATCAAAATAT
>PYUH01000070.1:45225-99157 GCA_016808085.1 Suaeda aralocaspica | reverse complement strand
ACGACTTTTACATGTCCCTATGGTACTTTTGCTTATCGTAGAATGCCTTTTGGTTTATGTAATGCACCAGCTACTTTTCAACGTTGTATGATAAGCATTTTTTCTGAGTTTATGGAAGTATTCATGGATGATTTTAGTGTTTATGGTTCTGATTTTGACTCATGTTTGACTAATTTGACTAAAGTTCTCCAGAGGATTGAATAGGATAAATCGTGGTTATAACATTTGGGAAACAATGTCACATTCATAATGTCAATGAAATGGAGATTTGCTAGGTATGACAAATTTGGTTCCGAACAACGTGGTATTGAAGAAGGTGGATAAAGAGACGCGAAAATATAGGGACTTGAGCAACTGCACCCTGCCTAGATGGTAAAAGGGGTAGAGAAGTTTTTTTGAGTCATGCTGGATTTTTTCGCAGGTTTAGTAAGTAAAATGGTATTTGGGGATGTCAAAAGATGTTTTATTTGCTAAAATGGCAAAGACCGCGGGCACCGTAATGGTGCGAGTAAAGAGGGCTGAAGTGTAAGCACCGGATGAATTGATCTGAGTCGGAAGATAATCAATATGAACATAAAACGGGGCACTACATTTCGTGCAGCCCAGTATACGCATCGCCCTCATTGGCTTTAACCTTGTGAAAATAATGATGTGAGTTCGAAAAAAAAAATAACTGAAAAAAAAAAAAAAAAAAAAAAAAAAAAAAAAAAAAATTAAAAAAAAAAAAAAAAAAAAAATATGAAACAAAAAAAACATGTGATTTTGCAGTTGGTGCTGGTTTTAGGCTAAGGAGGGATAGATATGAGTCTCTCGGTAAACGATGTCTATTTAATTATGCTGATTGGGAAACCTTGTCAAGCTCAAGGCAATTCGTGCCATACCACGGAAAAAGAGTATTGCTTGCTATAGTGATAAATATGCTATTAGCTAATGCGTGGCTAGTTGTTTATAAAGAAACTGGTCGGTGCTACGTTATTGCAACACACATCGCCCATATGCAAGCTCTTAAGTACCTACTTGGGGAAGGAAGGTAAATGCCAAACCAAGGCTTTATCGTGTGGATTTTACATTGCTTCAAAGTTCGACCTCGAGATTCGGAGAAGAAGGAGGACAGAGAAATGGGGTGCATGACCACTTATCGAGAGATACGGTATGACATGGGGAGATCTCTAACGCCATTGAATGATTCTGTTCCTGATGAAACATCTGAATTTTGCCATTCTAGTGTTAATTTCCCCGTTGAGTTTGCTGACTTTATGCTAACTTAATGTATGTAGGAAGTGTCTTAAACTTCGGATTTGACCTTGTCAGCACAAAAAGAAGTATTTTGCATGATTAATAAGCGAAATACTTTTGGGATGATCATAACTTGTTTCGTGAGTGTGCAAATGTTATATACAGTAAATGTTATCCAGATGGGAAGGCCTCTGGATGTACTTCCCCAATTGCCATATCAATCACCATCTGGAGGTCATAGACCCGGCCCTTAAGCGAAGACAGTGGTTTAAGGTCCGTATGAATCAGTTTTTATTGGCCTAAAGACCGATCCTGAGCAGGATGCTCGAAGCTTTTATTATGTCTTGTGAATTCGTGCCAACATACAGGTAATATTTCAACAAAGGCCAAATGCCCCAAACAGCTTGATTGGAAGTTGCAAATGTTGATGTTTGGGGAATTGTTTACAGGGCCCCTTTCCATCCTCGAATGGTACATCGTTTTGTTAGTTGCTTTGTATGTTTTAATGGGCTGGGGAAGCTCTGCTCACCCCCATTGTTATTCTACAAACCGTTTTGAGTCGTTTAGCAGGTCATTTTTCCTGGTTCGGAGTTCTCTGAGCTGTCACTCAGTATAACGGGGGAAAGGCTTTCCACGAGACAAGCTAGATAAACTGCTGGCAGCCAGGAGGCGTTTACCACAGACAGGATTTACCTATCCCACAAACCAGTTAGGTCAGGTTGGAAGATTTCAACTCGAGAAATCAAAGCCATCCTGGAGAAAACAGTTGGGCAAGTCCCCAGGAAGGAGTGAGTAAGCAAGCATAGTATGATCATTCGGAGCATATAGAACGGCCTTCAAGACACCTATCGGTACATCTCCATATCGGTTAGTGTATGGGAAAGCGTGTCATTTGCCAGTTGAGCTAGAATACAAGGCTTACTGGGCAGTAAAGAAGCTCAACATGGATGCCAAGCTTGCAGGTGAGAAACGGTTACTCCAATTAAATGAGCTGGACGAGTTTCGATTGGGAGCCTATGATAGTGCTAAGATTTATAAGGAGAAGACTAAGAGATGGCACGATAAGCGGATTGTAAGGAAGGACTTTGTAATAGGTGATAAGGTCTTATTATTTAACTCTAGATTGAAGCTTTTTCCTGGAAAGTTGAGGTCTAGGTGGAGCGGTCCTTTCATTGTTACTTCGGTGAGCAAGTATGGATTTGTAGAGGTTCAAAATGAGAAAGGAGAGCGATTCAAAGTTAATGGACACCGCCTCAAGCACTACTACGAAGGTGACATTGCTGGCCTAGTCGAAGAAATCCATCTCCGCGACCCACACCCCTATGAACTATAAGGTAACATGGTCAAGCTAATGACCTTAAACAAGCGCTTTGCGGGAGGCAACCCGTAGTTAGTTTAGATTTAGTAGTTTTTTTTTTTTCTTTTCCTTTTTTCTTGCTTTGGTAGGGACTCTAGTCCTTCCCGTACCTTTGGTGAGTGAGAGTGAGGGTACTAATGCTTTCAGTCTAAGTCATTTGTGTTATAGGTTTCCGGTCCCATTCTACAATTAACATAGGAAAAAAAAAAGTGATAAAACGAAGCCCAGAGCAATTCGCCTGAGCANCACCCAGAGCAATTCGCCCGAGCAGTCGGGCGAATGTGACGAACAAAGATGGCTTTGGCAACAGAAGATGGCATTTCGCCCGAGCAATCGGGCGAAATCCGCCCGATCGGGCACACATGACGAGTATTTCGCCCGAGCAGTCGGGCGAAATCCGCCCGATTGGGCGCGGATGGGGTTTTTTTCGAAGAACGCTTAAAATTTTCTAAGTAAATTTCGCCCGAGTCGGGCGAAAACCCATCTTAATCAGGCGAATTTGGGTCTGGTCGGGCGGACCACCCGGACACCTTATCACCTTATTTCCTCTCCTTCTCTCTCATTCACTCATTCATCTTCAACCTCACTTCAAAATCTCTCAAATCCTCTCAACCTCCATAACCACTCAACTTCCTTCAAAATTTCTTTCACTCATAACTCACTCATTACTAATCCAAATCACTCCAAACTTTCACCAAAATCTTTCTTTTTCCTTCCTCTTCAAGGTCCCCCACACAAAAATCACATTTTCTACCTCTCTCTTACCCCTCCATAAAACCCCATATTCACACATATTACCCCAAACTTTACAAAAACTCACTATGTCATCCAAAAGAACAAGATCTACGCAGAAAAGGGGTCGTGGCCAACCGCAACCACAACAACCACCACCACCACCTCACGTTCCGCGGGACCTGAGGTTTCCGAACATCGTCTTTGAATCCGAAGAACAACAGGTAAAATTTAATTTATTAACTGGTAGAGTAGTTGCCCCCACAAGATTTCTAGATCATTCGTTGTTAAGAAGGTTAGGAATTAAAGATAGCACTAGAGAGTTATTTACTAATATTGGTTTAAATTATTTCTTCAATCTTAATCTCCCCTCATATACCGATCTTACTTATGAGTTTTTGTCTAGTATCTCTATTATAAGACCTAGTAGCTCCCGCCCTGTTGGGGTCATCCGTTACCGACTGGGTAACAGGACTTGGGAGTTAAATGCTGATGATTTTGGTCGAATTTTTGGTATGCACTCTGACGGCACCATGAATCCCCCTGAGGGGTATAATGGTGCCACTCTTTGGTCTGCTCTTACAGGTGACACTTTTCAAAACTGGCAGCATGCCCATGCTAACCGCATGCACCAGCCTGCTATTAGAATCGCTCAACGATTCATGGATCTGACTATTTTTGGCCGTAAGGAGCCAAACAATGTGAGCAAAATCGAAGTTGCCATCCTTGGGCAACATCTAGTCAAAACCCAATTTCCTTACACCATCAACATTCCTCATCACTTTATCCTGCACCTCCACAACCAAAGCAACACCCTCCCAGGTACCGACTAATATGGCGGCCTAATCTCTAGGATTGCCCAGTATCATGGCATTCCTACTCTGAACAAGACCAAGGTCCAGGGGTCCAACATGTTGGACTTTGCTTTCTTGAGCCACTTGGAGTGGGTGGACTTAGCCACCCAAAACAAGTTGCGATGGTATGTGGGTTCCCGAAAAGCCCAATCTGTGTTACTCCCCAACCCTGTTTATACAGGGCTACTTACTGATCAGGATTCCTACCTCATGCCCCTCAATGGGAATGAATCCATTCCTGAGTACGGTACCCGTACTTATACCAGACGACAGCAGGGTGAACCATCCCACTCTCAACCTCCCTAACAGGGGGAAGCCGGGGTACCGGGGACTAATATCCCCTATTTTGAGAGAAGTGACATGAGGGCATCAATTGACCGACTCCAGAACCAGTTTGGTCAATTCCAGATACAACAGACCCAGTTTTATCAAAAGTTTGATACTTTTCAGCAGGACCACCGGCTTGCTATGTACCCCATTTATGATCACTTTGCTAGACAGGGAGTAGTCTCTCCCGCTGGTCCTCACCCATCCTGGTACACTTATCCCCAGGGAGGTTATGGGCCTACGGGAGAGGGCACGAGTGGCATGGGTGGAGCTGCTGCTGATGATGATGATGAGGAGGGCGATACCGAGGAGTTCCTCCAGGACTCCGACTGAGGAGCTGTTACCTTACTCCTTTCCAGCACTGAGGACATTGCTGAGTCCGGCTTGGGGGAGGTATGATTTATTGCTTTATTAGTATAGTTTTAATGCTTTTTAGTATAGATTTATTGCTTTCTTAGGATAGTCATATGGTTTGTACTGCTTGCTAGAAGTAGGAGTTTACATATGACCAAAAATATTGTACTGCTTTCCTAGTTTAGTTTTCATTGTTTTATAGATTTAATGGTTTGAATGAATTGAGTTTATTTTTGATTTGAGAAGTACTGAATGGTTGAATGATGACTTCCCTGTGCCCCGCATTTTATTTTAAAATGTTTTTGATCAATTTGGGCATGTGATGAGTTATGTTTAGGGAATTGTCAACTTGGACTTGAACTTGACTTAGCTTGAAACAACTTCTAATCTTGCCATTATAGCCATGTGTAGAGTAGAGGCTTGAACTGTGTTAACGGGAGGATTTGAGCCGCATACATTAATTCTATGCTTGTTTCTTTTCATGTGTGCTTAGTTCCTGGTGCATGTATGATCCATGTTTTGGCCCTTTGACTCTACTAGCTTGGCTTTGGTATGTTACATGTCGCGAATGATAAAAGTCTTTCATTTTCTAGGAGCTTTCAGATTTTTAGGCATTCATTCACAAATTTTCCCTTGATCCCTGTTTTCGAGCTTTTTACCCTTCATTTGCATTTTAGCCACATTACAACCTTATTTGGCCTTGTTCTAATCATTTTGATATATGCCCAAGCTTGGCTTGGGGGAGTTGAGGAGTTGTTTTGTTGTTGTTTTGCATTTGTTGGAGGTTTTGGAGGATTGAAAAATTGTGAAAAGGTTGTGGTTAAAGTTTGATAATAGATCTCACATTAAGGCTCTGCATACCAATGTCTAGGCTAGTTTTAATGAAGAATTAAAATGTTATATCTTTTATTGGCCTAGTTATGTATGTGTGATGATTTTGTCCTTGACATGTCATTAAGAGTCGTGAGCCTAAATTGAAAAAAAATCTTGAAAGTTGAAAAGGAAATGAAGAAATGAAAAAAAATGAAATGAAAGAAAAAAAAAGAAAAAAAATAATTGAAAGATGTTGAAGAAGAAAAGCTTGTGATTTTTGGAGTAGTTGAAATGTAAGTTTTAATGGTGTGATGTGATTCCATGTGAGTTGGTTTGATGATTGGAGTTGATGTTGGATTTTTTGATTGTTACATGCGTATAGCCCGCATTTACCGCCACATTATCCCAAATTCTATCCTACCCGTCACCCTAGCCACGTTACAAGCTTAAAAAGACCTTTTTGATCGGCATGTACATATTTTTAGTTCTTGTGAAGTGAGTCAATTGCCAAAGCTAGTGAGTATTACTTGCATTTCGAGTCGACTTTCACATTAGGATTGAGTGACTACCCTTAAACACTTGCATGAGGTGTGAGATGTAGGTTTGGGTTCTCAAAATTTGCATTTAAACACTTATTGCACTTGCATTCTTATTTGGGATTAAGGGTGAGCTTCACTGTTTATGCTCAATTTTATTGTGTGGAGTGACACCGAGTGAGCTACTCTAGTCGTCGACTTCTATTTCTTACATGGTTGGCTTATTGATTTTGATTTAAGTGGATGGCGGTCAAGGGATTTTGATATGTTGGTATAGGAACTTACATGCTCGGAATTGCTTGAGTTGGTTGTATTTTCAAAAGTTTTGGGCTGAAGTCAGTGTTCGGTTTAGTTTGTTTGCTTGAGGACAAGCAAAGTTTTGGCTTGGGGGAGTTTGATAAGTGTATTTTATTCTTATATTGTATCCCCTTTTCTGGTGTATTTTGACTCTAACCTATGCTCTTTGGAGCTATTTTGGCTAACATTTGGTTGTGTGGAGTTGTTTGTGCTTGTTAGTGACTTTTTGCAGGATTTTGGTGTTTTTGCATTGCTTCTGAGGCAATCATATGAGTTACAACTAGATACTAGAAGCCATGGGTTGGAATTGAAGTAATCAGGAAGCTATGATGAAGCCTGGAGGAGCTAGAAGACGAGCTGACTTGATTTAGGCGAGAAAGTCATTTCGCCCGGGCAGTCGGGCGGAATTTACTTAGCATTTTTCAAGAAGATAGGGGCGAAAACACTGATCGCGCCCGATCGGGCGGATTTCGCCCGGGCAGTCGGGCGGATTGCTTCCAAGGCCAAAATCATTCGCTTTGTGAGCCCGATCGGGCGGATTTTGCCCGATTGGTCGGGCGGATTGTCCGGAGCCCGTTTTTCACTCCTTTTGACCCGAGCATTGTACCTTTTATATAAATAGTGTTTGTGTTAGGTCTTTTTCACACATTAGAGACTAGAGTGTATTTTTTCTCTCCTTAGGATTTTTCATACAGTTTCTCTCTAGAACTTACTTTTGTCAAAACTCAATCATTCATTCAATACAATTGCAATTTCAGGTTCTTCTTTATTTTCTTCTCTTGTTTTTATTAGTTTAATTATTTTCCTTAGTTTTAATTGTTAGTAGTATTTTAATTTTAGATCTTGTTTTTGTTTTAGTTTTTGCTTTTGAGTTATTTTTGTTCTTGTTATTTAGTTTAATTGTCGTAGTCATGTTTTTAGTTCCAGTACTTATGATTAAATTGGTTCCTTTAGTTCCTATTATGCGTGAGTAGTTCCCTTTCTAGGACTAGGGGATCCATGGATTGATTTTGATGCTTGTTCTTAATTGTTGATTGGTTATTAATGTACTTGAATTCCTGTTGTCAACTTTTATTGCTTTCAGTTAAATACTGGCCAGGTTTAATTGTTAGTTTGATATTGTTGAAATCGATGCCGAGAGGTAAGATTACCACAATTAGATCATAAGGACAATAGGCAAAACGAGTCTAAGTGAGCGAGAGCCATTAGAGGAGTTTTGAAGGGGACTAGATTCGAGAGAATTAGTGGACCTTAATTCAAGGAAATTGATAATCCAATTGATTAATTGTGTGCAATTCATTTGTTAATCTATGGTGAAACGATGTCCTAGACTTAGTCATAGATTTATTCCCTTAATCAACTTAGTTCTAGTTTTAGTTAGCGTTTGAGTCTTAATTCGACATTCAAAGGCCCTTTACACAGTTTAGACTTTTTAGAACTAATAGGTTTAATTGCTTCCCTGTGGATTCGATCCCTACTTCCCTAGCTATATTAGTTAGAGTGGTTTGGTTTACTTTTGATAGGTGTGCGANGTTTATTTTTGATAGGTGTGTGATAGCCTCATCAACCACATTTACAAAATGCATGAAAATACGAGGTATTTTCTGAGAACGATATGGATCTTTTGCTCTCTACTAGTATTAGGCAAGGTAAGACCACTGTGACACACTTGTCGTGACTTAAAGAATCGTAGTTCAGTCCTAGTAATGCCCGAGTGGTGGCACGTAGTTGAGTAATCTCATTGTCAATATCAACGATGGAAGAAGTGAAGGAAAGGCCAATAATAACAGCGCAATTGAAGGTGGTTGATACGAATCAAGGTGATAACGTCGAAGGTTTAATTATGGCTTCAACTAATGATTCAAGTATGGGAGAGATTATAGCTTATGGAGATTCAAGGCTTTTGGGATCTTCTAAGTCATCATCATTTGTGTGTATATATACACACGTTACTTGATCATTATGAAGCGTGGAATAGTTGGTCGATTTAGGGGAATAAGATAGTTTTGCCTATGGGTTTTTTGTCACAACACTTGCTAGGGTTTTTCTCATTTCTGGCTTTATTATCTTTGGTTCTTGTTGAGTATTGTCCATAATTTTGTACTTAAAAGTCATGGGAAATGACTTCTTGAAGGTTTCTTGATTGAACTATTGAATCTTGGAAGGTTTTTTTAAGATTAGAGGGAATTTTGAAATGGCACTAACTGAGACAAGGTGGTGTGGCGAGATTTGCGTGTTTCTTTAAGAATCTTGGGCATCTTGATTTGTTTGTGTTTATTTTGTTATGATTTTGATGATTATCTTGTCTGTTAGTTTGATAGTTACTTTGTTAAGATAAAGTCTTGAATTTGTTAGGATTTGTTAGCTTAGAATTGTAAAGGATTATATGTGTGTGTGCATACTTATCCGATTTTGGATAAGCTTTGCTTTATGCTTGTGATTTGATGTTAGGAGATTGTTTTGTATTTTTTAGAAGTTTGTTAGGGTTTTAGTTGATGGTTATCCTATACATAGCCTCAATTACAATTGTAACAAATTAGATTATTGATTGAATAAAACATTGTGTTTTAGATTTTATTTGTTTTTCCTCAAAAACAAAATTATTGTGAGAAATTTCGTGTGTAAGGAATTTCGAAAGTAAGAGGTTGTGCTTAGGATTTTGACTCTTGTGACGATAATTTTAAGAATTTAGGGTGCGTAGCTTAAATCAATTCCAGAAATTATTGGACCAAGGATATTTTTCTAAGTGCTTTGCTTTAGAGAAACATAAACTAGTTTTCTATCCTTTGTTGTGAGTGGCGAGTTTATCAATATTCACATCAGGGGTGTTAGTCATCTAATACCAAGGGAAATGGAAGGAGTTATAAGTATTTCACCACCACTCCATTAGGTTAAGAGTAAGGACATTAGAACTCTGATCTTAACCCTCTTAAGGGCTTTTAAGCCTTAAATAAAGTCGTCGAAGTCACATTGGGATAGCATGTCATTAAGGTTACAGTCCCTCAACTTCTAAAGGGTGGTGTAACCCTATAAAAAGGGGGTAATATATTGACCCGTAAGTCCTCAAGTAAGGCTCGTCTTGTTCAAGAGAAAAAAAAAAAGAAGACAACAAAAAAAAATGTTAAAATCGAAAACAGGAAAAAAGGAAAAGGAAAGAAAGAAGAATGATAAAAATGAAATAAAAGAGAAACAAAGAAAAGGGTACGTACAAGGCCCTTAAAAGGGTAAAATGTGATGTGATGGGCTAGGGGGTGGGGGGAACTCCAACATCGCCAGTTTCCACCCCTCCAACTTCCATATGATTCTCTTTGATGTCACTTGTCGAACGCCCTCAACCTCGGGAAGAATCTCCTTGTCTAAACTAGACCTACAAGATCAAAGGAGGACATGTGATTATAGAATTCAGTAGCATAACGATTTTGTATGGATAGTTCCCACAAATAAAACCATGAACTATGGTTTTCTAATCACCTGCAACAAGTTTATTGGTATCATTTTTTTTTTTTTAAAATGATACCAATAATTTTCTAATAGTATGGTTTTTAAAAAAACGATACCAATAATGTTGTAATAGTATCGCTTGTATGACAAATAATACTAATAGGTGACCTATAGGTATCGTTTGTATGACAAATGACACTATTTGATGACCTATTAGTATCCTTTGTCATACAGAGGATACCAATGCAACTTTAAAAAAGAAAATATAAAATCCACTCTTAAAATACAAAGACAACCCTAGCTCTCACTCACTCTCTCTCTCTCTCTCTCTCTCTCTCTCTCTCTCTCTCATCCGTTGTTTCACTCATGTCTCTCTCACTTCGCTCTCAGTCCTCGCTCGTCATCTCTCATCTCATCTGTTGCTTCTGTTGAGTTCCTAGCTTATGTTTTGAATGATGACAAACTACATTGAACTATCATATTGTATGCAAGTTTCTGTTTACATGTGCAGGTAGTAAAGAAACAAGTTCAATGGATAATAAGATGAAGCTCAAGAAGCCAAGTCTTGAAGTTTGCATGAAGACCAAGTTCATAGAGCCATACTCTTAAGTCTTAGATGCAATTTAAGTGATATGAAGGTTTATAGATGCATTATTGTGATTAATCCGGCTCCGTCAGGAGTCCGGGGTGTTACAAATGGTATTAGAGCAACTCTGCAACTGCGTGCTGATTGAGGATCATGTATTCTAGATTAGTCGCCTAGCCGGGGAGAATTCTGGGGTGCCTGTGGGGCTTGTATCACGGGGCTATCCACGTACAGGCCGTCAGGCATACTAGTGGGAGTCTCCAATATGTGATTGCAAACTGGATGTAACACTTGGGCTACCAAGAGGCCATTGGTATAATACTAGGGTCCCTAGCTTTACAGAAGAATTGAATGTAACACTAGGGCTACCTAGAATCCATTTGGCGTAATACTGGGGTCCCTAGGGTTCCAGGCGCAACGAGGGCGCTGCCGTTGTCAAGTGGGGGTGTATGTAATACCCCTCATGATTGTTTTAAAAGGATTATATACACTACTCATACCAACAAGATGCATCTTTCTTTCAAGGAGCTCATTTCCTAAAAAACTCCAAAGTTAAGTGTGCTTAGCTGGGAGCAATATTAGGATGGGTGACCTCCTGGGAAGTTTCTCAGGGTGCGCATGAGTAGGGATGGTCATGGGGTGGGTTTGGCTGGACCCAGACCCAGACCATGATTTTGGGGTATGGATCTAGATCCGCCCCAGATCTAATGGGTCTAAAAAATCTGGACCCTCACCCAGACCCTGTGGGTCTAGCGGGTCTGGTGGGTCTAGTGGGCCTGGTGAGTTTATGGAAGAGTCTAAGTTACATAGCAGATTAGCAATTATTGCGACAAAATTAAATCGTAATATTTAAATAAACTTATCTAGTGAATACAATTTCAAGTCTCTGTACAATTTTGAGATGAGATTAAATTAGTCTAAACTAAAATGGCTTTGAATAAATCAGATTAATTACATACAAGTTTAGATTAGTTACATACGAGGTCATATACGAGATAATTATATATTAATTACATACAAGAACATTAAAGATTGTTTACTTGTTTGTTTTATGCTATATTATATTATATTACAAAAAAGTTAATGGGTCCATGGGGCGGATCTGGAGTAGGTCTGAGTCCAAATTGTTGAGATCCAAACCCAGACCCATTGAGTTAACCCTAGACCCAGATCCGCCCCAAACCCACTGGGTCTAAAAATATTGGACCCAAGACCCTTATACATGGAGCAGGTCCACAGGATCCGGGGCGGGTCCTAGACCCATGACCATCCCTACTCATGAGTGAGGACAAAACGCGCCGGAAGGACTTACGTTGGTTCATGAGTATAGTTGTTGGCCCATGTTGTGCATTGGTGATTAATCCAGCTTCGTTAAGAGTCCGGGGTGTTACAACTGATAATGTCACAAATTAATAAATGCCCCTAAAAGTCAATTCATGTCAAATTACCAAAATGCCCCTGAGAGTCAAGTTAGGTCAGCACAATGAAAGACGGTGATTCAACTATCAAAGTCATCACATTATCAATCACCGGATGGTACAGACGCCTAACCAGAACCTCTTATACGATTGAAGACCATCTCAAGGAAATTATAATTGTCGAGAAATGTAGCACTTTCCGAGAAAACACCACTTTGGTACAAGTAAAACTAACCTTTGTTTTGCAGGTACCTAATACTTTGACTTTCGTCTTATGAGACTAGTCGTCTGTACAAACTCAGTTAAAGTGGGGGCTTCTGTAGATACCTACATTTGGTCCCACCTAAAAGGCTGATAATTAATGTGTAGCACGTCGCAACAGGTTCAACTTCTGAAATTGCTTGATAAATAAATAAATAAACTTGAATTCATTGCTGGAACATATTTAGCCGATGATAAGTTCCGATGGCTGAAATGCGCTTGAATTAGTTTTTTTTAATATTATTATTCTTACTGTTGTTGTTGTTGTTGTTGTTGTTGTTACTGCTGTTGCTGTTGATGTTGTTGTTGGTGTTATTGTTGTTGTTGTTATCATTATCATTATCATCATTATTTTCTTTATTGGTTTTTTGTTTTATATTATTTAATCATTATATAGTATTTTTTTTATTTCGAAAACTTATTAAATAAATTAAGCGCACAATAAGGTCGAGCACGATGAACGTTCAAGAATATTCTTGAAGGTTCTGTACAAAAACGGGCAGCTTTAGGCTTATTGAAACGTATATAGTGGAATATGGAACTTCAAAGTGAATTTTGCAAAATGAAAGTGAATATCGAAAATATGAAAGTGAATATCCTTTGAGTGTACATGCGCTCATAGGGCGCACGTACGTTCAGAAAGATCGAATTTCAAACACATGGCAACATTATAAAACTTCCAAATACCCACGCTCGAGTGCCACAACGCTCAACGAGAGCCATAGCGCTCAGTGAGCGAGTGCCCTAGCGCTCGCTGGGCACCTGAACGCCGCTCGTTCTGCGCTCATACGCTTTTTCTGACCTTTTCCACTATAAATACATGACCTCGTCCGGCCAATTCAAACTTCTAGACATTCTCGATTTTCGTGCCATTCTCTCAAAATTCGTTCAACTTCTCTCTACTTCCTCTAACTACAAAAACACTTTCTAAGCCTCCCCTAAACACAATTAAGCATCAATTAGTCTCCTAAACACAATTTTTTACTATTATTAAATTTAAGTTCTTATCAAGCACTCAATCAAGAACGTTGTTTTGATTGTTGCACGCAAGGTACTTCAAATGAGGCCGACATCATCAACATCTACATTTTGAGTTATTCAAGTAATTGAGTCAGTTTATGGGATTTAATTGCTTTATTAGAAATTTGACCATGCTTAATTAAATTCATGAAATCTTGATTAATTATGGTTTGACTTTAATTAAAATCAACTTTAAGTAGAGAATAAAATAGGTTATTTAAGTGATTATTCATGCTAATTGTTTATTGCTTTTAATCAATTATTAATCCATTATTAATTACAAAAAGCATGTTCTCACATAAAGTAAAGATTAATTATCGGACAACCGGCTTAGGTACCTTTTAATATTGATTAATCCTAAAGTGGTTACCCCATGCATGTTATTAGAAAATTATGTGTGCATTTATTAAAATCACCTAGAAATGTTTCTATGTGTTTTAAGATAAACCGAAAATATGTATGCGCACTATAATTCAATAGCATAATCACAAAATTACATATAAGACCAAGTACAGTCTGCTATACGCTAGGAGACATTGAACTACTTTGTCCTTACCCTCGTCTCCGAATCTAGAGATATGGGACTTCCTTTCCTTGGTGTCAATTTGCCTTCGAGCTAGACCTAATGGGGTTCCGTGAGCTCCCGAAAAGAGCATAGTGGCAACTTCTCTATTTGGTTTTTGAGATTCTACACTCACTCCCTAAGCCAAGCATACTCATAGTATACAAACAAACAAAAGACATTTGATGTCCGTAAAAAGGGCACGTGAGCCCCCAAAAGCCCTGAGTCCACATAAGTGTTACTGGAATTCATATTTCCCTCGTATGGTAACCTCACTTGGCCTGAATGAGGACTCATGTCCCTTTGAAAAACCTCGACTTGAAATGATACATGGTTTGCTTGCATTTTGTCTTTATTTTGACTTTATACTTCGATATAGACTTATGAATAATAACTTTAGCTTATAATCTTGAATTTAATTTTGAAATTTGACTCGTTTTCAAATTATAACTTTAATTACTTGAAAACATGACTCGCATGGTCAACACTTTCTCATAACATGGTAAAGCTTTGCATAAACATTGCCAAACATATACACAACTTTTTGACAACCTAAACATGTCATTTTAGACTCTTAAATATCACTTTTAAACATTACTTCACTTTTGTCCAAAACTTAAAACATACTTTATTTCACTTTAAACAACTTGAACAAACACCGAAAAGTTTTATAAACATGAAATATGAACATGGAAACAACCTATTAGCAAACCTTCACCTACAAATTACTCATATACCAATTTTAGAAACCTTCTAACTATAGTAAGTGACTTTGAAAATATTTTAGGAAATTTCTAGAAATAGGAAGTGATCTAATAATTGATTAATTAACGAAATATGTTAATTGGTGATAAAAACTCTTGATTTAGTTTTTAGAAACCCTTAAAGTATTTATGATTTTCGAAAACTATTTTTCATTGATTAATTAAGGTCTAATCATTTTTATTTCAAAAACCGTCAATTTAAGCGATATAACTCTTTAAATTAGTTTAAAAATACTTAATTAATTCATTAAGTTGTAAAACTATTATAAAAATAAAGAAAGGAGATGATGAAAATATAAATTTTAAACAGTATATGATCTTTCATTGTATATGTGTATATTTTACATGAACCAATCTCCCTTATTTATACACATGAGTAACAAGTAACTTCTCAAGAATATTAAAGGGTCATCATAAGTTACAAAAGAAGTGTAAAGTTATGGAGTTACAATGTTGTAAAGTCATGGGAGTTACACATGGGGATAATTGATGGACATCCACCATAATGAGTAATTTATAACACTCCCCCTTGGATGTACATCATTGAAGATAATGCCTCATTAAAAACCTTACTAGGAAAAACCCTATGGGAAAAACCCTAGTAAAGGAAAAGAGTACAACACCTTCATAATATGCATATGATGCTGTCTCGTTAAAAACCTTACCAGGAAAACCCAATGAGGGACAAAACCATGGTTAAGGGAAAAAGAGTACAGCACATATATTTCTCCCCCTGATAAATACATAACGTGAGATCTTCTAGTGTAATGAATCCATTGTCTTTGGGTAGTTTCACACTTGAAGTAGAATACCATTCAATTCCTTGATAGTTGATTTTTCTTGATTGGACTTCAATCTTCAAATCTTCTATATAAGGTATCTCCATTTCTCCATGCATATACTCTTGAAAATAATTTATATTGCTTTTACCATTACTTTATTTTGTTTCAAGCTATCATAACCATTGAATTCATATCTTCTTTTGGAAGTCATACAAAGTAGTTATTGATAATGAAATATTGATCATAATTGGTCACAATTTATGGTAACCCGTGATATTATCAATAACGCTATCCAATCTCATTGTAAATTAGTAATAACATAAAAGTCATTACATTGCAATTTAACGTGATAGTTCTCCAATTGACAAAAGATTATGATTATCTACCACATGCTCAAACTTCAGGTTGAGTGTTGATAATTTAGTCATTAATACTCTTCAAGAGTTTGATAACAATAATGTTACCATTTAGGTGTTCAAAATACTTCATATAGAACTTGAAGGTATATATATATATTTTAATATGTCTTGTAGAAGTTTTTCTAGAACATTATTGCATGATTGACAATATGCTATTAGAACGCCTTCATCATTCATATGAATAGTTTCATCATCACAAATATATTTTTATTGGAGCATGAATAATTTCTTCTTGTAAGTCTCCATCACAAATATAGATAAAGTTTCACATCACAATTATTGTATAGAATTGGTGCATGCAATATTGTCAATTGCAAAATTTATACTAATAAGATTTTAAACACAGAACACATATATAATGAGTGATGCATCTAACCACTATATACGCTTGCAATGAATAATGCATTTATCTATGACACACACATGCACATACATGTAAGACCCAAAAATGCAATACACTGTACAATGTGGATTTCAAAAACCTATTATCGGACTTTTGGTCCTTCATGATCATCATCATTCACATTTATTGGACTTTAAGTCAATGAGAAGCTTCGATCATTATCAATATATCGACAACAAATAGGATATTTATTTTAGATCCCCATTCTCTAATCCACTCCTTTTGCATATGCATAGAATTCATTGGTTCCATCATATACTGGTATCATCATATTTTTAAAATTGTAATTGGCATGCTTTTCAAATTGATATCTGAATGTATCTCTCATTAGCACAATTATAACTTTCAATTCATTTATCATAGGCCATCTATCTTAATTCAGATATCTATGCCACTTCCGGGTATAGTCTATGATATAAATATATCATTACACTTTTAAAAGTGTCAACTGCACTATCTTGTCATATATCTCATCTTTATTTCAGAATCGACCGTTTGACCTGCACTTCAGGTGCAGTAATTCAAGTACAATTGGCAAGATATATATCAATGTATACACATAACATAACTAAAATATATCCTCAGCGCTATGCATCATGAATCATAACTACATACAAATCAAATTATAAATTTGCAACATATCACGATAATATATGGGCAAAAGTTGGCACATAACCTTTTCAATAATTATTATAGGGATCATCATTTTATAATAATAAAGTTAGTAATTTTGCCAACTTATCCCAATTCTTCTCCCCCTAAGTTGGTAAAATTTTCTAGTTTATAGGGGCATTAAATTCGATATTAACCAACTTAATTAGTACATAATTTCATACGGATCGGAAAAATCATATTCAATAAACTTTTTATCTCTTCTGGAGAACAATCTCAAGGAAAATCATTCTTCCTTAACTTATAATGCACATTTATCAATTGACAAACCTTTCATAATTGTTTGTGCTCTTATGGATATCATTATCAATGGGGAGATGTGTATTATGCAGTTGTCTCTCTTCTTTTCTTATTTCTTGTGTGCTGACATTGAATAGCCCCAATCAAAAAGGATCGTTATACAAAAATAGATGACTTGTATGCATGTAACTCTACTCAATGGTGATCTTCTGGATCGCCGATGACTTTGATAGTGAGTTCTTACTTGCCCAAAATTTTAACATACAAGTTCATTGTATTCGGTGAGCTTCTGGTCACCTAATAATTGATAATATATAATTAATCCAAACTTTTATTCATCCATTTCATTACTCTTTATATAAAATAATAATATTCAAAATGAATATAGTATCTTTTGAAATTTGCTTCAAAACAAATTATCAAAATTCACAATCAAAATATAGTTTAGTGTTAATTTTATGTCTTGCCATTCAATTCATTTCATGCAACTAACATGAGAGAACGTCAGCACATTATTTCATATCAATTGAAACTTCAGGTTTCCAAAATGGGTTATTATTAAACCCGGATGGCCTAATTTAATTATCACATCCAATCACTTTTCTAAACTTTTGTTAGTTTTCAAACACTAGTGATCACTTTATTATACATAATTCATGCATGGCCATGAATATTAATATGATGTGATATAATAACACTAACATGTGTTTCGTCCTATACGTGCCAGGACTAATACTTTATGCAATAATCATTCATACTCTATCGGAGCATTGATTATTATCATGATACATGCTAATCGTGTTGGATATTTTATACTCTTCTGGAGTACTGTATATAATCTTGGTACATATCATTTTTACGAAATATAAATATATTCTTTTGACAATTATAAGAACTTATCACTTTCTTCTTTAAAAATAATTATCAGAGCCTCTTCAGGATAATTATCTCTAATACCATCAGAGTACCATGGTTCAAACGTACTCCAATGTGTTCATTAACAACTCATATTGTCCTTCCATGACATTAATTTCAATTAAAGTACTTATATATCGCATACAATCGATGACATTCATTCATATCCATCTTCGGGATGGTATCATTCTATATATACATTTAATTATCATTTGGCCACTCTATTAGCAAAATCATTGATATTTAAGTGATTATTGTATGTACCAAATGGATCGACCATAAATATATGTTATAATTAAAAAAAATGGAATATATATATCGACCTAATTAATCGTGGCATATGGGGGCATAAAAATTAATCCAACAACCTTCAAATCTCTTATACCTCTTAAGCATATTTATTCTTTTGGCAATAATATCTATCAAGTAAATTATTCTTATAATATTCTCACATTTTCCTCTAACCCAAAATTCCCAAAAGTATGGGTATAAAAAAAATCATTGAAAATTCTTGTGGACATTCATTGAAGAGCCAGGAGATTCTTCATAAGGGTTTTCAATGTGTAGCTTGCTCAGAAGGCAAGTTGATAATTCGGCCATCACCCACTAAGATAAATTTTGAATCGATTAATTATTTGGAACATATACATGGGGATATTTGTGGGCCCATACATCCCCCATGTGGACCATTTAGATATTTTATGGTGGTGATCGATGCATCAACTAGATGGTCACATGTATCTTTGTTATCAACTCGTAACCTTGCTTTTGCAAGATTACTTGCTCAATTGATTAAATTACGAGCACATTTTCCAGATAATGCTATTAAGACTATTTGTCTTGATAATGCTGGTGAATTCACGTCCCAAGCTTTCAATGACTATTATATGTCCATTGGGATAAATGTTGAACATTCTGTAGCACATGTTCATACACAAAATGGTATGACCGAGTCATTAATCAAACGTTTGCAGTTAATTACTAGACCATTGTTAATGAAATCAAAACTCCTAGTTTCTGCTTGGGGGCATGCTGTATTACAGGCAGCATCATTAATTCGCATCAGGCCAACAAGTTATCATAAAGTCTCCCCATCACAATTTGTTTTTGGTCAGGAACCAAATATTTCCCATCTAAGAATTGTTGGATGTGCTGTATATGTTCCAATTGCTCCACCACAACGTACTAAGATGGGTCCTCAAAGAAGGTTAGGAATTTATGTTGGATACGAATCTCCATCAATAATTAAATATTTAGAGCCATTAACAGGAGATTTGTTCACGGCTCGTTTTGCAGATTGTCATTTTAATGAGTCAGTTTTCGCAACATTAGGGGGAGAAAATAAACAGCTGGTAAAAGAGATAAGTTGGAATGAGAAGTCATTATCTCATCTTGATCCTAGTACTAAAAAGTGTGAGTTAGAAGTTCAAAAGATAATTCATTTATAAAGCTTAGCAAATCAATTGCCAGATGCATTTTTTCTGACCTAAACAAAGTGACCAAGTCACATATACCAGCTGTAAATGCTCTTGTAAAGATTGATGTCCCAGAAGGACAACATCATGTTGCTAATGAATCTAAAGCACGCTACAAGCGTGGAAGACCTATAGGTTCCAAAGATAAAAATCCTCAGAAAAGAAAAGGAGCAATGATTGGTAATGGTCAAATTGAGGACACAATAAGTTTTGAAGGATCTCCAGAAGAGAATATAGACATGATACAAAAAGAAATTCAGGTACCTGATAGTGAAGAGATTTCGATTAATTATATCATGTCTGGAATTAAATGGAACCGAAATGAAATCGACGTCGATGATGTTTTTGCATATAATATAGCACTTGATGCCATGGATAATGTAGAGGATCAAGAACCAAGGTCCATGGATCAATGTAGACAAAGAAATGATTGGCCAAAATGGAAAGAAGCAATTGATGCAGAATTGAAATCTCTTGCAAAGAGAGAAGTATTTGGAAGAGTAGTCCGCACACCTACAGGTGTGAAACCAGTGGGATATAAATGGGTTTTTGTGCACAAGAGAAATGAAAATGGTGAAATTGTCAGATATAAAGCACGTTTAGTTGCACAAGGATTCTCACAAAGACCCGTTATTGATTATGAGGAGATATACTCTCCGGTGATGGATGTAACTACTTTTAGATTCCTAATTAGTCTGGCAATAAGCGAAGAACTTGACTTACGTCTGATGGACGTGGACACAACTTATTTTTATGGCCCACTGGATAATGATATCTATATGAAACTTCCAGAAGGGTTTAAATCGCCTGAAGCAGTACAACCTAGTTCTCGAGAATACTACTCTATCAAATTGAATAGATCTCTTTATGGATTAAACAGTCTGAGCGTATGTGGTACAATCGTCTTAGTGCATACTTAATGAAAGAAGGATATAAGAATGATCCTATTAGCCCATGCATTTTTATTAAGAAATTTGGATCTGGATTCGCTATAATCGCAGTGTATGTTGATGATTTGGATATCATTGGAACTCCTGAAGAGATTTCGGTGACTGTGGATTATTTAAATAAAGAGTTTGAAATGAAGGATCTTAGAAAAGCAAAATTTTGTTTGGGGTTACAAATTGAGCATTTAAAGAATGGTATACTGGTACATCAATCAACATACATAGAAAAGGTCCTTAAAAGATTTTATATGGACAAATCATATCCATTGAGCAACCCTATGGTTGTAAGATCACTTGATGCAAAGAAAGATCCCTTCCGCCCTTGGGAAAATGAGGAGGAGATTCTTGGTCCTGAAGTACCATACTTAAGCTCAATAGGAGCATTAATGTACCTTGCAAGTCATACACGACCTGACATATCATTCTCAGTGAGTTTATTAGCAAGGTTTAGTGCATGTCTGACTAGAAGGCATTGGAATGGGATCAAACATGTACTTCGTTACCTTCAAGGTACAAAAGATATGGGTTTATTTTTCTCTAATCTTTCCAAAGAAGATTTGATTGGTTATGCAGATGCAGGCTATTTATCAGATCCACATAATGCTCGTTCACAAACTGGATATGTGCTATTTCGTCAAAAAAAAAAAGTACATTCTTTAAGTGAGTTTTTCACAATGTACATGCTCAATTTCTTAAACTCATTTTTTTCCTCAAATGTATATTATGTACTTCATATTTATATATATTTACAACTCTTATGAACTTGTTCATCAATTTTAATAATAAAAAAAGAAAAATCATCATCAAATATTCTTGTTATCCTGTTCATCATACAATCTATCATTCACTTAAGAAAATGAGCATATAATTTATATTTTAATTCATTGTAGCGTACATCCACCAATAAATACCATATTAATTATTGGAAAATAAACTTAGACAAAGATGTCTATAAGATTACATTATTTTCATGTGTGATGGATTATCTAGGCAATTAATTTTTGAGTCATATATAAAATAGGACATTAATCCATGAGACAAACTTAATTAGTAATATATAATATTTGGCTAATTATCATATTTATCACATGCTACATGCATGTCCATGCATCAACAATTGAGTATGCATGCATGTTTCATAATTAATATATATATATATATATATATATATATTCAATGAAAAATAAAATAAATACTAAGTTCTTATATATAATTCAAACAATTTGGATCATGGATTAAAGTTAATTGTAAAACTCTAACTAAATGGACTTGTAACGGGTCAAAGAAATAAATTTGCAAAGTATAGACCTTAAAAACATTGAGGTATATGATTTGCTGCATACATCAACATTTATAATTTTATAACTATATGTATGTATATATATACCCTTGTTATTATTTACTTTCTATTATAAAAACTTATCATCTCTATCCACCAAATTATTATAATTTCAAGCCCAAAAGAGAAAGTTATAATTTTGGGCTACGTCATATGGAATTCTAATGAGTCAACCAATGTGCGCTATGAAAAAATTGTTTACTATTAGTGGGCGTTATTGTAGGCCGATATGATCATGTGCGTTAAGGCCAATATGATGATCTAATATTGTTTGTGTAAAAGACCTATTACATATTCATTGATGATCTAGTATTATTTTGCTCAATGGAAATTTATCACTACGTACTATTTATTCGCTGTTGATCTGATCATATCAATTTGCATGACTTAAACGTATAAACAAAATAATAATTATATAAATTAACATTCTATACTTTATACTCCTTAAATGTTTTTACTCCGTAGTTCTTCACAATGCAATTTCAGACAAAATTATGACTCTCCAAATAAAAATAAAAATTGCATAACAAGAGTACAAGCAAAGAAAACAATATTACTAAATCGACAATTTCATACATAATTATATGTGTCGAGTCGTCGAAATTATATGTTGCTCATTCAAAATTAAACAGACACCCTAACAATTATTTTTAGATGTAAGATATGATTTGTGGCATGGTGACAGAATTTATTAAAGGATTTGATAGGTTTATAATAAGAAGAAGATGAGGGAATTGTAGGTCTGCACTAATTCTATGACTACTTGCAATCTGAGACTAATTATTTCTTATAAGAGAACACAATGCATGCCACGATTATGTAAAGACAGTATTAAATTAACAATAAAGCATGCATGATCATTATGCTAAAATAAAGCATATTCATGTGCAAATTTTTTTTCTAGTGTATGATCTCATTGATTTGGTAGAGCATTGGTGCTGATAACGTGTTATAAAAATAAAGAAAGGACATGATGAAAATTTAAATTTTAAAGAGTATATGATCTTTCATTGTATATGTGTATATTTTACATGAACCAATCTCCCTTATTTATAAACATGAGTAACAAGTAACTTCTCAAGAATATTAAAGGGTCATCATAAGTTACAAAAGAAATGTAAAGTCATGGAGTTACAATGTTGTAAAATTATGGGAGTTACACATGGGGATAATTGATGGACATCCACCATAATGAGTAATTTATAACAAAAACCAATTTCAAAATTTCTTTTTTATACTTATTTAGTTCAGAAACAAGCTTTGATCGACTTACATTTGTTTTAAAACTCTTATGGGAATTAATTTTCGAAAACCGTCAATTTAAGTCAAAATCGTTCACAAATTCATAAAATATTTATATATAAAGACTTTTTTGACATGAAAACAACTCCACTAACTCATAATTTTCATAAGGAATCCATTAAAAATAGTCTTGTCACCAGCTTCAGATAAAAACCACAAATCAACTATTCAATTTTAAAGCCATTTTAAACTCATCTAAAATTACAACAAATATACATAACATAATTCATATTGTAACATGTTAAAATATAAATATATCAAGCATTATACGTACCATTAAACCCCTCAAATAATTCAAAACACCGAAAAATTAGTTTTTCATATAATTCCTTAAAATTTCAAGAGAAGGAAACATGAACTTTTACTCGAATCCAAGTTTTTAAACATGATGCGATGACTCAATCCTAACACTTTCATTCCATTAAACCTTTGGTACTATGCATAGTTTGGAGTAATATTCATGATGCAAGTCATGAATATTATTGGGCTTCACTCATATTTTCGAAAATCACCATAGTTTGGACTAATAAGTTCGAAACTCCCTAAGGCATAAAGCCCAAATTAAAATTTGCTATCTTTTAAAATTAAAATAAATATTCAAAACCACTTTTGGAAATAATTATAAATTTTCAAATTAAACCTTGCAAAAATAAATTATTTAAAACTTTATAAACCTTTATAAATAAATATATTATAACTATATTTTTGGAATTCCTTAAACTATATATTATAATCATAAATAATTACAATATAAAGTCTTAAAGATGCGGGGAATTACACTATTACTTTTTGGGTGATAATCTCATTTCTTGGTCGTCAAAACGTCAACATATATACATTGTCCACGCGAAGTATCGTGGTGTCACCAATGTAATCTCTAAAGCATGTTGGCTTCGTAATCTCCTCCACAAGCGACATTGTCCCGTTCGACAGGCAACTAATGTTATTTTGATTATATCAGTGATGTTTATTTGTCTACAAATCTAATCCAACACCAGCGTACTGAACATGTTGAACTCGACAAACATTTCGTTCAGGATAAGGTGGCCTTGGGTCACATTCATGTCCGATCTAGATATCGATTTGCTGCATACATTTTCACCAAAGGCCCAAGAATTATTTCTGGATTTTCGGTCCAGTCTTAGCGTACGTTCTTTTTCCGCTATGAGTGCGGGGTGTGATAGGGAATATTTCTCATAATATTCTCACGGATGTATAATTTGTAAATAAATATGTATTATGGTTAAGATAATATTTCGGAAGATCTATCACAACGATATTATATAACCCTAATTAATGCAATCAACTCCCAGTGAGTGTTCTCCCAATCTAACAATATTTACTATCTAACAACAACAAAAAGTGATTCCATCAATAAATAAATAAATAAATTAATAAATTAATAAATAATAAGAGAGTAATTAAATGAAACTTTGGTCATCAACGCAGCTAAAATGATATTGATCCCCAAGAAATCCCCAATTCCATACAACCATGCTCCAACGGTCAATTTTACATTAACACGCTTTGATTAACAGAAAAAGTTCCCGCCAAAAAAATTCGAATTATCCCTAACGGTAATCTATGCGCGCTGATAAACCGACTTAACCTCCAATTAATTAAGCCCTAGTTTAGTTTGAGTTTCCAATTTCTACTTCATTTCCTTCACTTGCCTAAACATTCTTAATTTTGTCAGATTAATTACCACTTGTTTTTGTTTCCTGATTTCTTAAAATATCGTCTTCCCGAATCAATCAACCCAAGTTTCTTGCTTTAATTTGTTAATTTTCGCTGAAAATTCCTGCTGCAATATAATGACTATACAAAACAGAGTTATTGATTGTGGTGATGAAGATGGAGTACTGGTTCCATCATCGAAACGCCAAAGACTCGTGTATGAAGACTTTTCTGGGGAGGAGAAAGGTGCGATTGAAGCTCTGAAGAGTCTTTGTATTCCAAAAATCCCATCTTTATGTTCCGTAATTCAAAAACTCAGACAACATAATGATGCTACTTGTAACGTTGATGATTCTCTGTATGGTGAGAAGTTTATCGCCGATAAGAAACTGACTTTGACTGATGCCAATGAACATCACTCGCGTCTAGCGATTGCCTTTTCTGATCTCAAAACTAAAAAGTTCCTAACTTCATCAGAGGAGAGGTTGCTGGAAGACAAGGGCGCTGTCGGTATCAAAGTCATGGGGTGTTTTTCTCATAAGCCACACTATTTGAGTTTGAGTAAATGGTATTATGCCAATAAGACTGGATTTTCTTATGCATTGCGCGGTGGATGGAATCAATTCAAAGACGAGAATGGCCTCAAAGCAGATGATCAGATTAACGTGGTTGCTATTCGGTCAAAGGGCGTGCTTTGTTTTGCAATTCATGGGGGTCGTTGGACGAGGCCAAAAAGGGTTGTTAAATCTGTTTCGGATCGAAACCGCCGGCCTGGGATTCTTCCTACCTGGGGTTGCAAGTTTCCTAGAGGTGCTATTGGCAAGGTTTGTTGAAAGGAATTCCAAGTGGCTGTGATTAGTTTCTGCTTACAACAATACTCAGGCAAACACGCACAGTTGTTGATTGAGTTACATTGGACATTTAGTTACATCAGTTTCATTGTTTGGTTATTTACTTGTAGTTGACTAGTTGGTATTCATAGTTATAGTACGTATTTCTGTGTGTCTTGCACATTGTAGTATACAAATTTTTGTGTAAACATGAGGTTTACATTGAAAACTAGAATGTATAAAAATTTCGTATTTTAATTTTCCACCTCCATACTCTCGTGACTTACAGTTTTGACTTCCAATTGCAGAATTAGAGACCATTGCCCCATTTATATGAATTTTCAAGAAAGCTATATCTTTTCAATTTTTATTTTTGAGTCAATTCTATTTTTAACTAGATTGGTGTGAATTCTGTTTTTGCTGGAAAGGCGGCAAAGTCTATTGTTACTACCTTGGAGAGCTGTTGTGCTACTTTGATAGGATTTCCAATTACCCTAACATTATGATAATTTATTAGTTCAGATTCATGAAAAAAGTTTATTGAAATACAGTTGGTTACTTACTTACTTGGTTAGTTCAATAAGATTAGTTTGTAGGTAGTTTTGCTTTCGGAAGCTGTTGATGATCGTATCATATTATTGCCCTTCAATTTGTAGGTTTTCTTTTATGGCAATAAGAGGGCTTAATTAAATAAACAGAGTTCAAACAAACTAAATTGCTGCTCATCTACTGTAGAAATATTATAACAATCAGCCATGATCCAAAATACTATCAGCAGATGAATGAGTAGCTCGCATTACATCATAAAATACCCTAAGATAAATAGTCCTAACTACATTCTCCATTGGAGCTTAATGTAGACGCTGAGATGTCTGAGTTTGCTGAGATATCTCCTGTACCCCTGTTAAGGACTCTGCAAGCTGATTCCACTTCCTCCTCTCAAACCTGAAGCTGCCAACCTAAGTGCTGTTGAATCAGTTCCCTGCTGTTTACGACAATCGTATAAGCATCAGCAGTAGAGACAAGTTAGCTGTTGATCATATCCACAGCTTTTTTGCAATCAGTAGAGATAATAAGATTCAACCAATTATGCTCATGTGCTGTTAGTAGCCCCTGTCTCACAGCTAGAAGCTCAGCATTCAGCAATAACACTAGATTTGCAGAGGCACCTGTCAATGAAGTCATAAATCCAAATTCCTAAGCTATCCGTACATACAGCAGCTAAATTTGCTTTATTACTGCTCTTATCCCAGGCTGCATCACAGTTTAGTTTCAGGCAGTTTTGTGGGGGTGGGGACCAAAAATTGTAGGAATTAGTGGAGGCAGTATTGACATGTGAGGGGCAGGAGGGGCTATTTTGTGAATGGAGAGCTAGATATTCAGAGGGTGCCCATTGTGCTTGCTTAATGCAAAGTTGTGCAGGTATATTTTTGAATTTATAAATCCAAGAGTTTCTTCTCTTCCAAAGGAACCAAGCTATCAATGGGAATAACACTCTCCACTGCACCCCTTGCTGTATAGACCTATTGGAAATGTGGTTACAAATCCAACTCCTAAAGTCCAGGTTGGGGTCATTTAAAAACGGAAAACCAGACCAGATTTCAATTTGTAGGTTGCTCTAAGCATAAAGCATTGATAAACGTCCGAACTTAGATCTTATCTTTTCTCCAATATCATATGCATATATAGAGTGTGCTCTACCTGTGACTATATTTAATCATACGGTTCTCTTATCTCATTTCAATTCTATTTACTTTCATGCATTAAAAAAAAAAAAAAAAAAAANCATCATGATTTAGCAGCAAAGTGTCTAGACGTCTAGTGCAGATGCAGACAAGTGAGTTTACGCTTAAAGCACCACACTGAAATTATTCCGAGAGAGTCCTGCGTAAAATTTTACATAATGGAACGTATATATTCATTTTTGATCTTTTCACTTAATGGAAAACAAGGTACACACATACGCTATAGTTATAGTAGGCATGACTATTGTTGGATGATACCAAGTATAGGAAATCAGTTGTTTTTAGATCATTGTCTGCCGGATATCTAAGGAATTTTTTATGCTTTTGGTTTGTTGCAAATTGTGCCATCTGTTAGTGTAAGTTATGGCTCAAAGTTATCACTCCACATTGTAATGACATTGCTTTACATACTTCCTCGAGTACATCACACATGTTATGCTGTTTTTCAAGTGTAGATACGTGAGAAAGAAATAATATGAATGAGGTAGATCTTGATTTCATGCAGAGAATGGTAAGATCACTATCATCTGATAAAAGTAACTGGATGGGATGCTGGAATAAAGAATAATAATGAAGTTTAAGAGTTCTGAAACTCTCTCAAACAAGGTGAATTTTGGCGACTACCAAACACAATAGCTATGAATTTCTTTCCATTTTTGCATTTAATCAAAGGGAGTCAAACTCAGTTAATTAATAGTGTCATCGCTTACGTACTAGTCGCTGACTGGCAATTAAAATGATACGACAGAGGCTTAAGGGAGTTGCACTTTATCAGGTAATGGCACAAGTATAACTTCACACTAACCTGATGATGATGCTCATACAGAAAATATTTCACAAGGAGACCTTAGGGATCGGGCATAGAATCTGACTTTGGTTCTAATTTATTGAGAATGATATTGGATAACATAAAGCTTCAAGTTTTGCAACTAATTGACGCTTTGAGCTGTTTGAAGTTGGTATTAATTAACAAGGGCTTTGAATCCCGTCAAAACGACGACATGAACACATAATTGAAACATGAGATGATAGTGTCGATTGAACGTCTTTAGTTCATTCCACTATAAGTCTCATAATTTTGCTTGTGACTCGTGCATTATGCAGCATGCTTGTTAATAGCATACACCAATTGCTAATGCCTCCAACTTTTGTAGCCACATTAAGGATGATCTCCCATCATCCTATTAACAAGAGTACATATTATGCCTTCTTCTTAGCTCCCTTACTCTCTTAACTATTAGATGCAAGTTGGTCCAGCTGATTGCCTCAATTTGACATTTAATAGGTTGATAAATGACTAACATATTCCTCGACTAATAGTTGAGCTATTTAACTACATTATGTACCCTCAAAAGAAAAAGAAGGAAAAAAAAAATTGACCATCATGATATAGAATAGTGTTTGACGTCTTATCACTCTTAACTAGTAATTTGGCCCGCGCAACGCTCTGGGTCAATCTCACATACCAAATATGTTATTATTATAAATTTTTATAATCTATTTTATTTTCTTTTTGTGATTTGTTTTTGCTTATCTAAAATTGATAAAGATTATTTTACATGGTAAGCTTGTCGCTCGTTATTAAAAAAATATTTACTTTTTCGGATGAAAATAACAATTATCGGGCATTTACGATAAGGGAATGTGTTAGCAATAGTCTCTTATCATACATTAATACCTCTTAGAGATTTACATATTTATTTATGTACATGTAGTTACTTGTATTCATGTAACTATTACACTTTATTATATTTTGTTGTGAACAACTAATCAACAAATAAAGTAGATTAATAATTGTATATTTACATTTCATTTAAAAGGTCGCAACGAGCTGAGACACCTTCCCACTCATTTTAGTTACCACAAATTAATTATAACACTATTCTCTACTTTTATAAGGTCATATATCACCGTTGTTCACTCACATTGAAGATGTTTTACAATTCGTATATCATCTTTGTTCTCTCAAGTTGAACATGTTTTCAAATTTATTTATGTAATAGTTCACTTCGGTCTTTTCATTTATTCATATTAAGAATAAACGACTTTTTCATGGAGTATCGCTCGACATTTTTTGATTTTACGAGGGATCCTCATGGTTTTGAAAATTGACGGCCCTTAACTTTTAAAAAAATTCACGGTATATCCTTACTACCTAACAATGTTAAATTTTCTGTTAAACTATATCTAATTACAATCAAATGATTAAAATAATAATAAATCTAATAAAAAAACACTATCAACAATTAACAAATTATTTCTAACTATTACATATTTTTAAAGGTTGATGCAAGCACCAATGACAAGATTAACAATGTAATCAATTTGTGGAACAATGACAAGATTAACAAAGGTGCAATCAACTTCGAAAGTTTTGATGTCAATGGCAAGGATGCAACCATAGGTGAATTAATTGCATATGGGGATATAAGTCGTATGGGTGCATCAAGGGTAGGGATTTGCGTGTGTATGGTCACATATACCTAAGGTGGCACGCAAATCAAGGAAAGAATGGTGGATTTTGGGGAACAAGATGGTTTTTGCCTATGGGTTTTTTCCCACTGCATTTGCTAGGGTTTTTCTCATTTTAGGCATTGAGTCTTTTATTTTTTGATGAGTCTTGAACTTCATTTACAGCCTTAAAGACATGGGAAATGACTTCTTGAAGGTTTCTTGATTAAAAGATTGGATCTTGAAAGTTTTCTTTAAGATTTGAAACAAAATCTTGAAAAATGCTCAAATTCTTGGCGGAAATTTGGACGATTTTTCTTGGTTTTGGGTTCTTTGATTTTTTATGTAATTTTGGTTGTATTTTGTTGATTATCATGTTTTCTAGGTTGTTAGGAAGTTTGTTAGGATATGTTCTTGTTTAGATAAGTTTGTTAGAGTTAGTTAGCAAGATATGATCAAGATGTAGTAATGAGGTGGCATGCTTATTTTGTTTGTGTTTGAGGGAGGGACGAATTCTCCCTGTTTTAGGCGAGTGTTTTATTGTTTTTAGCTAGGATTTTTGTTGATGATTATTCTTATAAATAGTCTCAACATTAGTTTGTAAAAATTAAGTTTGAGTTGAATAAAAAAAAGTTTTGTTTGTTTACTTAAAAACAACCGAAATTTTTGAGTTGGTGGTTATACCTTTATGCTCTTGTGGGATTAATTAGTGAATTTGAGGGTGCTTAAGGCTTTAATCAAAGACTAATTGATCAACCTAAATTTAAAAATTTTGGTGGCTTGGCCTTTAGAAATTCAAAAATTTAGTTAACCCTTGTGAATTTTGGTGCTTTCGTTGAGAGAACGTTTAATCTCAAGTGCTTGTGAATCTATCAATCACTTTGACCAACATTGCTATGGAAGGTGGAGGTGAAGGAGTTCCTGCAAATTTTCAAAAGGGATTGTCCTTAGAAAAAGCTAAGGAAATCAAGAGAGACAATGAGATCAAAGAATTACGAACCATGCTAGAGGAGGTGATGAATTTCGTGTCAGGGAGATCGAAAAATAGCAAGAAGAGCCACGAAATAGAGGAATCTAATTCAAGCTCTAGTGATGAAAATTCAGGTAGAAGTGCACGCAAACCTAGGCATAATATGACAACTGTTCTAGTGATGAAGATGATAGAAAAAGACACAGAAAACGAGACAAACCGAAAGATGATGATCGTAGCATAAAATTGGACGTTCCTGAGTTCAATGGCAGTCTAGATTCTGAAGTTTTCCTTGATTGGCTATGGAGAACCGAAAGAGTCTTTAATTACAAAGAATATGATGATCATAAAGCCTTCAAAGTGGCGGAATTAAAGCTGACTTCCTATGCTAGCTTGTGGTGTGAAGGGCTACAAAGGAAACAAAAAAAAGAAAGGAAGATCGAAAATAGAGTCTTGGCGCAAACTGAAGAGGGAATTGAGAAAGAAATTTGTGCCACATGAGTATGAGCAGAACAACTTCCTGAAGATGCATACCTTAAAGCAAGGGAAAAAGAGTGTGACAGAATATATCAATGCCTTTGAAAAGATGTTGATATTGTGTGATCTGAAAGAAAAGGAAGACCACAAGGTTGCTCGATTTTGCAGGATTAGATGACTCTATCATGGAGAAAGTGGAGTTGCAACCTTAATGGACATATGAGGAAATATTTAAAGTGGCACTCAGAGTGGAAAAACATGGGAATTCAAAGAAACCAAAGGCATTCTTTAAATCATATCAGTCTAAAAAAGAGAAGGAAGTGGTGTATTCCCAAACACCTAGTGCTAAACCTAGTTTCGATAATGTAAAAAGGACAGCCACTCCAGTTAAATCACTTGCAATCCCTGATGACAAGAGGAAGTGTTTCAAGTGTCAACGATATGGACACCTACAACGCAATTTCCCCTGTTCCAGGGTAATCACTGTCAGGGAAGCACAAGAGATTGAGGATGCTTATCTAGATGTTCTCCTTGAAGAAGGGGAGGACAAAAATTCTGAATCAAAGGAAGAAAAAAAGTAGCAATAATATGGAGGAAGTAGAGGCTAAAACGCAAGGTCAGGCATTAGTCCTCAGGAGGGTTCTTCAAACTAAACCAACACCAGTTGAAGAGAACCAGAGGGACAAAATTTTCGTGACTAGGTCTAATGTACAAGGCAAGCTATGTGACATGATTATTGATAGTGACAGTTGTACTAATGTGGTCTCTACCCTACTGATTCAGAATATTGACTACCCGACCCACAACCATCCTCAACCTTACAAGTTACATTGGCTGAGCAATACCAGTTTAAAGTAACAAAACAAGGCCTGGTTAATTTCAAAATTGGTTAGTTTGAGGATTTTGTATTATGTGATGTTTGCCCTATGGATGCTTGTCATATATTGCTTTGTAGGCCTGGCAATATGATCGATTTGTGAGGTATGATGGAAGAACCAATGTCTATGTTATCAAGAAACAGGAAAATGACAAGCCAATTACTTTAAAACCTTTGAAAGTGGTGTAAGATAGGAAGAAATTGAATGTGGAGAACAAGAAGGGAGTGTTCTTGTCAAATCCTAAGGAGTTGGAGAAGGAATTACCTGATTGCCAACAAGTGTTCCTGCTAATGGCCAAGGGTTGCCTCCCACTAGGGTTGAAACATTCTTCAACCATTATTGAAAGAATTTGAAGATGTATTTCCAGATGATTTGCCACCAGGGTTGCCTCCCACTAGGGGCATTGAACACCAGATTCACTTGATTCCTGGTGCTCAGATTCCCAATAAACCAGCATACCGATGCAATCCCGAGGAGACTAAGGAAATACAAAGGCAGATTGAAGAATTGATGCAAAGAGGGTATGTTCGAGAGAGTATGAGTCCGTGTGCCGTACCAACACTGATTATTCCTAAGAAAGACGGATCCTGGCGCATGTGCATTGGTTCTAGAGCTGCCAACAACATCAACATCAAGTACAGGTTCCCAATCCCAAGGTTGGACGATTTTATTGGATGAATTGTATGGCTCACAAGTGTTTTCCAAAATTGATTTGAGAAGTGGGTATCATCAAATACGCATGAGAGAAGGAGATGAGTGGAAAACAGCTTTCAAGACTAAATTAGGTCTCTATGAGTGGTTAGTCATGCCTTTTGGACTTACCAACGCACCAAGTACTTTTATGAGGCTCATGAATGAAGTTTTGAAACTATACTTGGGAAAGTTTGTCGTTGTGTACTTAGATGATATATTGATTTATAGTAGAAGCAATGGCGATCATCTGCAGCTTCTAAGACAGGTTTTCGAAACTTCGAGGAAACAAAAGCTTTAAGCAAAATTGGAGAAATGTTACTTAATGGTGAACAGTGTAACATTTTTGGGGTATTTAGTGTCAAAAGACGGAGTGTCAGTGGATCAATATAAGGTTGAAGCAATCAAATCATGGCCAACACCCACGAATGTTACTGAAGTGCGTTCTTTTCATGGTTTGGCTTCATTCTGCAAAAGGTTTGTCAAAAACTTCTCATCAATTGTTGCTCCTATGACTGAATGCATTAAGAAGGACAAGAAATTCGAGTGGACCAAAGAAGCATAAAGGGCTTTCGAAAAAGTAAAGGATTTTTTATGTCACGCACATGTTCTTGCATTGCCTGATTTCACAAAACCTTTTGAAGTTAAAACAGATGCAAGAAATGTGGGAATTGGCGCAGTTTTAGTGCAGGGAAAACGACCAATTGCCTATTTTAGTGAGAAATTAAATGGAGCCAGGTTGAATTATTCCACTTATGATAAAAAGTTTTATGCAATTGTTAGAGCTCTAGATCATTGGAGTCATTATTTAAGGCCTAGTCATTTCATCCTGCATTCTGATCATGAATCATTGAAACATATCAATGGTCAGCAGAAACTGAATCCTAGACATGCCAAGTGGGTTGATTTCCTTCAATCTTTTCATTTTTCCTCCAAATATAAAGATGGCAAGTCTAATGTGGTGGCAGATGCACTTTCTAGAAGGTATGTGCTGATTAGTGTTTGAATTTCAAGCTGCTGGATTTAGAACATATCAAGACATATTATGAATATGATGTGGATTTTGGTCCTATGATGCAACAATTGGGAAGTGGAGTAGTTGGATCTTATGTGTTGCATGATGGATTCCTATTTAAAGGGAACCAGTTGTGTGTGCCTAACTATTCAATTAGGGAATTGCTAGCAAGAGAGGCGCATGGAGGGGGTCTTGCAGGGCATTTTGGAATCGCTAAATCATTAAGCATGCTGCAAGAACATTTTTATTGGCCAAAGATGATTGGATATGTGGAAGCTGTGATATCTCAATGTGCTATATGTCAGAAGGCCAAGGCAACATTTCATCAAGGTTTATATACACCATTGCCAGTTCCTGATGGTCCCTGGGAAGATGTATCAATGGATTTCATTGTTGGTTTACCTAGAACTACTCGAAATAAGGACTCTATTATGGTAGTGGTGGACAGATTTTCGAAGATGGCAAATTTTACCCCTTGCCATAAGACTGTTGATGCTGTTAATGTTGCAGAGCTATATTTTAGAGATGTAATACGATTGCAAGGTATACCTAAAACCATTTTCAGTGACAGAGATTCGAAATTCATCAGTTATTTTTGGAAATCACTTTGGAAGTTGGTTGGAACCAAATTGCTTTTTAGTACTTCCTATCATCCCCAAACTGATGGGCAGACTGAGGTAACAAACAGAACTCCGGGGGTACTACTGCGTGGATTGCTAAGCAAAACTCTGAAAGATTGGGACTTATAATTGGCGCATGCGGAGTTCGCTTATAACAGATCACCTACTTATGCAATTAAGCATTCAACCTTTGAAATCGTTTATGAAGTCAATCCCAAGTTGCCAATTAATTTCATTTATGTTCCTAAAGGTGATTTGGTTCATAAGATTGCTTTGGATAAAATCCAATGTATGCAAAAATTACATGCCCAGATCAGAGCAAGAAATGAAAAGGTGAATGACCAGTATAAAGTTCGCGCAAATAAACACAGGAGCCAACGTCAATATCAGGAAGGTGATTTAGTTTGGTTACATCTAAGGAAAGAACGATTTCATAATCAAAGGAAAAATAAATTGATGCCTAGGTGTGATGGACCATTTAATATTTTGAAAAAAGTTGGTAATAATGCTTATCAGCTTGAGTTACTAGAAGAATATGGAGTCCATGCTACTTTCAATATAGGTGATTTATCTCCATACATTCCTGATGAGCATCTTCGAAGTTTGAGGTCAAACTCTTTTGAAGAAGGGGAGGATGATTCAGACACCAATGACAAGATTAACAATGTAATCAATTTGTGGAACAATGACAAGATTAACAAAGGTGTAATCAACTTCGAAAGTTTTGATGTCAATGGCAAGGATGCAACCATAGGTGAATTAATTGCATATGGGGATATAAGCCATATGGGTGCAAATAGGGTACAGATTTGCGTGTGTATGGTCACATATACCTAACGTGGCACGAAAATCAAGGAAAGAATGGTGGATTTTGGGGAACAAGATGATTTTTGCCTACGGGTTTTTTCCCACTGCATTTGCCAGGGTTTTTCTCATTTTAGGCATTGAGTCTTTTATTTTTTGATGAGTCTTGAACTTAATTTACAGCCTTAAAGACATGGGAAATGACTTCTTGAAGGTTTCTTAATTAAAAGATTGGATCTTGAAAGGTTTCTTGAAGATTTGAAGCAAAATCTTGAAAAATGTGCAAATTCTTGGCCGAAATTTGGACGATTTTTCTTGGTTTTGGGTTCTTGTGTGTGTTTGAGGGAGGGACGAATTCTCCTTGTTTTAGGCTAGTGTTTTATTGTTTTTAGCTAGGATTTCTGGTTGATGATTATTCCTATAAATAGTCTCAACATTAGTTTGTAAAAACAAAGTTTGAGTTGAATAAAAAAAAAAACTTTGTTTGTTTACTTAAAAACAACCGAATTTTTTGAGTTGGTGGTTATACCTTTGTGCTCTTGTGGGATTGATTAGTGACTTTGAGGGTGCTTAAGGCTTTAATCAAAGACTAATTGATCAACCTAAATTTAAGAATTTTGGTGTCTTGGCCTTTAGAAATTCGAAAATTTAGTTAACCCTTGTGAGTTTTCAATTCATAAGAAAATTCACATCAAAGGCTAAGGATCTTCTACAATTGTGAGTGTGAGAGTTTTTTTTTTTTATTATTAAACTTAGATTTTTAAATTTATGAAGAATCAATATTAGCCATTGATTTTTTTTGAAGGGTTCGGATTTGCTGAAATCTATAGAATTCAAATTTAAAGAGTCTAGACCAATTTTTACAATCAAGTTATGGAATTATTATGGAAAGAATATGATAAAATTTGTTTACTAAAATTTATTTTTCAAAATATAATATATTGTTTCTAAATGTTCCCATATATAACTAATTCGAATTATTATTAATCTATAATAATTTGTTTGGGCAAAAAAAAATTGTTGTTTGTTTCTTAAACGGCTGCCCAAAAATTATAATGGAAGAAAAGTGCATTATTGTGTGTATGGTTTAGTTAGATTCCCATAGTTAAGAAAACTAGACAACATATAATTTTTTAACCATGTGTACCATCCTATAATATATTGAAAGACGTTTCGGATAACGTCAATGTGTCACGTAAGCCCATACCTTTCACCTACACTATGCCAGGTGACAAGGTCTCACCAACATAGTTGTAATCCCCCAAATTTTTGAGACTTTATATACGTTATAATTTTTTATGATTATAATGTATATTATGAGAAATTTCAAAAAAATAAAGTTTTATTATAATTACTCATAAAGGTTTTATGAGGTTTTAAATAAATTATATTTGCGACGTTTTATTCAAAAATTAATAATTATTTGCAAAAGAGGTTTCGAATATTTATTTTAATTTCAAAAAATAGCAAAAATTATCTTGGGCTTTGCGCTATATTAATTTCTTACCATTATGTCCATTTTCAAGTGTTTTTGAAAATTATGAGTTAAGCCCAATTAGTTTCATGACTTAAATTATGTTTATGATTTAATCAAATTAATTGTTTCATAAATATTTTCACATCAAAAAAGATATATTTTCAGCATTTTTTAAATATTTTATTAAATACTAGCTTCAAGAATAGTTCAATCCATGAGATGGTGATGTAAACAAGTTCTCCAAAACCATTGAAATCATTGAATCCATCGAAGCTATTGTCTAGAACAAACTTTCGAAAGTACCTTTTAGACATATGGTCTCAAGAATGCGAGACATAACCCTAACGAAACCAAAACCAAAAACCATATACGGGAAGATTGGAGAAATGGATGCAACAAAAGTCAGTAAGTTGAGGAAATGGTATTTAGCAAGCAAATTTTATTTCATGGTTGGTCGAGTTACGGGGACATAACTCATTTTTAAAGGGAGGTAGAATACGATAGAGTTTCGCACGTTTCACGCAAAGTTTATAGCTTTTGGCAAGTTTTAAGAGTCGATAGCAAGTTATATAGTTATTGTACAACCAAAAGAAAGTTGTAAATGTTTCATAAAGTTCATAAAGTGCATTAGAAAGTATTTGAAACAGCTCATTTCAAAGTTTCAAAGAAAAAGGTTTTCAAGAGCTCTCCTACTCGTTCCGAAGTTATGGCAAAAGAAATTTTTTTAAAGCTTATTGTAAAAGTTTTCTTAAATATTCCTTTTAGTTGTTTTTATTTAAACCGAAATTCTTCAAAATAAGTTTGTTTTCTGATAAGTAAATATTTTATGCATGCTTTACCCCCGTTCCCGAGTGATTTTTAGCTCTAACATGACTCTTTTGAGCCGTTACTACTAACTTTTGCTATTTCGAGTGCTTTTCGTGTTCTTTATAAGTTTTTGCAGGAATTGATGATTTATCATTATATTCCAAGCTATTTGGAGCATTTGAAGAGTTAGTGAGAGTTTGAAGTCATTTGGGAAGCCTTGGTACGGATTAGGAATTGTTAAAGAAGCATTACGGAAGTAGTTAGAAGAAAACGAGTGAAAAAAATGAAGTTCCAAGCCACCTGGTGGTTTGCCTGGGGCGATCGCCGTGCGCTCGGGTACATGGTGTTTCGCCTGGATCACCTGGGTGGGCAGCTCCTGTAACACCCTAGAATTTCCTAACTTCCTTGTCTAGATTTTCCGGAAAACATACTATAAATAATAAATAATGATATTTATTAAAACTCCTAAATAGCTCGGAAAAACCAAAGCATTACCGCCACAATGATAATGGCTAAAGCATTTATTAAAGGACCACAGCGAAGTCTTTAAAACCAAAACGAATTTCAAAATCAACCTCAAAATAATCCCAAAACTAAAATCAAACAGAAACCAAAAGAAAATTCACTTAAAACTTTATTACACTTCGGAACCATATTAATGGCCCTTTAAAACCAAAACCTTAAACTTCGGAAATAAGACAACATCGAATGACAGCTAACTAAATCCAAAAGCAAATAAACTGAGAAACTACGAAGACTACAAAGCAAACACTCTCACTCCAGCCCAGCATGAATGACTTATACCCACTTGTACATGTAGCTTTCTCTTATTCTAGACAGCTACTCGCCAACAAGTTGGTCATCGTAGGGCCAAATCCAAGACAAAGGCATGCACACATCACAAACAGTCAGTAAAGCTAAGTACATAACTACTAAAGACTATACAGCATGATCAAAATAAAATAAAAGTACAACATACACACATCTTACCGTTGACAACTCTTTACCTGTACATAGACTAAAGTTAAACAAATTAATTATAATATTTAAACTTTGGATTTCGCATCGAACGGGTTTCCTTTCCTTTAAAATCATCCTATTGGGCACCAACTTGGGAGCAACTCCAAGAAGGTATTACCTATGTCACATAAAGTGACGGAATTCCAGCGCATTAAAAAAATAACAGAGTACAATGTCTTGTACTCCAATTAGAAGTCATAGATCATTGTTCCGTACGACTCCCCCCATTGTTCATGCTCAAGGTATATACGTTCCAAGAGTTTCGATGCGAATCCTCTTTCACTTTATGTGAATAACAGGTTTAAGAATATTACGACTCACATACAACATCACATAAAAGCATGCATAAAATCAACAAGTCATTTTAATTATCTTTGATTAAAGGTGATTCTACAAATAATAATATTGTTTGTCCTTTAATTAAAATAAACTAGAGTGTACCCATGCAAATGCACGGGGATGTACTACATCGGTAAATAGAAATACGGGTTGTTTAAGACTTTTTTTCCCTAGTCGAAACACTTATATACAATAACTATTCTAAATATCTATTGCTAGTAACATTGCATAAAACTTTAACTAAATACATGGCTTGGTGATGTGTATCATATTATTCGGTGATTCTCCTTCGCTTAGTGTGACACACCAATCTTTTGAACTCTTCTTCCCATCTCACTTTGAATACAGATGCAACTTTGATGTCTTCATCTTCTTGTGTTAGAACATGGAGTATGAAAATATATGAATGCAGCAAATGTTCAGTTAATTAATTAGATATTTCTCCAACACGTAGTCTCCATATTCCTATAAATAATTGGATTTACAAAAATATGATCATAAACAAGATACAGTTTATTAGTTTGATTCATGTTATTGATAGTAGTGTATGCTTACATAATTATCATCATCCATGATATCTTGCACCTTGCAACCAATTATCAGATTTGCATATTGTCCAAAAACGGTAACTGATATAGATCCCGTGGCATCAGCTATCGTCATAGGGACTCTGAATCTGTAAAAAGGTAATGAAAATAATAAAGTAGGTGAATACATGAGCAGGTGCCTATTTTTCCCTGTGTAGAATACATGAGTCATACCAAAGCGGCATTCTGTGATTCTGGTATCAATGTGTAGTCAAAACCCTTTTGATTGAAGGAAAAATATTTGTGAATAGCAAGAGAAAGAAGTGAATAACTTAAAAGGAAGGGGAAACAACATGTCATGGCGGTACAAATGGGTTAAAGATATTAATTGCTTGAGTTTAATAATAATTCCATCATCTCAACCACTTAACACCGCGACAGAGAGTCTCAAAAACCATCTCCCACTAACAGAACTCAACACAAAAAGGGCGAAAACACAGGAGACACAGCTATAACATTAGTAAATCATCTTATTGCTCAAAATAGTCCAAACTTTCTACCCATATAAACACCCACATGAAGACTCAAATAATGCAGCTCATGCACTTGTCATCATAAAGTAACTGAATTCCAAAAAATCCCATGAAAGAACTTCCCTTTGTGCTTAAACTCATCCAAGCTATGATCAATACACCCAATAATCAAAGTCTTGTCACTCAAAACCTTTTTTATTACCCAATAAATCTCTTAGTTTGCTGTATTGGTGTAGTAATAACATGGAAAAACTGTTTTTGGCTTCTTAAGTAAACCATCATTTTCTGAACTCCTCATAGATATACATCAGCATCTTCATAAACCACACCCTGAAGATAACTTACATTCTTATTTAAACTGCATTATTTCCATAAACCGTTGTTTCTTTTTTTTTTCCTTCAATCAATTCAATTTAATTTTTCAAGTTTTTTTCCCCTTCCATCAATTCAATTTAATTAAACCTTCAATTTAATCCCATTTATCAATATATATATATAAAAGTTCAAATCTTCAGTGAGTTTTTTGGGGTTTAGGTACTTGATTAAATCACTATATTTTCTGAAAAGAAAAAGAAAAAGGAAAAGAAAAATGAAGGTGTGCTCTTTTTAAGTGAGTTTGTGATGGATAGTGAAAGTGGATTTTATCAAAATCAAGTAAAGGTAATATCTTTTGCATGTTATAATTATACACAATAAACAAATGAAATAGAAAGAAAACAAACCAAATGTTTGTGGGTTCGTTTGTTGAGTACCCCGAGCTGCTTCAGTTGCTCCTCATGCAATTTCTTGAGCTCCAAAGCTTGAAGAAACACTTCAAACTCAGTAATTGCAGGTTTAGGATAGGGAAAAAAACTGAATGAAGAAGTACGTGGAAGGTGGGTATGCAGTTATCTGTATATTTTATTTGGCCGGTAAATATTATTTGTATGTGATGTGAGAATTTTAGGGTATTAGATTAGGGGGTGGTTATTATGTGGGGTTTATTTTTAATTTTGAGAGGGAATTTTGTTTTGGTTCAAAGTGATTTGGGGGGAGTGATTAAGAGTTTAGTATTTGGGTTTTGGGAGAAGGAGACTAAAGGATACATTTAAATTAATATATAAAATTTCTTTACCACATATTAGCTATGAGTGGCTAACTATATACCTTTTTCGTTGAACACATACCAAACTGTGAGTGGCAATATGTATAAAATATTATTTGCTGATCAACTTCTATTAATTATGTGAATAAAAATTCACAAACTACCTTTCTTATTGATTAAGTAACTAATCAACTTAAATAACTTCCTTTCCTTTATTGCTAAGCTATTAGCCAACTTTATAATAAATATAACATTCCAATTCAATCGTGAAGAATTTCTATTAATATAGATGTGGAATGTCAAAACCATATAAATTTATACTTCTCATACTTTCATAAACTTATCATGCATGTCAATTCACAATCAAATCAAGCAACAACAAACATATCATATAACATCAACCAAGCATGAGTTCTAATTCTATGACTGCCTATAGTACTTACGTACCTTGTGTTGTAGTGGTGATCCGCCACAATTTTAAAAGTCAACTAACTTAAAGTCTCCTACATAGAGAAAACCGAATATAAATTAAAACCTTGTTGACTAAGTTCTACAACAACTTTAAACTAACTTTCTACATTGAAAACTTGTCCAAAACATTCCCTATATGGTCTCTATTCAATTCCATACTTTATTTTAGTTTTTCCATTGCAAAATACTTGATTTTCGGTAATTTTAAAAATGACAGCTTTGTAAAATTCCTTAAAAACACTTTAAAACCTTTCTAAATATCATATTTTGATCATAAAATACTATAGTCATGTCCTAAGATCAATATACAATACTTAGATGCATTAAAAATAATTCTAACTTACTATGCCACATGCTACTATTTTTACTAGGCATAAACATATTTTAGTTAAAATTTACAGCTTTATTTATTAATTCAAAACTCCTAAAAAACACATCTAATTAAACATCATAAATCCATCATAAAACTCTTTTACAATCTACTATTATCATGCATCATGAATCAAATCTATGCTTTAGAATAATTTTTCATAAGATAAAACATGTTCATAATATTTATGCCATTGATTTTCATGATTATAAAATTTGGACAGCAATATAATTCAACTTTAAAACCTTTTAAAAATCAATCTAAACTTCATAAAATCATTATAAATTCACCCAAAAACAATTCATGATCATAATATTGAAGTTCAAATCATTAAAAACCATAATTAAACATCATAAATCCATCATAAAACTCTTTTACAATCTACTATTATCATGCATCATGAATCAAATCTATGCTTTAGAATAATTTTTCATAAGATAAAACATGTTCATAATATTTATGCCATTGATTTTCATGATTATAAAATTTGGACAGCAATATAATTCAACTTTAAAACCTTTTAAAAATCAATCTAAACTTCATAAAATCATTATAAATTCACCCAAAAACAATTCATGATCATAATATTGAAGTTCAAATCATTAAAAACCATAAAATCATGAGTTTCATGCATAATTTCATAAACCCTAATTTAAAAATGGGTTTTTCTAAGTTGTACCCATGTAATTTTATGTTTTCTCAACTAATCAACTATGCCCATTGATTTACAAAATTCTCAGTTACACCCTAAAACTTATACATAATTCTATGTCAAACCCTTTGTAGCTAATATGTAACCCTAAATTTCATTACTTTTGTTTACTTTATCCTTTTTTCGAATTTTTCTAAGTTACATCTTTAATTGCATTGATTAAATATATTTTTAGAAAATAAATTGAAACAAAACAAATAAACAATTTAACGGAATGTTAATAACAAAGGGTATAGCTTAGAAAACTAAGTGAATTTAAGAGTACCGTTTAGAATTTGAAAAAGTTTAGGGTACAACTTAGAAAATGAAAAGGTTGAAAGGTACACTTTAGAAAAACCCTTTAAAATTTCATGATCAAACAAATAAACTCATACTTTAAACTAAATCATAACTTTATAAAAACATGATTAAAACTATAGAAACATGATAAATCATAATTATAAACATGAATTTGCAAGATTGAATTAAAAAAAAACGGAGAAGAATTTTTTTTTATATATAAAAGTTCTGAAAATACCAAAGGGGAGGAAGAGGACCGGCGAGGGTGGTGGCCGGCGAAAGGGGCGCGTGACGGCAAAAGGGGCAGCGAAAGGGAGGTCCGATGGGGGGCTCCAGCGAAGGGAAGAAGAGCAACGAAGATTTATTTCCCAGAAAAAACCAAACTACTCTTTTTTTTTTCCTCTCAAAATTTTTGAAATCCTAAAACTCTAAGATTGCAAATTAAATCTGAAAATTTGGGTTTTAAGGGGTATTTATAGGCCCCAAAGTAGGATTTGGTGCAATTACATAAATACCCTTAATGTTTGAAATTACTTTTATGCCCTTGTTTTAAAACAATTTCGGAAACTCTAAAAATTCTATTTTTAAAAATTTTCAAATTATTTAATATAACATAAAATAACATGAAATATGATTTATAAACATAAAATAATTACTTTGACTAAAATTTATTTAAATTTCCTTTCTTTAATATTTTTATGGAACTTAATTTTTCAATAAAAATATAAAAAACATACGTATAAAATACTAAAATAACTATTTAAAGTACGTGAAATAATGGGGTATTACAGCTCCGAGGAACTTTTGACACGTTTTTCTCTTGCTTTGGACCTTAGTATTTATATGATCTTATTCCTAATCACTTGTATGAACTGATTAACATATTTTTAGTTTCTTAAGCCTTAGTTTTCTCTCTCTAAGTTGTCAATGCATTCAATCATTCAATTAATATAATTCAGGTTTTTCATTCAACTTTTCTTTGTTATTATTTTAATTTATGTTCTTAGTTTATGTTTTTGTTTTAGTTTGTGTTTTTAGTTTTTAGTGTTAGTTTTAGTTTTAGTTTTAGATTTAGTTTTTATTAGGAAAAAATTCATGAAAATAATCCGAATTTTGGACGATAACCTAATAAAAGACAGAACTTTCATTTTTTCATTTTTAGACCCAACTTTACACCTTATTTTCCACTTTTAGATCCTCGTAAATTTTAACCTATAAAATCAAGTTAATCTAATTAATTATCCGGTTTTTGCTCAAAGATTCCATGATTAACAACAAAAATGGATTATGATTAATCCCACATTATCTTCCATCCCTCTCACTTTTCTTTCTCTATTGATAGAAAACAATAAAAAAAAAATAAAAAATAAAAAACTAGAAAAACCATTATCTACTTTCAACAAAAAGCAAAGCCCATTTTCCAATTCCATCATCTATTCATTCACAAAGGAGCTGAAGACAGGGGAGGGGAAAGGAAAGAGGGGTGTTGTCTATGGTGGCTTGGGTTTTGGGCGACAAACAGGACACGCAGGGGCAGTGGGGCCACCGATGCTGCCACTAGGGGTGGCTGAAGGGTGGTGTTGCGAGCAGGTTCAGTGTTCGGAATTGGTGGAGCTAAGGTGGTTGAGGTGGTGGTTTTTGGAAAAAGCTTGAAAAACTAAAGATTGAATTTTTGGGTTTATTTTTTGTAATTGATTTGTAAATTGATTTTTGTTGCATTGAGTTGCGGGGGTCAATTATTGCAGAAGCTATGAGGGTGGACAACATGGTGGTGGAGAGCGATTGTGAACGTGTCATCGAAGCATCCAATTACATGAGGTGGGGAGGAGTTTGCTGCATAATTTTGGATGATATTCATCATAGTGTGGACTCTGTGGAATATGTTGCTAGTGTATCTTTTAACTGTGTTCCTTCTTGTAACAAGGTTGCTCATGAGTAACATCATTGCCAACCTTGGGTACCTGGTAGATGCCTTTTGCTTTTAGTTCTTGCTTTATATGTTCCTGCTTGTACGGATATTTGGATTTGCAGTTTATTAAAGTTCAGTGGCCTTGCTTGGCTTTTTATTTCAAAACAAAATTTTGGTTTAAACCCAGCACTAACTTTGATTGTTTTGGGATTCAAGTTTCATGATGTCAAAAGTGGAGATATTGAAGCATGAAGAAGGAGAGAATTGAAGATGAAACAATGGAAATCAATTGTTTTGGAGGGGATGAGAATAACGTGAATTGGATTATTTATTTATTTATTTTTTTTTTTTGTTTTGGATGGGGAATGAATTGATTTGATTAAATAAATGCTTAAAAACTAATAATTTGTTATAAAATAGAGTTTTTTAGTAGAGAGTATTTGTGGGGAGAAGAATAATCGATCTGTTTTCTTATTCAGTACCAATATATATATATATATATATATATATATATACAAGCATTAAGGGTTTCCTGTAGATTAAACCCTAGTATCCAGAATATTCTAGATCATACCTAAGGGGTATAATGGACATCCATAAAATAATAATATTTTGTAACACTCCCCCTTGGATGTCCATTATAAAGCAAATATACATCATTTTATAATGCGCATGTGCAATGCTGCCTCATTAAAAAAACCTTAACAGGAAAACCCAGTGGGAAAAACCATAGCTAAGGGAAAAAGAGTACAGCGCGCATTGACTCCCCCCTCATGAGATATCCGTTGAGATCCTTGAGATGACGCAACCCATTTGTGAACTAATTTCTGAGTAGCAGTAGGAAGGCCTTGGTAAATAGATCTGCTAATTTTCGCTTGAACGAATCTGTTGGACACTAATTCACTATTCTTCGAAGGTCATGGGTGAAGAAAAACTTTGGCAAAATATGCTTCGTCCTGTCACCTTTAATGTACCCTTCCTTGAGTTGTGCAATACAGGTTGCATTGTCTTCATATAATGTAGTCGGAGCTTGTTTTCACATAAACGACCACAATCTTTTTGTATGTGCATCATGAATTGCTAAAATTTCTACATGATTAGAAGAAGTAGCAGCAATGGTTGTTTCATGGAACGCCAAGAGATTGCGGTACCACCATATGTAAATACATATCCAGTTGTGACGGCACACATGAGGATCTGATAAATACCCTGCATCTGCAACCAACTAATTCTTCTTTGGAGGTGTTAGAAAAGAACACAACCTTTATCTTTGTACCTTGTAGATAGAGAAATATATGCTTAACCCCATTCCAATGCTTTCGGGTAGGACATGAGCAAACCTTGCTAATAGATTGATAGAGAATGATATGTCGGGTCTTGTGTGACTAGCAAGGTACATCAATGCTCCTATGCACTTAGATATGGTACTTCAGGACCAAGAATCTCTTCATCATTTTCCCGAGGGCGAAAAGGATCATCAACATCTAGTGATCTTTACACCATTGGGCTAGTAACAGATGTGCTTATCCATATAAAATCTCTGAGCACCTTCTTTGTGTATGTAGTTTGATGCACAAGGATTCCTTCTTTTAGGTGCTCAATTTGTAGCCTAAACAAATTTTGCTTACCAGATCTTTCATTTCAAACTTTTTTCAAGTATTCCACTGTTATTGAAATTTTCTGGAGTTCCAATGATATTCAATCATCAACATAGACAGCAATAATCACAACACCTGACCCGAATTTCTTTATGAAATACAAGGGCTAATAGGGTTATTTTATAAATTTTCTTTTCAACAAATATTCACTAGGCGATTGTACCACATACGCCCTGATTGTTTCAATCCATAAAGGGATCTATTAACTTAATACAAGTTGTTCTCGAGACGCGCACCAGTTGCTTCAGGCAACTTGAACTTTCCGGGAGTTTCATGTATATATCACTATCAAGTGGGCCGTAAGTAAGCGTTGTTACAACATCCATTAGTCGTAAATCAAGTCCATGTCTTACTGGCAGACTAATTAAGAATCTGAAAGTAGTGCATCCACCACAGGAGAATATGTCTCCTCAAAATCATACCAGGTCTTTGTGAGAATCCTTGTGCAACTAACGTGCTTTGTGTCTCACAATTTCACCCTTTTCATTTCTTTTCCGCACAAAGACCCATTTATATCCCACTGGTTTTACAACCTTCGTTATACGAACTACTGGCCCAAATACTTCTCTCTTTGCAAGTGATTTCAATTCTTGCATCAATGCTTCTTTCCATTTTAGCCAATCATCTCTTTTCCTACATTCTTCAATGGACTTAGGCTCATGATCCTCTTTTTCATTCATAACATCAAGTGCTACATTATATGCAAAAACATCATCGACGTCGATTTCATTTCGGTTCAAGTTATTCTGACATGACATAATCTGTTGAGATCTCTTCATTTTAGGTACCTGAGGTTCTTCTAGAAAATCATTTGTCATGTCTATGGTCTCTTCTGGAGATCCTTCATTTATTGCTTCCTCAACTGGCCATTATCATTGCTCCTTTCTTTTCCGAGGATTCTTATCTTTGGAACCTACTGGTCTACCAACTTCAGGCGTGCCTTAGACTCATGAGATTGTCCTTCAGGGACATCAATCTTGATAGGAGCATTTACAGCTGGTATATGTGACTTAGTTACTCTATTTAGGTCAGTAATGCGTTGGCAATTGATTTGCTAAGCTTTGTAAATTATTATCTTTTGGACTTCCAATTCACATTGTTTAGTGCGAGGATCAAGGTGGTTTAATGATGATTCATTCCAACTAATTTCTTTTTCCAGCTGCTTGTTCTCTCCCCCTAAGCTGTGGGAAAACTAACTCGTTAAGTGACATTTGCAAAACGAGCAGTATATAGATCACCTGTTAATGGCCTAGGTATCTAATTGATGGGGATTCAAACCCGACATATATGCCCAGCCTCCTTTGAGGACCCATCTTAGAGCGTTGTGGTGGAGCAATTGGAACATACACCGCACATCCAAAAGTTCTTAGATGGGAAATATCTGGTTCCTGACCACAAACCAATTGTGATGGGGAGAAATTATGTTTTGTTGACCTGATGCGAATTGTGCGGCAGCATGTAAAATAGCATGTCCCGAAGTAGAAATCGGTAGATCCGACTTCATAAGTAATGGTATAGCAATCAACTGAAGACGTTTAATTGTGATTCTGCAAGACCATTTTGTGTATGAACATGTGCTACAGGATGTTCATATTAATTCCAATAGCCAACAATAATCATTAAAAGCCTTTGAAGTAAATTCACCAGCATTATCCAGACGTATATTCTTATAGGAAAATCTGGAAATTGTGCTCGTAATCTTATAATTGAGCAAGTAACCTCGCAAACGCCAAGTTGCGGGTTGATAGTAAGGACACATGTGACCATCTAGTGCATCGATTCAAAACCAAAAATATCTAAATGGTCCACATGGGATGTATTGGTCCAATATGTCTCCTTGTATACGTTCAAGGGAAGAAATAGTTCATAATTTATTTTCGCTGGTGATGGGCCGATGATCAACTTACCTTTGGAGCAAGCCGAAACAAGAATAATCATTTTGAAGAATCTGCTGGCTCTTCAAAGAATGTCCATGTGAATTTTCAATTATTTTTCGCATCATTGATGAACCGGGATGGCCTAACCGGTCATGCCAAACTATAAAGCTATCTGTAAACTTCTGGTTTACAATAGCATATGTCTCAATAACATTAATCTTTGTGTAGTACAAGCCAGTGGAGAGTGCAGATAATCTCTCCAAAACCTGCTTAGTGCCTTGGGTTATACTCGTAATTTGAAGGAATTCATTATTTCCTTCACTTATTGTCTCAATATGGTATCCGTTTTGGCGGATATCTTTAAAACTCAATAAATTTCTTTGAGACTTAGGGGAGTACAAAGCATCAATAATTTCGAATTTTGTTCCCATTGGCATCAATATAGTTGCTCTTCCGGAGCCTTCAATAATGTTTGCACTACCGGATATAGTATTCACACTTATATTATTCATCATCAATTGAGAAAAATATCTCTTATTTTTAAGTATCGTATGAGTAGTTGCACTATCTGCTAGACATATTTCTTCACCATTTATTGTTAATTGAGCTTGGAGAGCATTCATGTTCTTCAAATAATAGAAAGTAAATAACATATCCTAAAATATCCAAATATTCAAAATAACTAAAATAAGATTAAAGTAACAAAGTCTTGAAGCACAAAACAAACTATTGTACTATCAAGTTCATGCATAAAATAACAAAACCAAAGTAAATGACATAAAATTATTCTAGCTAAATTATGAATGTAAACTACAAAATCTTTATTTGCTAATAGTCATAATTATTTTTGACTTAATTATTCCCTTCAGGGGTGGTGAAGAAATCTGCAACCTCCAGGTGAGTTGTATCACTATTATCAAAATCACCTTCGCCATCTTCATATACCAAGTTAGTCTCCACTTTTTTTTTCATTTTCAGAGACTGCTGATAAAGGTCAAAAAATTCAACCTTTATTAATTTCTTTTGAGAAAGTCGGCGTTTTTCTTCAATACGTAAACCAACAAGTAAGTCATCAAAGGAAAATCTCCACGCTTGTGTTTTAAAGTTCTAGCAAAGTCAGACCATGAAGGTGGTAGCTTAGCAATCATAAAAGTCACAAGCATTATGTCAGGTGATACATTATTTTTTAATTTCATATCATAAGTGATATTTTCAAACTCATGAATCTGATCTGACATGGATTTATCATCTACCATATGAAATTCAATCATTTTCTCACATGAATAACGTTTAAGACCCTTTTCAGCAGACCCATATTTTAATTCAAGTGTTTTCCATAACTCTACTGCAGTCTTAGTGTGAGAATTTATTATTATTATTATTATTATTATTATTTTTTTTTTTTTAAATTACTCCAAAAATCCATAATAATATCCAAAAAAATCATATCTTTATTAACACTCGAAAGGAAGAAAAGAATCCCAGTTAAAAAGTTCGATTCTTTAATCAAATTTCAGTGATCTTTCACTCAAATAAATTCTAAAAATTGAGAAAAACATAAAAATTACACAAAAAATTAATGTTCTGGAAGAAAAAATCATACCTTTAGGCCACTGAGGAAGAGAATCAGGCAAAGAAAAGGGTTGAGGAAATTGTTCAACTTCGTGATTTTCTGAGCTTTTATTCCAGTGAAAACATTCACAACAAAACATCTTATAAAATTTCCCCAAATTACAAAAAAAGATTTAATCTTTTTTAGAAAATTGAAAAAACCCAGAAAGATTAAAGATTTTTTCTACAAAACCCAGAAAAATTAAGTGATTCTCAAAAGGTTGAGAAATTAAGAGCTTCAATGGCAAATCGATCTTGGTAAAAGTTTTTGATCTAATTGATTCAGTATAACAATCGTGTTGATAACGTGTTATAAAATAGGGTTTTTTAGTAGAGAGTATTTGTGGGGAGAAGAATAATCGATCTGTTTTCTTATTCAGTACCAATATATATATATACAAGCATTAAGGGTTTCCTGTAGAATAAACCCTAGAATCCAGAATATTCTAGATCATACCTAAGGGGTATAATGGACATCCATAAAATAATAATATTTTGTAACATAATTAACATAATTTATTTTCTTTTTAAAGATGAAAAAAAAAGAAATAAGTTAACCTGTTAGTCAAGTTATCGGTAACATAGTCCACAAAAGGAATTTAAGGTGCAAAGTTTGGTCCAAAAATGAAAAAATGGAAGTTAGGTCTTTTATTGAGTTGCCGTCCAAAGTTCGGATTATTTTCATGAAATTTTCCTTTTTATTATTTGTTTAGATTTATTTTTCATGCCCTAGTTTTATGTTGTTGATTAGTTTGTTAGTTTTTAATTATGTTATTGGTTTTAATTTCTTTTATTGAATTGTTTCCTATGTTTTTAGTTATGTGTGGGTAGTTCCTTTTCTAGGGTTAGGGGATCTATGGATTAGTTCCATTACTTAGCTTTATGGTTAATTAACATGATTTTTGGTATTTTTGAGTTCCTATTGTCGGTTTATATTGCGTACAATTAAATTCTGGCCAGGATTGGTTGTTAGTTTAATTTTGTCAAAATCGATGCCGAGAGGTAAGCTTACCACAATTAGATCACAGGGTTAATAAGCAAAACGAGTCTAAGTGAGCGAGAGCCATTATTAGAGAGGTTTTGAAGGAGACTAGATTCGAGAGAATTAGTGAGCCTTAGTTCAGGAAGTTGTTAATTAATTGTTATTCAATTCATTGGTGAGTCTGTGGTGAACCGATGTCCTAGGTTTAGTTATTGATTCGTTTCCGTGTTTGATTTCCTCTTTAGTAATAATTAGTCGATTAGTTAGAAACTAATCCAAATGTCCTTTACAGCAAAATAACTTTTTAGAGTTAGTAGAATTTCATTGCTTCCTGGTAGATTCGATCCCTACTCCCCTATCTACATTAGTTGGACTTGTACGTTATTTTTTATAGGTATATGATTGTCCCTTTCAAATTTTGGCGTCGTTGCCGGGGAGGTAGTTGTTTTTTTTTGGTAATCGGGTTGTTTTGTTCCTTTTTATTATTTTTCGTTTGTCTCAAAGAACTAATCGTTCTTTGAGACAGTTCTTATGGTTATATGTAGTTTCGGTGTTTGTGCAGGTACTAGGTTTTTATGCCGATTTGGATTATTCTTGAACCAGAGAGATCATTACATAAGCGGAATCATAGAAGGAAGTGGAGATTGCAAAGGTCTTATCTTTCTGAACAGACACTATCCGATTTGTCATAACTTTTCACTGGTTTAGATATTTGTGATAAAGAAGAGATGGCAGAAACTTAGTACAACGAGAATAATGTACCACAAAATGATGCACCGCTTCCGCCGCCGTTAGCACGATTATTGAAGGATTATTCCCAACCCAGTTCTGCAACAGTAGGAGGTGGTTATCGGTTTCCTGATATAGAGGCTCTTAATTTTGAATTGAAGCCAGCTTTGGTAAATACGGTGGAAAGGAACCAGTTTGCAGGAACATTTTATTGATGGAGGATCCGACTTTACATTTGAATAATTCCTCCAGTATTGTGGTACGATCAAGCAACATGGGGTTCCCAGGGATTACATTAGAAGGATGATGTTCCCATTTTCATTGAAGGATAAAGCTCGTATTTGGTTGAATAGTCTCAATATGAACAATATCAACAGTTGGGAAGAATTGGCTCTTTCTTGCGAACTACAACCCTTCGAAACAAGATCACAAATTTCAACCAGGAGACGGATGAGACATTATATGAAGCATGGGAAAGGTTCAAGGATCTATTGAGGTTGTGCCCACATCACAGTCTTGAGAAGTGGTTTCTGGTCCAGTCATTCTATAATGGTTTAGGGAATGAGAGCCGTACATTGTTTGTTTCAGCTATTAGTGGTCGATTCATGAACCAGGAAGTTAATGCTGCTTATGAGCTAATTGAAGAAATTTCTATTCACAATTCACAGTTTCGCAATCCCAGAGGACACTCGAAGAGAGGTGGAAAGCATGTAGTTGATGACAAATATGAGAGTTTAGCTTCACAGATCAATGCCATTAGTCAAAAGCTCAACAAGATTAGCACTGCATCTCCTCCACCATTATATGTAGCTGCGATGGTTGCAATTTTGGGATGTACTAAGCCTTTCTGCGATTCATGTGGTTCATTTATTCACAATGCCTAGTCATGCCATAGTTCCATGGGGAAGGTGTGTGCTTTCCAAGCCAACAAGAATTACCCGTTCTCTAACACATATAATCCAGGTTAGAAGGATCATCCATACTTCTCCTACAAGAGCAACGATGTGCAAAATCCACATCAATTTGGTCCACAATAACCACATCAGCAGATGTAGCGGTTTGCACCACCACAACCACTGGGTTTCAATAGACCACCATTACAAGCACCACCATCCCAACAAATTAAAGCAATGATATTTCGGAGTTGAAGAATATGATACTATAGATGTAGAAGAACATGGAGACAATGTAGGCTCACAATAAGCAACTGGAGACCTAGCTAGCTCAGATTGCACAGTCTACTACTCTACGACAGCAGGGTCAAGTACCTCCTCAACCAAATCCACCAGCTCCAAGGGACCATTGCAATTCCATCATTGCCAGAAGAGGGACTGATGAGGCTATCACACACCTATCAAAAATAAACCTAACCACTCTAACTAATATAGCTAGGGAAATAGGGATCGAATCCACAGGGAAACAATTAAACCTATTAGTTCTAAAAAGTCTAAACTGTGTAAAGGGCCTTTGAATGTCGAATTAAGACTCAAACGCTAACTAAAACTAGAACTAAGTTGATTAAGGGGAAAAATCTATGACTAAGTCTAGGACATCGGTTCACCATAGTTTAACAAATGAATTGCACACAATTAATTAACTAGATTATCAATTTCCTTGAATTAAGGTCCACTAATTCACTCGAATCTAGTCCCTTCAAAACTCCTCTAATGGCTCTCGCTCACTTAGACTCGTTTTGCCTATTGTCCTTATGATCTAATTGTGGTAATCTTACCTCTCGGCATCGATTTCAACAATATCAAACTAACAATTAAACCTGGCCAGCATTTAACTGAAAGCAATAAAAGTTGACAACAGGAATTCAAGTACATTAATAACCAAACTAACAATTATAAACAAAGCATCAAAATCAAATCATGGATCCCCTAGTCCTAGAAAGGGAACTACTCACGCATAATAGGAACTAAAGGGACTAATTTGATCATAAGTACTGGAACTAAAAACATGACTACGACAATTAGACTAAATAACAAGAACAAAAATAACTTAAAAGCAAAAACTAAAACAAAAACAAGATCTAAAATTAAAATACTACTAACAATTAAAACTAAGGAAATAATTAAACTAATAAAAACAAGAGAAGAAAATAAAGAAGAACCTGAAATTGCAATTGTATTGAATGAATGATTGAGTTTTGACAAAAGTAAGTTCTAGAGAGAAACTGAATGAAAAATCCTAATGAGAGAAAATAATTTCTAGTCTCTAATGTAATGTGTTGAAAAAACCTAACACAAACACTATTTAAATAAAAAGTACAATGCTCGGGTCAAAAGGAGTGAAAAACGGGCTCCGGACAATCCGCCCGACCAATCGGGCAAAA
>PYUH01000070.1:26102-39752 GCA_016808085.1 Suaeda aralocaspica | reverse complement strand
GAATTAAGACTCAAACGCTAACTAAAACTAGAACTAAGTTGATTAAGGGGAAAAATCTATGACTAAGTCTAGGACATCGGTTCACCATAGTTTAACAAATGAATTGCACACAATTAATTAGATTATCAATTTCCTTGAATTAAGGTCGACTAATTCACTCGAATCTAGTCCCTTCAAAACTCCTCTAATGGCTCTCGCTCACTTAGACTCGTTTTGCCTATTGTCCTTATGATCTAATTGTGGTAATCTTACCTCTCGGCATCGATTTCAACAATATCAAACTAACAATTAAACCTGGCCAGTATTTAACTGAAAGCAATAAAAATTGACAACAAGAATTCAAGTACATTAATAACCAAACTAACAATTATAAACAAAGCATCAAAATCAAATCATGGATCCCCTAGTCCTAGATAGGGAACTACTCACGCATAATAGGAACTAAAGGGACTAATTTGATCATAAGTACTGGAACTAAAAACATGACTACGACAATTAAACTAAATAACAAGAACAAAAATAACTCAAAAGCAAGAACTAAAACAAAAACAAGATCTAAAATTAAAATACTACTAACAATTAAAACTAAGGAAAATAATTAAACTAATAAAAACAAGAGAAGAAAATAAAGAAGAACCTGAAATTGCAATTGTATTGAATGAATGATTGAGTTTTGACAAAAGTGAGTTCTAGAGAGAAACTGAATGAAAAATTCTAATGAAAGAAAATAATTTCTAGTCTCTAATGTAATGTGTTGAAAAAACCTAACACAAACACTATTTATATAAAAAGTACAATGCTCGGGTTAAAAGGAGTGAAAAACGGGCTCCGGACAATCCGCCCGACCAATCGGGCAAAATCTGCCCGATCGGGCTCATAAAGCGAGTGATTTTGGCCTTGGAAGCAATCCGCCCGACTGCCCGGGCGAAATCCGCCCGATCGGGCACAATCAGTGTTTTCGCCCCTATCTTCTTGAAAAATGCTAAGTAAATTCCGCCCGACTGCCCGGGCGAAATCCGCCCGACTGGCAGGGCTAAATGACTTTTTCGCCTAAATCAAGTTGGCTCGTCTTCTAGTTACTCCAGGCTTCATCATAGCTTCCTGATTACTTCAATTCTAACCCATGGCTTCTAGTATCTAGTTGTAACTCATATGNCTTCTAGTATCCAGTTGTAACTCATATGATTGCATCGGAATCAATGCAAAAACACCGAAATCCTGCAAAAAGTCACTAACAAGCACAAACAACTCCATACAACCAAATGTTAGCCAAAATAGCTCCGAAGAGCATAGGTTAGAGTCAAAATAAACCAGAAAAGGGGGTAAAATATAAGCATAAAATACACTTATCGAGGACCCACTATGAAGGCTCCAAGATGCCAACTGAAGATGCTGATTCAGAGATGGGAGCACAGAATTGTAAGACTAGCAATGTGGTGATTAAGGAGATTGCAAAACCTACACCTTCCAAGGATAAAAATGACATGTAGAAGAGAGCTCTAGTATCTGACAAGCCCGTTGATACATTGATACCTCCCAAGGTGCCACTACCCTTTCCTCATAGGGGAGACAGGAGTAAGAATGACAATCATTTCCTTATGTTTCTCGATATTGCTAAAAATTGATTTGATTACGCAGGTGCCGAGATATACAAAGTTTTTGAAGGAAATATTGAGTAGAAAGTGTGAATTGAGTTCTGTAGAGACTGTTGCTCTAACTGAAGAATGTAGTGCTACTTTGCAGAATAAGTCTCCACTAAACTCACGGATCCTAGAAGTTTTTATATTCCTTGTAACATTGGTCCACTATTTATTGACAAAGCCTTATGTGATTTAGGGGCCAATGTTAGTCTTATGCCATTGTCTATTTGTAGGAAGTTAGATATGGGATGTTTGAAATTTAGTAACATTACTTTGTAGATGACGGGTAAGACTGTGAAATACGCAAAGGTATTTTGGAGGATGTCCTAGTAAGAATCAGGAAGTTTTTCATTCCCGTAGACTTTGTTGTGCTAGATATAGAAGAGGATTCTCACATCCCTATTACTGTAGGTAGGCCATTTTTAAACACTGTAGGTTCTGCTATTGATGTGAAAAATGGTAGTCTAATACATTCTGTAGGTGATGAGAAGGTTATCTTCATCTTGAATAGTGCATTGAGAAGCCTCATGTTGGAGCAATCCTGCTATAGAATTGATATTATTCATGAAATTGTTTGTGATGACTTGCCTCGATCCCTTAAAAAGGATCTCTTGGAGGCCGTTTTGTGTTTGGATGTTGTTTCAGGTGAAGGAAATATGGAGTCAGATGAGTTGTTCCAAGAACTTGCAGGAGTGGAATTCAATTCAGAGGGCAATCATCAATTTTTGAAGCTGCCCCAGAATATTTGTTCGGTAACGGAGGTAACACAACCTGAGATGAAACCCCTTCCCTCTAATTTGAAATATTCATTTCTAGATGAAAAAGAGCTATATCCAGTTATTGTTAGTGCATCTCTGAGTGATTTGAAGGAGAAAACCAAGCTGCGGCAGCATGCCAGGGTGACCCAGGCGAAACGCCTGGTACCCAGGTGAATCGACCTTGGCCCAGGCGCGCAACGCCTTTTTCAACACTTAGAATTTTTTTGAGAATTTTGAAGCTGGCGATGTGTCCGGGTGAGCCGGGCGAGATGCTAAGTGAACAGGCTATCGCACACCTCTAAAAAATACCGAACAACTCTAACTAATATAGCTAGGGAAGTAGGGATCGAATCCTCAGGGAAGCTATTAAACTCTACTAGTTCTGAAAAGCCTAAAGCGTGTAAGGGGCCTTGGTGGAAATTTCAGTAAATGGTTTGTAAAACTAAGAAGACTAAGAATTGAAACTAAGGAAATGACGGGAAATTAACGATTAAACTCTACTAAAGGAAACCTCGGGCTATCGGTTCACTATGATCAATCAACAAACTCAATTAACGTTCACTAATTAATTCATTGTCATTCATTGAACTAGGGCTCACTAATTCTCTCGAACTTAGACTCCCTCAAAACTCCTTTACCGGATCTCGCTCGCATAAATTCGTTTTTGCCTATTATTAAGTGGTCTAATTGTGGTAATCTTACCTCTCGGCCTCGATTTCAACAATAACCTACCTTACAACTAAATCTGGCCACAATTTAATTGCAATCAGTAGAAATCAATAATAGGAATTCAATTAGAAGCCAAGAACTAATTAGAAAACATAATTTAAATTCAAGTCATGATCATAGATCCCCTAACCCTAGAGAAAACGAGTACTCACTCATAATTAAGGGAACAAGAGCAAAATTGAAATCAAACAACATGATCAAGAACAAAGAATTAGTTAAAACTAAATTAATTACTAATAAACTAAAGTAAGAATCAAAATAGCAAAACTAATTAATCTAAACTAAAAACTAAGAAATTAAAGAGAATCATGAAACTAAAAGAATTAAAAAGCATAAGGAAAGAGATTACCAAAATAAAGATTGAATTGCATTGATTGAAAGCTTGAATTCACGAACAAAGTAATTAATCCTAAAATTCTAGAGAGAAAAAGTAATTTTGGATTCCCAGGTTTAAAATTATAATAAAAACTAGTTAGGTTCGTGCCCCCTTTACATTAAATATATATAGTATTTAGGTTTTTAATTAATTAAAACTCACGAAGCAAAACCGCACGGAGAGAAAAATCGGGCCAGGAAAACGGCCACCTACGCCCGCAGCCCTTGTGGTTTGCCAGTTTTGAGGCTGCTGATCTATGTTGCGGGTGCATAGATCAAATAAGCTTTCAAGGCTGCGCCCGCATGAACAATGATGAACGACATTTTGATAATCTTGCTTGAGTTCTTTGCTCGATTCTTCGAATCTCATTCGTGGCTTCTCGTGACTTGGCACGCATCCCGAGGCAAGCACATTTTGACTCGTTTTAGCCTCCAATGACTTCATAACTCTCTATTACGCTCCTGTACATATAAACAAAACCGAAAACCACGCGTAATAACTGAAAGAGTATAATATAACCGTAAAAGGTTCTAAAAGTCAACTAAAGATGCTAAAACTGTTCCAAAACGTAACTTAACATCGAAATACGATATCCAATAAAAAAAGCCACAAACTTAACTATTAAGACAAGAATCAACCGAAAATGAGGGAAAAACACAACATAAAACACGTATATCAAACTCTTCCAAACTGAACTTTTGCTCGTCCCGAGCAAAACACAACGAAATTGACTACACCCCATAAAAACAAAATAGGCATCATAACTCAAGAGAACATCCGAAGACACATGGATCAAGGCTAGCCAATCAAGCACCCAATTACCGTCCTTCCTAAATACGAGTCAAACAAAACCAACCAAGCAAGTTTAATGAATCGATGACTAGAGTAGCTCACAGGTTGTCACTCCACACAATTTATGATGAGCTTATAACAATAAAGCTCTAACCCTCACCTCCCAACCAAATGTGGAATGCAATGCAAAATGTGTTTAAATGCAATTTTAAGGACCCGAAACCCACATCTCACACCTCATGCAAGTGTTTGTGGGTATCCACTCATCCTAAATGTCGACTCGAAATGCAATTAATACTCTGCGACCTTGACAAAGGATTCACTTCACAATAACCATAGCATGTGCACGGAGATCAAAAAGGAGTTTAATAAGCTTGTAACGTGGCTAGGGTGATGGGTAGGATAAAAATTTGGGATAATGTGGTGGAATGCGGGGTATACGCATATAAAATCGAGGAAAGACATCAACATTCTCCATCATCCAATTCAACCAAATCAAACCAAACTTTTCTTTATTTTTCACATCAACACCATAAATCTCATAATTTAATCATCAACCACTACTTCACAAACTTTAAACTTCTATTTTTTTTTCATCTTCTTCTTTTTTTTTTTCAACTTTATTATGCTTTCATAATTTTTTTTTCTTCACTTTATTTTTCATGCAAAATAAAACATAGTTTCACGACTCTTAATGATTTGTTTATGCTTAAAATTCAATAAACAATAATCATCACACATACATAATTAGGCTATGAGTAAAATATGATTTTTTAATTAACTACAACAGCCTAGACATTGGTATGCAGAGCCTTATATGTGAAACTTTATAATTTAACTTTCATCAATAACATTTCCACTATTTCACCATCAATCCTCCATAACACCCTTCAAAAGTTNTACCCTTCAAAAATTTATTTCAACAACATCACAACTACTTCAACTGCCCCAAACCAAGTTTGGGCATATAATGCATTATGTAATAGGGCTAATAGGCTTGTAATGTGGCTAAAATACAAATGAAAGGGATAAAAGCTCAAAACATGGGATCAAGGGAAAATTTAAATGTGGGAAATGAAATTCTGAAGCTCAAAAGAAGAAATGAGAGCCTTTTATCATGCGCAACATACACAAATTCCACAATTAAAGCTACTAGAATCCAAAGTCAAACCCAAGATCGTAATTGCACCAGGAACTAAGCACACATGAAAAGAAAATATGAATGTATTCATATTCAAAAGTGGCTCAAATCCTCTCATTAACACAGTTCAAGTCCAAGACCCAAGCAAGGTTGAGAAGAGTTGACCAATAAAAGGAAATCAAGCAATCAAGTTTAAGTCATAGCCAACAAATCACACATGTGAATCCATCCGCTGTCAAGAGTCATAAAGTTTTCAAAATAAGCATAGGGGTCCAGAAGTAGTCAATTCCAACAATAGAACTCAACCGGGACACGAATAATCCATTAAGCCAATTCTCTAAATTAAACCTAAGAAAATAGTACAATCTTTTTGGTCACATGTAAACTCCCATTCCTAATGAATGGTACAAACCATGCAGCAGTCCTAAGAAAGCAATAAAACTAAACTGAGAAAGCAGTTAAAACTAACTATGCACACAAAAAGAAAACAAACGAGAAGTTGGAATGATCTAACCAAGCCGGTATCAATTCCTAACAGGAGTCCGACTAAGTACTGAATCAAAAATACATCCCGCTCGAATTAAATCTTGAAAAGGAAAAGAAACAAACCATACTCCATAGAAAAAGGTAAAAAAAAGGAAAAAGAAAAAGAAAACAAGGCAAAAATGAAAGAGAAAAAAAGAAAAAAAAATAAAGCAAAAAGTATAAAAATAGTAAATCCTCCCCCCAAACCAAATTTGTGTCCCGTCCCGGGACAAATAACCGTGCAAAGCAGAGGAAGAAGGTGAAGCCGAGATCTACTGACCGGGTACCCAGTACCTAGGATAGTACTGGTCATAAGGGCTGATAGGGGTAAGAGGTGGGCTCAGTGCTAGGGTCGTATGTAGGTGGCCAGTTAGGGTGGTTCAGGAATCCCTGAACCGTCTTAGCTGCAACATTGCTCGTGTGCTCCCTCCACTGGACTCTCTGTAGCAAATCAACATCAGAACGGAGTCCTCGAAGTGAATGATCTATCCTGTCGAACCGTTGCTGGTTATAGAGATGCATATCATCAAGTCGGTTCATCAGGGGGGTCATGTCGAATGTGGAGGAGGACTGACCAGCATAGCTATGTTGTGGTGGCTCACGTCGTGGTGGAACTGGTGGATGCTGGGCCTGGCCGCCTGCTTGCTGAATCAGGTTGATTATCTGCAAGACCCTCTTCTCTGAATCTGCTCTCTCCTGTAGTGGGATGTTGTTAGGTGGGATCCTCCAAGGGTTCTGGCCGTCTGGGTGCTCCTGGTAGGTGAGGCTAACATAGGCATTAGGCAAGTAGCACCATGAAATTTCCCGAAAACACCAAACAAACCTCTCTCTGTGCCGTCTCTAATAATTTCTAAGGAAGTTAGCAGCTCTTAGGGCAGTCGTGTCGAGGTAGGGGTTTTCCTCGATCGGGTTTACTGGTGGATCTGCTCAGTATGACCTAGGGTGTGGGCCAGCCATGTAATCATGCCACCGATATAGACAGTGCCGGTGTTAGTGATCCCCTCTGCAATTTCAGCAAACCGGCGGGCTAGAATGAACCCGATGTTATAATGGAGAGGTTGTCTGGCATATCTCTCTGTCACCATCCATAATAGTCTGATGTCATCAGGGTAAACTTGCCCTAATTCTCCTCTAGAAAATAAGTAGTAAACCACGAACCGCATGAAATACCGAAGGGCAGGGTGTTGTACCTCTGATGCTTTGGCGGTGGTAGAAGTGAAGGTGGAGCTGCAATCAGTGATTCTCTCCCACCAGGCTCCCTCAAAGTACGGTCCCCACTCATGCTCAGCTGTAGACCAAACCGCATTTTCGGGGTTCCATAGAAACCGCTCATTTAGTTCATCAACATCCATCTCATAGTTCTGCCCGAAGATGGTGAAACTAATGTGTGCCTTTCTTTCAACACTAGGGGTCTCCTGGGAAACATGTGTAGACAGCTAATTTAGTCCCCTGTCCAGCGGCAGGACTCTATGATGATTAAAAAACTCATTTCTCTAGAAGATTGGATAATTGAGTATACTTGGGCTTAAAAATAAATCTCATTCTTATTTCACGGACCTTTTTAGCCAAATGCCTCTTTTACTATTTTAAATAAATGAGTAAAATAAATTAATAATAATAATAATAATAATAATAATAATAATAATAATAATAATAATAATAATAATAATAATAATAATAATAATAATAATCAATATAAAAAAATGTTCAAAAACGTAGCGCGGTTAATTTAGTCCGCTGAGCTGTCAGCGTGACTAAGCTAACAGCGCTACCCTAGTACGTTGGTAGGTTCCCTGCGCTGCTGGGCCAGCGCGATTCGGCGTACCATGCTGGCAGCCCAGCGCGATTAGGTTTCCACGCTGCTATAAAAACCCTCATTTACTTCATTTCTCACACATTTTTAACTCACTTTCTTCGTCATACTTAAATAGCTCGAGTATTGCTTTTAACAACCTTTTTTTATTTATTATAATTTATTTATTATTTTATTTGCTATTTATTTATTAAAAGTGGCTCAAATTTTAATAATATCGAAACAATAATTCGAAACTTCGCCCAATTAATACTCGACGAAGACAACTTTAAAGGAGAAGTGGTACGTTTCCTGAGAGCCCTAAAATCATGTTATGGACTTTTAAGTTGTTGTTTCACTATTTATTACACTGCTTTATCACGTTATTATTGTTAAGGACTTAAAATGATTGTTTGCAACGCTTAATCAAGATAATTCTTTCGGACAAATCTAATCATGTTAGGCTCCTTAAATTGATTTTAATAACGGTTTGAGTTAATTAATTATTTTTTTTGTGATTCACTAACAATTTAATGCTTTTTTTTTTGTAAATTTTGAATTGATATTTTGTGGTGATTCTAAATGTAATTTCTGTATGGTTAAGAGAAAACTACTAATGGCCGCCTATGGGCTAACCCGGCGCACTCCGTCATGTTAGTACCTTCGCCCCCGAGTCCAATCTTTGGTTGCTCGACCACAACTTGGAGGTCATCCCTGTGGATCGAGAGGATTTCCGTGCAATTTAGACAAACGTCCCTTATTCGAGTCCCATCGTACGAATCTAATACACGGTTTATGAGTTTAGTTCCTAAACTCATTGGCGAACTTCTTACTAGCATCGTCGTAGTCCGTTATTTTTATCTCACTCGAAAAAAAAAGCAAAAAAAAACAACAATAGCGTAGGCGCGATAGACTTTGTCTCGCTAACGTCGCAGCGTCACAAAGTCTGCCGCGCTTGCACCTGCACGTGACAGCTTTTGTACCTGCACATTCATGCGTGACAAACTCTGTCACGCTACCACGCTAGCGCTACTGAAATCCTGCGCTCCTGTTTTTTTTGCAAAATACTATTCTTAAAAGTCAATTTCACCTTTCCTTAAGCCAATTTTTTAGGTCTAACTCGACCTATGGATGGCTTGGGAAGGTGACCAAAAAATTTGGGACCCTAAAATCGGGGCCCCTACAAGAGTGGCGACTTCATGGGGACTAAGAGGGCGAGACTTGAAATTTCTCTTATCATACACTATTTATGAAACATTTTGCATTTTTTAGTCATATTGCATACATGTAACATACACTTGGCCTCCATTGTTTTAAACATGCCTTAGGATACCGTGATACGTTCTACATTTCGGGGAGGAACTAATTGACTGGTGGGGCCCATGGTCTCTAAGCAACCGAGGCAAGATAGAACCTTATCCCACTACAAATCATTCTAAGCCGCCCTGGTACTTAGATGGGAGAACTTCATATCTAACGGTTTTATACGCAAAGTGTTGGAGCACACTCCTTAGATGTAGGACCCTTTTGACTGACCAGACTGACCGTAGTTTTGACTGCATTATTTAGTAATAATTGCTTCCCTTTTGTTTTATAAGTTGCTTGTTTGCTTTCTTATATTGGTGCATATTTGATTTTCTGAGAGTTTTCATATCAATTTTAATCACAATATCTTATTAGCTACCTAATTAATTATTACGTAAAATATTTTTCCATATTTTAAATTATATTCTCTGATACATTTGATTGCTTGGAAGATGTTTTACGCACCAATAATAATGTTGATTTTTAATAAAATATGGCGAAAGATATATTAATCAATCTTGATCTTCTTGGATTTGACTAATAGATCTTTGATTCATGAAACTGACTTATACACTTAACATTTATTAGAAAATTCAAATAATATTAACGATTTCAAAAATGCTTTAACTTTTTCAGATTTTTAATATACTTCGAATCTTTTGGAAATTTACTAATTAATTCCTTTTATTTAGAATTTTATTAGTTTAATTTCAAATTTCTAATAAATCTAACTATCTCACTTTCCCTTGTATTATTCAAACAATCAAACACTCAGAATAATTTTTTTTTAAACTCAAAAAAAAAAAAAAAATCCATCAAGGTTAATTATGATATTTATATTTTTTATTAATTTTTTATTTTTCCTATGAGCTTTCCATCAATTCACCTTNTTTTATTTTTCCTATGAGCTTTCCATCAATTAACCTTGATTGTTATAACTCTAACTGTTGAGTCTCGTTTCTTTTTACTTCTATTTTTCTTCTATCTTTTTTTGTCTTCCCTCATCATCTCTTTGTAAGGATCCAATAATGATAATCTGAAAATTACTAATTGCTTGACAATGCACGATTTTGATCAATGTTTTTAATGACTCACATACAAATAACATCATCACCAATCTTTCAAAAGTTCGGTCTAATAATAGGTCCATTTAGGCCTAAATAACGTATATATGGGCAACATGGACATGAATCCAAACCCATTAAATACAAATTTAATGATAACTTAGCAAAAATAAATAGAAACTTGCGGCCTAACTAACTCTACAACGCTACACAAGCAGCACAACTGTTCTAATTGCACTACACTGTTAGCGTCACAAGTTTAATAACGCTACCTTGCTAGCGCTACTTCTTTTTTCACGCTACAAAACTAGTGCTAGAACTTTTTTTGCGCTAAAAATTCATGTATTTGAATAGTTTTGATGAATATGTAGTATTTATTTGAAATTACTTATACACAATTAAATTATAATTAACCCCAACTAAAAGGGTCGTTTTAAGTTATTTTAGAGCCCGTTATGGTTCAATAAAAACCCACTTTGGTTTTTTCTCAACATTTTATCTATTAACACATACTGAATGGACACATTCTTGTAAGTGCAATCATTTTAATATGAAATTGCAAGGGTTGCTACACATTATTGGCATACAAAATGATAAAAAATGCCTAATGTAAACAAAAGAAAATTTGTTTGCTTTAGAAAGTGATAATATGTGCTATATTACTACTCTTTTTTAAACACTCCATCCCACCTTTGCATCAAACGCATCATTCGAAGTGTTTCAATTATGAGCCCATGGTTCAACCTACTCCTAAATATTCGATTTAGAATCTATTGATCAATAGACCCAAGGTCTATAGTTTGGACTAAAATATAATGAAGTTTCAATAGATTATGGTCATTATTTAAAATTCTTCAAATGCAAGCTCAAGAAAATGCAAAGAACATTATTTAAGACGATGTAGACGCATACATACAAGAAACATGATTTGGACCAAAACTAGAACTCCATTCACTGTCTTAGTTTAATTTCTCTCTTTTCTTTTCTTCTTCTTTCATGGTAGAGTTGGAGACTTATGCTGCCAAGTATCATTTATGTACTAATCTCAACTATCAATAAAATGAAATTCATTTCATCTTCAAATTGTACATTCTCTCTCTACTCATCATGTCTTGCTTAAACAATTACAAGTGTATGAACTCATTAAGTTGAGTTAATCAACATGGCAATCAAGAACAAGTTAAAGCATAATTGGCATAATATAGACTACGTTGTTCATATCAAATGCATCCTCAATTTGACGCATCCACACCTTGAACAACTTACTCTATATTTTACATCCTCTAAATTAAATGTGTTAATTACTTAATTAAGTTATTAAAGCAAAGTGGTTCAAATAAATTCTCTTTTGAGCAACAAACTTTACTTTATTAACCATAGGCTCAGTCATCACGAGCCTAAAAGTTTAATTGAGGCTCAATTTAAGTCTCAAAAATTGGGGGCTCACTCCAAGTCCACTTAGTGTTTATTTAAAGATGCAATACACCAACATAAGAGGCACCTTTGAAACCCTAAAAATGTCTCCCTTATATTGAATAACCTACATTATGATCCACTTTCTTGGTAGCCCGTTTGTGCCTAAACACATAGCTTGTTTCTTTCAACCTACATCAAACTTAGCCTGGGGATGGGAATGCTACGAGGACATAAATTTAAAAAACAACTCCATAAAGCAAATATATAATGTTAAAGCAGCTCTGATTTTCAATTCAAATAAATGGAAATGCATGAAAAGTTGTCAACAAGCAAAATTTTAAATAATAGAGTTGCTCAAGTTTAAGAACAAGTTTGTAGCATAGTTTGGGTTATTTATGGGTATTTGAGCCTTCTTTTCCATTCCTTGCTACACCTAGCTCTTAGCACCGATACAACCTGAAAAAGCCCTCCTAGAGGTGATTGAACAAACATGCAAAAAACTGTGTCGTTCCTTTAACAGCAATATACTCAGAGAGCAAGCAAGAGCTATGTAAGACAATGATTTCAACTCGAATTGGATACGTAGTGCAACCTTTTCATAAGGTGCGTCTTAATAGTCCTACATCTTAAGGACAAGTAAACATGAGTGTAAAATTTTAAGGGCCCATGAAAAAAGGGTCCTTAGAACACAGACTCAATAAGGTCTTGGACTACTGTTTATTTACGACGCACAAAACGTCCTTAAAAGAAGAAAATTGCGTTAATGTCACATAAGCAAGTCTTGTCTTCTTACAATATCATCCTTCTTTCCGTTTTTCAACATTTATCTTCTGCACAAGCTTCTGTCCTTTCTCATGACCTCAATAATCATCAAACTTGTAGTGTCATCTTTAACTAAACAAACCACTCACATACTTCCCATTTACTCATTCCTTTTGTTCCGCAAAATCATCCAACATCATTTTATCTTAAAGAATCGAATTTCATAGCTATCTATGCCATCCATGGTCAGCAGAAACCATCACTTTGACTCCATAATTCCTCTCACACCCAAAATCTTTTCCTATCTCTTCTAGTTTGGTCTTCATAAACTTGGCAACTCGTGCACCTCAAGCATATCATATTCAAACACTCAAACTTTGGAGCAAGCACTTATAAATGATTCTTATTCCTCTAAAGAGATTCACATTACTAACAGCTATAGTATTGAATTTGAAACAAACGTTACAAACAAGACAATCACGAAAAGATAAGATGATGGCTCAAATACTAGAACAAATGAAGCAAGTTAAAATCTTACCCCTATGAATCTTATCGTGTCAAGGCATATTTTATAAACAACTGTAATCCAATTTTGGATCCTTAACTTCTTACATTCTTCTTCCTCATCTCCTCGTACAAAAAAATCAATCAGGTTTTTTTCAAAAAAAAAGACAAATACGATTTAGTGGAAAGGTTGGAACCCCACATCCCTGCTTCTACATAAATGCAGAAATAGAACCTCACACAGTGTTCATTGATCGCTGACATATGGGTTCTTTGTCTAGATACTTGTGTTTGCATACTCACCCCACCTCTCTTCCTTTCCCCAAGCTCTTTCACATAAACACCACTATTCTCCTTCCTTCTTTTCCCCATAACTGCTTTCCCCACCTCCCTTTCTTCCCCCCCCCTTTCTCTCTCTTTCCTTATTTTTTCTTTTCCCCCCTATCTTTTCTAGTTCAACACATTTCTTTTTTTTTTTTTCTCTTTTTATGATGTTTTTTTTCCTTCTCCCCTTCTTTTTCCCCCTTTCTCTCCTTTCCCTACTCTTCCTCTCTCCTTCCCTCCCTTTTTCCCCCTTTTTTCCCTCCCCCCCCCATTCTTCTGCCCCTTCTTGACCTCCCCTTTGACATACGACTGACCCTATTTTGTTTTCTTAATGTTTGGCTGCTTACTTCTGTAACTATCCAATTTTTTTTTCCTCCCCCTTTCCCCACCCGCTCTGTAACCCAATCTCTCTCACCTTCTCTTTTCCCCGACCCCATCATCACCATTCAGACACTATTTGATGCCTTAACTTCTTATCTTTCTTCTATGCCAGGCTATTGCATACATTATTGTCGTCCCATC
>PYUH01000070.1:0-26077 GCA_016808085.1 Suaeda aralocaspica | reverse complement strand
AATTGCAAAAAACTTGTGTCTTTACCTTTAACACATCAATAACTCAGAAGCAAGAGCTACGTAAGACATGATTTCAACTCGAATTGGATACGTATGCAACCTTTCATAAGGTGCGGTCTTAATAGTCCTACATCTTAAGGACAGGTAACATGAGTAAAATTTTAAGGGCCCATGAAAAAAAAGGGTCCTTTGAACACAAGACTCACCTAAGGTCTTGGATACTGTTTTATTTTAGGACGCACAACCGTCCTTAAAAGAAAATTGCGTTAATGTCACATAAAGCAAGTCATGTTCTTCTACACATATCATCCTTCTTTCCTTTTTTTCACACATACTCTTCTTCATCAAGCTTCTTTCCTTTCTCATGCTCATCATCATCAACTCTTGTAGTGTCATCTTGTAGTTATTTTAACCAAAAACACTCCACATACTTCCTTTACTCAATTCCTTTTGTTCCGCAAAATCATCCAACATCATTTTATCTTAAAGAATCTTTCATAGTATCTATGCCATCCATGGCAGCATGAAAGCTCACTTTGACTCCATATATCCTCTCATCACCAAAATCTTTTCCTATCTCTTCTAGTTTGGTCTTCATAAACTTGGCAACTCGTAGACTTCAAGCATTATCATATTCAACACTTCAAAACTTGAGCAAGCACTTATAATATGATTTCTTATTTTCTAAAGAGATTCACATTACTAATAGCTAATAGTTTGAATTTGAAACAAACTCTCAAACAAAGACAATCACGAAGATAAGATGATGGCTCATAATCTTAGAACAATGAGCAAGTTAAAACTTCCCTATGAATCATAATCGTTGTCAAGGCATATTATACAACAACTGTAATCAATTTTGGATCCTTAACTTCTACGATTCTTCTTCCTCATCTCCTCGTACAAAAAAATCATATGTTTTTTTCAAAAAAAAAAAAATGATTTAGGGAAAGTTGAGACACCCCCATCCCTGCTTCTACTAACTCATGCTATGGCACCCGTGGTTCTTTGGCATATTTTTTTGCGTTTTTCCCGCTGCTTATTTGTAGCTAATTTGAGCATAAACTACTTGTACATACTCTTCTTAGTAGCTTTGCATACATATTGTGACTTTTCTTGTTGCTACAAGTCTCCATTATTACACCCACTATACACCCTGGGTGCTACGTTCTTTTCAAAATTAGTATGAAGGGACTTGCTTCAAAATCTCATTAAGTTTATGACATTGCTTGTTTCCCCTTATGAAAAAAAAAACATGGAAGTTTGTCTCACTTGAAACTTTATTTGGCGATTATTTTTTGGGAGTAGTCGGATAACCCTTCACAAAATATTGCCACCCCCCCCCCCACTCGAACTCGGTCTCAAAATACTAGCATTAGTATATGGCCAAAGGTAAAAGGCCCAAGGTCTAATCAATGATACAAGAACAATTAATGAAGTTTAAACTTGAAAAAGCTTTCACACAAAAAAAGAGCTAGAAAATGAAAAGGCGTAGATCACAGAATTGTAGCGTTAAATGCAGAGCGCCACAAAAATTTTCGGACGCTCCTAGCGTAGCGCAACAAATTTGTCACGCTACAGCAGCAGTGCAACTAATTTCTTGCGCTATGTTATTTGAGGTAAAAGTAAAACCTTATTACTTTTATCATACCAAATGATGCAAATTTATTACCTTTTCTTCAAATATTCTTAGTATATAAGCGAATTTACTAAAAATAGTAATAAATAAACGAATTTATTACATTTTTCAATAATTTCGGTAAATAAGCGAGTTTACTCAAAAAACTAATAAATGAGCGAATTTATTACACTTTGTCAACAATTCTGGTAAATAATCGAATTTACTAAAAATAGTAATAAATAAGCGAATTTATTACATTTTCTTCAAACACTTTTTTAGTAAATAAGCGAATTTACAAAAATAGTAATAAATAAGCGAATTTACTATCTTTTCTTCAAACACCTCTTTAGTAAATAAGCGAATTTACTAAAATAGTAATAAATAAGCGAATTTATTACCTTTTTTTCAAACACTTCTTTGGTAAATAAGTGAATTTACTAAAATAGTAATAAATAAGCAAATTTATTACCTTTTCTTCAAATATTCTTGGTAAATAAACGAATTTACTAATATAGTAATAAATAAGCGATTTATTACCCTTTTGTGTTCAGATATTTTAGTAAATAAGCGAATTTACTAGATTAGTAATAAATACACTAATATATTACTTTTGCTTATAAAATTGAATTTACAATGTTTTAATAAATAAACGAATTTATTAAAACTCATTTTCTATATTTCGATTTCAAAGTAAGAAAGTCGATTAATTAGAAAATAACTATTCCAATTTTCGAAAACAAAAAGGTTTTTTATGTTCTGGAAGCCATTGCTTTCTAAAATCTTGATACACCCATTGGTTAATAAGGAGCCCTCGGTTCCGAATATGGAAGTCTCGAAAAGCGATTCGAGCATACTTTGATTTTCGTCTTACTCAGACTCAATCAAAGTGGGGGCTAACTGTAGACATCTAATTTAGTCCCCGGTCCCGTGGTAAGACTCCATGATGAAGAATAAAACCCACTTCTCTAGATTATTGGACTTAATTTTAGATAAGCTCAATATTTGATTAAAAAAAAAAAAAAAACGAGTTTGAGCATAGCGCAACTCAGCGAGTCACGCTGATGCAGCAGCGTGACAAGTAAACCAGCGCTAGCTGCGCAGCATGACAGCTTGTGTCACGCTAGCTGGTCAGCGTTATTAAACTTGTAACGCTACCTGGCCAGCGTGATAAAACCTGTCGCGCTACACATTTTTCTTATAAATACCCTTTTTTCTCCTCTAAAACGATCCTCTTGACTTTCTTGATTTTTTCTACCCATTCTCACACTTCCAAAACCGATTCTCTTATTCTCCTAAACCTACTTTCTCTCTCTTTTTTCTCCTCTTCTCTTTACACTTAAACTTTTCTCCATCAAATTATCTTTTTATTTCATTTCTAATAGTAATAAATAAGCGAATTTATTACAATAATTTCAGTAAATAAGCGAATTTACTCAAAATAGTAATAAATAAGCGAATTTATTACATTTTTTTCAATAATCTCAGTAAATAAGCGAATTTACTCAAAATAGTAAGAAATAAGCGAATTTATTAAAATTTTTTCAATAATTTCAGTAAATAAGCGAATTTAGTCAAAATAGTAATAATGAGCGAATTTATTACCTTATTTCCAGTCAAAAGGAAACTTATTCAAAACACTAATACTAATTTATTTGCTAAGTGTTTTGATGAATAAGCGAATTTATTAAAATCTATTTTCAATTTCAGTTTCGAAAGTCATTGCGTTCTAAAAATTGCTACGCCCATTGGTTAATGAGGAGCTCATGGCTCTGGATATGAAAGCCTCGGAAAACGATTCGAGCATACTTTGATTGTCGTCTTACTCAGACTCAATCAAAGTGGGGGCTANCATACTTTGATTTTCGTGTTACTCTGACTCAATCAAAGTGGGGGCTAACTGTAGACACCTAATTTAGTCCCCTGTACCGCGGCAGGACTCTATGATGATTAAAAAACTCATTTCTCTAGAAGATTGGATAATCGAGTATACTTGGGCTTAAAAATAAATCTCATTCTTATTTCACGGACCTTTTTATCCAAATGCCTCTTTTACTATTTTAAATAAATGAGTAAAATAAAATAATAATAATAATAATAATAAATAAATAAATAAAAATGTTTCAAAAACGTAGCACGGTTAATTTAGTCACGCTGACAGCTCAGCGTGACTAAGCTAACAGCGCTACCCTAGTAGTGTTGTAGGGTTCCCTGCGCTGCTGGGCCAACGCGATTCGGCGTACCACGCTGGCAGCCCAGCGCGATTAGGTTCCCCACGCTGCTATAAAAACCCTCATTTACTTCATTTCTCACACATTTTTTTAACTCACTTTCTTCCTCGTACTTAAATAATCTGAGTATTGCTTTTAACAACCTTTTTTTTATTATTATAATTATTTATTATTTTATTTGCTATTTATTTTATTAAAAAGTGGCTACAAATTTTAATAATGTCGAAACAATAATTCGAAACTCCGCCCAAATTAATACTCGACGAAAGACAATCTTCAAAGGAGAAGTGGTACGTTTTCCTGAGAGCCCTAAAAATCATGTTATGGACTTTTAAGTTGGTGTTTCACTATTTATTTACTGCCTTTATCAGTTTTATTGTGTAAAGGACTTAAATTGATTGTTTGCAAACGCTTAATCAGGATAATTCTTTCGGACAAATCTAATCATGTTAGGTCCTTAAATTGATTTAATAACGGTTTGAGTTAAATTATTAGTTTTTTTTTTTTTGTGATTCACTAACAATTTAATGCTTTTTTTTTGTGAATTTGGTAATTGATATTTTTGTGTGATGCTAAATGTAATTTCTGTATGGTTAAGAGGAAACTAGTAATGGCCGCCTATGGGCTAACCCGACGCACTCCGTCATGTTAGTACCTTCGCCCCCGAGTCCAATCTTTGGTTCGCTCGACCACAACTTGGAGTCATCCCCATGGGATCGGAGAGGATTTCCGTGCAATTTAGACAAACGTCCCTTATTCGAGTCCCATTCGTATCGAATCTAGATACACGGTTTATGAGTTTAGTTCCTAAAACTCATTGGCGACTTCTTACTAGCATCGTCTGTATTCGTATATTTTTATCTCACTCGAAAAAAAAAAGCAAAAAAAAAACACAAAAATAGCGTAGCGTGAAAGACTTTGTCACGCTAACGTCACAGCGTCACAAAGTCTGCCGCGCTGCACCTGCAGCGTGACAAGCTTTGTAGCGCTGCACAGTCAGGGTGACAAACTCTGTCACGCTACCACGCTAGCACGACTGAAATTCCTGCGCTCCTGTTTTTTTGCAAAATACTTCTAAAAAAGTCCATTTCACCTTTCCTTAAGCCAATTTTTTAGGTCTAACTCGACCTATGGACGGTTTGGGAAAGGTGACCCAAAAATTTGGGACCCTAAAATCCGGGGCCCCTACAGTATGGAAGTGGTAGCTGGATAGGAACTCCAAGGTGAGCTCCCGGTATGTGTGTGGGACCTGCTGGGTTTTTCCATCAGGACTGGGCATAGTGGTGTTGATCCAATTTCCCCATCTGATCCGGTAAGCCATTCTCATCACTTGATCGGTGATACCTAGCTTGTCACATGTTTTTTTGTGGAAGAACCGTGTGGACCTGATTGTTCTTTTGGAGAGCTTAGCAAGCCGTTTATGTCTGTCCTGACGGTTCTGAGGTGTTGTTCTGGAGGAGGATGGCTGCTTTCCCTTTGAAACTGAAGAGGATGCCCCGGTTTTCTGAGACTTCTTGGGGCCTCCGCCAAGTAGTTTGCCAATTGATTTCCTCATGATCCTACAAGACATATGCAGGAAAGAAGGAGATTAGCATTCCATTAAAGCAAGTCTCTAAACCAAAATCATGTAAATCATGAAAGCATAAAGAATAATGAGATGTGAAAATGATCAAAGAAAAAAATCAAATGAATAACAATACTGATACTAAGAGTGATTGCCAGAATATTCACCAAGGCATTGTAGTCATCATACAATCAAAGTTACAAAAAGGATTCTGCGGAAATTTCGGCATGACCCGTTTGTAAATGCAACTAACCCAATGAGAACTACAAAGTTCTAATCAACTAAAGCCAAGAGTGCAACCAAAAACATTCAAAGTTAAGCATTACTTGCATATTATGCCTCCAAAACCAACATGTCCAAGCTCATATTCATAAAAGAGCATCAAGTGCAACACCAAAAACCAACTTACACCATTATATAAACTTAACCATTGAATAATTATTTCCTTAAACACATACAAACAACTGCAATGAGACTTTAAGAGCAAGGAAGAATGACTAGTTAAGATAAGTAGCAACTACTAACCATTTTAAATGCATAAAGTTCAACATGAAAGTTGCTAGTAAAAATTCATGAGTAAAGCTATAGTTCTAAGTAAGCAATGAAGTAATCAAAAGCATGATTTTAAGCATTCTAAAGACTTTAAACATGAATTTAACTAGTTAACACTCCTAATTAACAACAACATCATGAATAATCATCAAAAATTTCATGGAAATCTTGCTCAACAATAAAGCACAAAAACTTCCAATTACTTATAATTAACAACTCCAAACATGATAATGAAGCATAAAATAGCTAGTAAACACTCATGAACAACAACAATCAAGTTTAGAGTGATCAATTAAATTCGTAATAAAAATACCCAAAAATTGAAAATTCATGAAAACTTCATAAAACTTCATATAAATTGGATAAAAAGGAAATTATACCTTAGTAGATGATAAAAGAGCAAGAAATTTGAAGAAAATTGAAGAAGCAACCCACAAATCAAACCCAAATTGAACACAAATTTCGAACCCTAGGTTATGCAATTCATGATTTTTTTTTTCCAAATTTTAACTCCAAGATGTTGTTTAGAGTAGTGAGAGGAGTGTTGTGTTAAAATTTGAAGTGGTTTGGAGTAGTATGGAGTGAGTTATGGTGATTTGAAGTTGAAGATTTTTTTGGGGTTTTAATGGTGTGAGAGAGGAAGAAGAAGATAGATTGAGAGTTTAAAAAATTAAAAATAATATTGATAATAAAAAGATATAATAATAATAATAATAATAATAATAATAATAATAATAATAATAATAATAATAATAATAATAATAATAATAAATAATAATAAGGGGGGGGGGGGGCGAAAAGTATAACACGGGTAGGATTATAAGGCCACGCGAGGAAAAAGAAAAAAAAAACGAACGGAAGCCCGTAGGTGTCTCCTGCGCCCACAGCGAAGAAAACTACTCTAAGGGCTGCGCCCGCAGGTGGAGTTCTTAGAGAAAATGTTAGCCTTCTGTTTAATAATGCAAGCGCATAGAAGGAGTAGGTGTTTGACTGCTGCGCCTGCATGTACTCTCTGCAGGTCATTTTTGCTGATTTTTTTCTTTTTCTCCCTAATTAATGAATTAACTTATAAATTATTATTATTAATCATCACTTAAGCACGTTTTAACTCTTAAACTATCCTTAATTACCCTAATTAAACATTAAACACTTAGACCCTTAGCTAGACTTCACAAAATCAAAACAAAAGCTAAACTAAACTACGAAAACACACAAAAACACGCAAAAACATGCAAAAAGAGAAAAGAAGGGATAGAAAGCTCGGGTTGCCTCCCGAGGAGCGCTCTTTTAAGGTCACTAGCTTAACCATGGCTACATTAGTGATCAAGGCGTCTTGGGATCATCGAGTTGGATGACTTCAACCAAACCGATGACATCTCCTTCATAGTATGGCTTCAACCGTTGACCATTAACTTTGAATATTTCCCCCTTTTCACTTTGAACTTCAACATAGCCAAATTTGCTAACATTTATGACTGTAAAGGGGCCACTCCATCTAGATTTCAACTTTCCAGGGAATAATCGAAGTCTTGAGTTAAACAATAGAATCTTATCACCGACTTGAAACTCCCTTTTCATGATTCGTTTATCGTGCCATTTTTTCGTCTATTCTTTATAAATTTTGGCACTATCATATGCTCCTAGCCAAAATTCATCTAATTCATTCAACTGTAGCAACCGTTTTTCACCCGCAAGCTTAGCATCCATGTTTAATTCCTTGATTGCCCAATAAGCTTTGTATTCAAGTTCTACTGGAAGATGGCACGCTTTTCCATAAACCAATCTATATGGGGAAGTGCCAATTGGAGTTTTAAACGCTGTTCTATACGCCCATAATGCATCATGAAGCTTGCTACTCCAATCCTTTCTCGATTTCGCAACCGTCTTTTCTAGAATGGACTTGATTTCTCGGTTTGAAACCTCGACTTGACCACTGGTTTGTGGGTGATATGCCAATCCCGTCCTGTGGTAAACACCGTATTTCTCTAGCAGCTTATCCAACCTTTTCTCATGAAAGTGCGTTCCCCCATCACTAATGATAGCTCTAGGGACTCCGAACCTAGGAAAAATAACCTGCTTAAACATTCTTTAAACGGTGTTAGCATCACTATGGGGAGAAGCAATTACTTCCACCCATTTGGAAACATAATCCACAGCGACCAATATAAAACGATTACCGTTAGAAGAAGGGAATGGACCCATATAATCGATACCCCAAACATCGAAGATTTCAACTTCTAAAATACCTGTTTGAGGCATTTCATACCTTTTTGAGATACTACCTGTCCGTTGGCACGAATCACAAGACATAACAAAGTCTCTCGCATCCTTGAGTATCCTAGGCCAATAGAAACCGGATTGCGACACCTTAAACATCGTTTTGGCGGGCCCAGCATGTCCTCCATAGGGTGATGAGTGGCAATGGTGCAGAACTCCATAGACATCCCAATCTGGTATACACCTGCAATATAAGCCATCTGCACACTCACGAATCAAGTTAGGGTCATCCCAAAAATAACGCCTAATATCATGTAAAAACTTTTTCCGTTGCTGACAAGTGAGATCAGGAGGTAACACTCCTCCAACTACATAATTAGCATAATCAGCAAACCATGGAGTGTTAGAAATCACAGCCAAAATATGGTCACTAGTGGAAAAAACGTCATTTGCTGCGGTTTTTTCCCGGGTATTTGCTGCGGTTTTGAACCGCAGCACTTATAGCAGCAGCAAATGATGAAATTTTATTTGCTGCGGTTTAACCGCAGCAAAAAATTGGGTTATTTGCTGCGGTTATTCAGGTAACCGCAGCAAATAACACACCAGAAACTGGAGGGAAACAGGATTATTTGCTGCGGTTCTTTGTAAAACCGCAGCAAATAGTGCAGTTTCCCACCAAAAAAAACACTTATTTGCTGCGGTTTTGTGAATAACCGCAGCAAATAAGCACCCAAAAAAAAAAAAAAAATTTTTTTTTTTTTTTTGCATTTTAAAGCAAAATTAGAAGCTGAAATGTTATACATACATAGAATCAATTATTTTCAATTGAATTACACTTCTATCACAAAAAAATACACTTCTATTCAACCATATCTATACATTCATTCAACCATTCCTATTCTTATTCATTCATTCAAGCATTACCATTCATAAAATCAATCATAAGCTCAATCTCATCTAAATATCTCATTCCAGCATCCATTACTCATTCAACCATTCTTTTGTTCAATCATTTATATATATAGTAGTCTCATTCAATCATTTATTTTATATAGTGTTCTCATTCATAACTCATATATAAACAAGCAAAATTCATTCACAAGCATTCATATATTCATCATTCAACCAACATCACAGCAATAGCCACAAGAACACAACCGCAGCCACAACAACACAGCAATAGACTATATATATTTATGTTTTGCTGACATAATCTCCATCAGGGAAGTGGTTACGATCACCCACCATTCGAGTTAGGCTACTTCAACAGGTTTTTAAGCCTGGAGCAACTCAAACCTCAATGATGTTGACCATGGTCATCACTTGAGTCCCTTCATCATTTGGAAATAAGGGACTATAAGGGACTATAAGGGACTCGATCATCATTTGGAAATAAGGGACTATAAAGGACTATAAAGGACTCATTTTTTATTAAGCAATTGTCGGACTATAAGGGACTCGATCATCATTCAACAATTGCATCACCATAAGAGATGCAATTGTCTGACCATAAGGGAATCAAGTAAGAAGGATCAGAAGGCAAGAAACCCTTGTTTTTCACCATGTCTGCAGAAATGTAAATAAATCACAAACACAAGGTCAAGCAGGATAAACTGCCTATAAAAGTTCCAAACACACGCATCCATGAAGTAGGTCCTTACTGAGACACAAACACAAACACGAACACAAACAGAACAGGTGTAGGAAAGGAAAGGCATGATTGAAGAGAAAGTCTAGAAAATCACAAACCACAAACAAAAACAAACCACCAAACCCAAAACCACCACAACCACAACCAAAAACAAACAACCAGCCAAACACAAAACAAACAACCAAAACAACATACAAAAACAACAAAATCAACACCAAAATATATGATAAAAATAGAAACCAAAAGAAAACAAAGCAAAGCTAACCTCAGAAGTCAATACATCACTAGGAAACAAAGCATAGACCTTGATCGAAACCTTTCAAAGCAACAAAGAACCTCTTACAGGCTATAAAGCAGAATTCGTGCAGATAAGAGAGTTCCTAAAGATCACCATTAGACAAAATATCATCATTAGATAGTGAAGTAGTGTTCGAAAGATCACTAAAAGTAGTAGGCTTACTATTGACTTAAAGGTAACTTAAAATATCCTCTCAAAGTCAAAATTCAACACAAATATTTGAATATTTCTAATGAATCATAGTTCATAATGTTCAGATTTTTTTTTCCACCATAGTTTTTTTTTTAATTCCTCTGACCCATTCTCCATTGTCTAAACCCATAAAAGTAATCAAAAGATCAAGCGGAAACTCGAAAGAAACATTATCCAATATACATCCACTCTAATATCTTCATCTCACACAAAATATATGATAAAAATCTCACCATGTAAACCAAAATATATGATAAAAATCGCCTCCAAAAGCCACCAAAAATCGCCTCCAAAACCCACAAAATCAGAACACAAAAATTAAAACACAAAATAAAAATTAATACTGAAAAATAAAACAAAAAGAAGGAGAGAAAAGAAGACGAGTAACAATAAATCAAACTATTAATTAAGATGATACTGTACTAAAAGGCGACTAATAATCAAAGTTCAAAAGATCTCTAATTTTTTTTGAAACAAAACAATAATTTTGTTCTGAACAAACAATAAAAACAAAAACCTAATTAAAATCATATGAACAAACAATAATCATCAAAAAATCATGAAAACAAAAACCTAATTAAAGAGAAAAACAACAGCAGCCATGGTTATGCAGGAGAAAGAAAGTGAGAGAGAAAACGGAGGAGAGAGAAGGAAACTGTGAAGCTACAAAATCCAGAATGTCGTAAAAAAAGGCAGAAAGATCAGTGAGGGAGAATGAAGGGAATGTCGTAAAATCCAGAAGCTACAACAACAGCCCGTGACTTCTAGTATAGGAAGAGTCTCTGCAAGGTGGGGAGGGGGATATGGGGATATTGAGATGCGAGAATGAGAGAGGGGTTAGGGTTAGAGAGATTGAGAGGGAGAAAGATCAGAAAGAAGGGGAAAGAAAAATGAGGGAGAATGAAGGGGAATTTGGTTAGAGAGATTGAGAGGGAGAAAGATCAGAAAGAAGGGAAAAGAAAAATGAGGGAGAATGAAGGGAATTAGGGTTAGGTGGGAAATGGAGGGTTTGTGTATATATAGCCTTTTCGTTTGGGCTGGGCTTGAACGATTTTTTTTGGGCTGATTTATTTGCTGCGGTTATAACCGCAGCAAATAATAAAAAGAACCGCAGCAAATAAATCAACCGCAGCAAAATATTTTTCTTGTGTATTATCAACAACTATTTGCTGCGGTTCTTTAAAAATGTCAAAGAACCGCAGCAAATGTGGCGCAGCAAAATCCAATTTTTCTACTAGTGGGTCATCAGGAAAAGATTCATCAAAAGGAGTTGAAATCTCTCCATCTTCATATCGAATCCTAGATAGGTGGTCTACAACCACATTCTCTGCAACTTTCTTGTCACGGATTTCTAGATCGAACTCTTGAAGGAGCAAAATCCACCTAATAAGCCTTGGTTTTGCTTCTTTCTTGCCAAGTAAGTACTTTAAAGCTACATGGTCAGTGTAAATAATAACTTTCGAATCTATAAGATAAGAGCGAAATTTATCGAGAGCATACACTATAGCAAGCAGTTCTTTTTCAGTTGTTGCATAGTTAATTTGAGCTGGATCTAAAGTCTTACTAGCATAGTAAATAGCATGCAAAATCTTGTCTTTCCTCTGACCTAACACGGCACCTACAGCATAGTCACTAGCATCACACATAATTTCAAAAGGTAATTCCCAATCGGGTGATTGAATGATTGGTGCTGAGATTAGTGCTTGTTTGACTAAATTAAAAGATTCAAGGTATTCATCGGTGAAATTAAACTCGACATCTTTTAATAGCAGTTGTGTTAAGGGTTTGGAAATTTTAGAGAAATCTTTGATGAATCTACGGTAAAACCCTACATGACCTAGAAAACTTCTGACACCTTTTACACTTACTGGTGGAGGTAATTGTTCAATAACTTGGATTTTAGCTTTATCTACTTCAATACCTCTTTCAGAGACTAGATGTCCTAAGACAATCCCTTCCGTCACCATAAAGTGACATTTCTCCCAATTGAGGACCAAATTCACCTGTTCACATCTTTTAAGCACTTTAGTTAGGTTAGCCAAACATGAATCAAAATCAGTACCATAGACACTAAAATCATCCATGAAGACATCTATGCTAGACTCTATGAACTCAGAAAATATAGCCATCATACATCTTTACATAGACCAAAAGGCATTCTACGGTAAGCAAAAGTGCCATAGGGGCATGTAAATGTAGTTTTAGATTGATCATCAGGATGGATAGGTATTTGGAAGAACCCAGAATAACCATCTAGATAACAAAAATATTTATTAGTTGCTAGCCTTTCTAACATTTGATCAATAAAAGTTAGAGGGAAATGATCCTTTTTGGTGGCAACATTTAATTTNATTTGATCAATAAAAGTTAGAGGGAAATGATCCTTTTTGGTGGCAACATTTAATTTCCGGTAATCAATGCACGTTCGCCAACCTGTAACAACCCTAGTGGGGATAAGTTCATTTTTATCATTTGGCACAACAGTTGTTCCCCCGTTCTTAGGAACTACCTGCACTGGACTTACCCATTGAGAATCTGGCACAGCATAAATGATGCCTGCATCAAGAAGTTTGAGAACCTCTTTTTTCACCACTTCCTGCATGTTAGGGTTAAGTCTCCTTTGTTCGTGTATACAAGCCTTATGGCCTTCTTCTAGATGAGTTCTATGCATGCAAAAATCAGGACTTATTCCAGTTAGATCATCAAGTGTATAACCAATAGCCTTTTTGTGAGTTTTAAGCACAGCAAGCAACTTTTCAAGTTGACTATCGGTAAGTTTAGAGCTAACTATGACTGGAAACAACTCGGCATCATATAGAAAAGCATATTTCAAATTAGGGGGAAGGGGTTTCATTTCGGGCTGTGTTACCTCTTTGATGGCATATGATTGTTGAGGCAATGATTGGTACCTTTGGCTCTCCTCTAAAGTCATCTTCTCATTGTTCAATTCATGGCCTATAGCATCAATTTCTGAATCTCCTTCACCTACATTAGCATCCAAACACAAAATGGCCTCTAGGGGATCCTTTGTAAGGGATCGAGGCGTGTCATCCAAAACAATTTCACCAATAATATCGATCCTATAACACGACTGCTCTATCATGGGGTTTTTTACTACATTATTAAGATTGAATGTCACTTTGTCATCCCCTACAGAAAGAGTTAAACTTCCATTTTTAACATCAATGACGGCACATGCAGTATGTAGGAAAGGTCTACCTAGAATGATAGGGATATGAGCATCCTCATCAATATCAAGGACAACAAAGTCAACAAGAATAAAAAATTTTCCTACTCTAACAGGTACATCTTCTAAGACACCCTTAGGGTGTTTTACAGTTCTATCTGCCATCTGCAAAGTAACATTAGTAAATTTAAGTTCTCCCATGTCAAACTTCTTACAAATTGATAAGGGCATCACACTTACACTAGCTCCTAAATCACATAGAGCCTTATCAATAAATAAAGGACCTATATTACATGGAATTGAAAAACTGCCTGGATCCTTCAACTTAGGAGGGGATTTGTTTTGAAGGATCGCACTGCACTCCTCGGTGAGTGCAACTGTCTCTGTTACATTCAACTCACGTTTCCTGCTCAAAATATCTTTCAAAAATTTAGTGTAAGTAGGAACTTGAGTAATTAAATCAGTGAAAGGCACAGTAACTTGCAAATTTTTAACTATGTCAAGGAATTTACGAAAGTGATTATCATTCTTACTCNGTTATCATTCTTACTCCTGGTTACCCTGTTCGGAAAGAGTAACGACACCTTTGAGGGAGGAATCGTATCGGTAACTGAATATGCTGCTGGAGCTTGCTTCTTTGATGCTTCCTTCTCCTTTTCTGCAGCTGCTTCCTCAAGGTCATCAATAACAACCGAACTAGTCTTCTGTGTTCCATTTACAGCCTTTTTAGCATCATCATCAAGCATTCTAGGACCTTCATAGTAAGTACCGCTCCTTGTTGCAATGGAATTGCAATGATCACGCGGTGGATTGCTTGATGAAGCATTTGGTGGAGCAGGTTGAGGAGGAAGTTGGCCTTGTTGCCTTTGAGCTGATGATTGAGCAATTTGTACTACTTGAGTATCTAATTGTCGATTGTGGGCCTGCATAGCTTCCATGGCTTTCTGCATCTGCATCATCATATTCTTCAGTTCTGAAACGTCATTGCTAGATGGCTCTGGAGGTGCTGGGAGTGGTGCTGGAGGTGGTGATCTACTGAAACCCGGTGGTTGAGGTGGAGCAAACCGTTGAATCTGCTGTTGTTGCTGTGGTACAAAATGGGGTGGCTACTGCTGCGGATTTTGAACATTGCTAGTATTCTTGTAGGAGAAGTATGGATGATCTTTCCAATCAGGATTGTAGGTGTTGGAAGATGGGTTATTCTTGTAGGCTTGAAATGCACATACCTGCTCCATATAACTATGACAGGCTTGCATACTATGCCCAAAAGAACCACATAAATCACAAAAGACATCTGTAGCTCCCGAATGTGCATCCATTGCAGCTACTGTCATTGGATTGGAGGATGGTGTGTTGATTTTGTCTAGCTTCTAATGAATTGTATTGATTTATGAGGCCAAACTCTCATATTTGTCATCTATCACATGTTTTCCTCCTCTCTTAGCATGTCCTCTAGGATTACCAAATTGAGAATTATGAATAGCAATCTCCTCAATTAAATCATAAGCAGCATTGACTTCTTGGTTCATAAATCTACCACTAGCAGCAGAATCAAGTAAAGTTCTATTCTCATTACCCAAGCCATTATAAAATGATTGCACTAAAAACCACTTCTTGAGTCCATGATGAGGGCACATTCTCAATAAATCCTTAAATCTCTCCCATGCATCATAAAGAGTTTCATCTGTTTCTTGGTTAAAATTCGTAATTTGACTCCTAAGTTGTGCAGTTCTCTCCGGAGGATAGTACTTCCTTTGAAAAGCAAGAACCAAGTCATCTCAACTATTAATAATATCCATGTTTAGACCATTCAACCAAGATCGAGCTTTCTCCTTTAATGAAAATGGAAATATCGTACATCGTATGTAATCTTGAGATACACCAGCTTGCTTGATTGTATTGCAGTACTGAATGAAGTTATTCAAATGTAAGTTCGGATCTTCTTTCATTGTGCCTGTAAACTGATTCCTTTCAACCATGTTCACCAAAGCTGGCTTCAATTCGAAATTCAGGGCCTCTATATTAGGAACTCGGTATCCACCTCTCACTGTTGCAGAACTCGACTGAGAATAGTCTTTTAAGGACCTTGCTTGTGGTGGTGGCGGCAGCGGTGCATCATCTCTTGGTGGGTTATTCTCGTTGAACTGTGATCCCGACATTTCTTCTTCTTTATCAGAATTATCAGAAATGTTCAACTCAGCAAATAATTGTGTCAAATCAACAAGTGTTCGTTCAGAAAGTATGCTTCTTCGTGATCTCCACTTCCTTCTGCGACTCCTCTTATGCAACGATCTTTCCGGTTCATGGTCCATCCAAACCGGCATACATCCTAATACCTGCACACAATCGAAACTCAAAACCGAAATGAAAACTACCTCAAAGAACGTGAAGGTTCCTTGAGGTGAGAAAATAAAACCAAAAATAAAGATAAAAGAACACTTTAAACCCGACTAATAGAATTAAAAATTGCCTCCCCAGCAACGGCGCCAAAATTTGAACAGCCTATCGCACACCTCTCAAAAATACCGAACAACTCTAACTAATATAGCTAGGGAAGTAGGGATTGAATCCTCAGGGAAGCTATTAAACTCTAATAGTTCTAAAAAGCCTAAAGCGTGTAAGGGGCCTTGGTGGAAATTTCGGTAAATGGTTTCTAAAACTAAGAAGACTAAGAATTGAAACTAAGGAAATGACGGGAAATTAATGACTAAACTCTATTAAAGGAAACCTAGGGCTATCGGTTCACTATGATCAATCAACAAACTCAATTAACGTTCACTAATTAATTCATTGAACTAGGGCTCACTAATTCTCTCGAACTTAGACTCCCTCAAAACTCCTTTACCGGCTCTCACTCGCATAAATTCGTTTTTGCCTATTATTCAGTGGTCTAATTTTGGTAATCTAACCTCTCGGCCTCGATTTCAACAATAACCTAACTTACAACTAAATCTGGCAACAATTTAATTGCAATCACTAGAAATCAATAATAGGAATTCAATTAGAAGCCAAGAACTAATTAGAAAACATAATTTAAATTCAAGTCATGATCATAGATCCCCTAACCCTAGAGAAAACGACTACTCACTCATAATTAAGGGAACAAGAGCAAAATTGAAATCAAACAACATGATCAAGAACAAAGAATTAAATAAAACTAAATTAATTACAAATAAAACTAAAGTAAGACTCAAAATAGCAAAACTAATTAATCTAAACTAAAAACTAAGAAATTAAAGAGAATCATGAAACTAACAGAAGTAAAAAGCATAAAGAAAGAGATTACCAAAATAAAGATTGAATTGCATTGATTGAAAGCTTGAATTCATGAACAAAGTAATTAATCGTAAAATTCTAGAGAGAAAAAGTAATTTTGTATTCCTAGGTCTAAAAATATAATAAAAACTAGTTAGGTTCGTGCCCCCTTTACATTCAATATGTATCGTATTTAGGTTTATAATTAATTAAAATCCACGAAGCAAAACCGCACGGAGAGAAAAATCGGGCCAAGAAAACGGCCACTTGCGCCCGCATAGAACAAACTTGGTTTGTTCCCTACGCTCGCAGCCCTTGTGGTTTGCCAGTTTTGAGGCTGTTGATCTATGTTGCGGGCGCATAGATCAAATAAGCTTTCAAGGCTACGCCCGCATGAACAATGATGAACGACATTTTGATGATCTTGCTTGAGTTCTTTGCTCGATTCTTCGAATCTCATTCGTGGCTTCTCGTGACTTTTCATGCATCCCGAGGCAAGTACATTTTCACTCGTTTTAGCCTCCAATGACTTCATAACTCTCTATTACGCTCCTGTAACATGTAAACAAAACCGAAAACCACGCGCAATAACCGAAAGAGTATAATATAACCGTAAAAGGTTCTAAAAGTCAACTAAAGATGCTAAAACCGTTCCAAAACATAACTTAACATCAAAATACGATATTTAATCAAAATAAAGCCATAAACTTAACTATTTAGCACAAGAATCAACCGAAAATGAGGGAAAAACATAACATAAAACACGTATATCACTAAGGACCCGGGTGGAAGGAGATCGTCCCGGACGAGAATACATGATCAAAAATTTGAAGAAAAAAATTCTGAAAAATAAAGGAGCCACTCGCCCGGTTGACCCGGGCGAAAAGTGGGGTACCCGGGCGAGCAACTTTTCACTCGGGCGCGTAGTTAGTTTTCAATGCGTTAGTTTTTATTTCAAGAATTTCTGCAACAAACACCTGGCAGCGTGCCTGGGCGACCCGGGCGAGAGGTAGGCCACTAGGGTGAAAAGCCCCCCGAGCCAGGCGCCATGTTCTTTCCCCACGCCACTCTCTTTTCTCCTCTTATTTTCTTCCTTGTTCCTCCATTCTTCTTTCTCTCACTCACTTCATCTTCTTCCTACTGTAACTCTCAAACTCCCAAATCCTGCATACTCTCACTCTAACTTCCTTTCTCCATAAATCCTTCAATACTCACTCAAATCCACTGAAATCTTCACCAAAGTTTATAATTTTTCTTCCTCTTCAAATTCCACACGACAAATCTCTCAAAAAATCTAAAAATTTTCATACCCACAAACCCTAACCTCCATGAATACATACCTCCACCCTTCAACAATAAAATGGAACAAAAAAGACAAAGAGCGGGAACACGTGGAAGGAACGAGCCTCAAAGCTTCGGACATGATCCCACATACGGGTTAGTCTCCTTCGGTTCCCAAGAACAAAAGGTACGTTTCAAAAAATTGAAATTAAGGCATGTTACTCCCACTAGATTCTTAAATCATAGATTGTTGCGTGCTCTTGGTGTGTATGATGAAATAGAGGAACGCTTTAAATCCATGGGTATGCATCGGTTTTTCACTGTGGATGCCCCCACGTAACCCGATGTTACTTATGATATTATGTCGAGTTTTGATATTGATAGGCATAATCCTAAAGCACCAGTCAGAGGTGTTAGTTTTCGTATGTTTAATGTCTATCATTATGAAACGATCGAAGATTTTGGTGCTATTTTAAACTTAGCTAGCATGGGGCGTGCTAAACTCCCAAAAGGTTTTGATGATGTTGCTTGGTGGTATGCTCTCACAGGTGTAGAATTGTAAAATTGGCAACATGCCATGGCAAACCTTATCCACCAACTCTCCGCTCGTATTACTCATCGTTTTCTTCCAAGGACTATTTTTTGCCAGTATGAACAACATGAGGTTCATACCGAAGAGATGTGGTGCCTAGGACGACACTTGGTTAAAAATTATTTCCCCTATCATCTTCATCTTCCTCATTTATTTGCTATGCATTTGAGTACCCAATGTAAAACTTATACAGGTGTTGATCGACACGGCTAACCATATGTGAACAATATTGTTTTTGGTGGTCTTATATCTTATGTTGCTAGGTATTATAGGGCTGATTTTGAGTATCACCGGGCCCCTGCTGTGGGGTCTCGAGCTTTGGATGCCACCCATCTTGGCCAATAGGATTGGCTAGAGCTTTTGGAGAGTTGCTGTATTCGGTGATACATTGGGCCATCTAGGAGGACTTCTGTTATTTTTCCTAACTCTTAATTAACTGGATTCTTGCCTACTCAACAATTCTATGGTATGCCCTTGAATGGCAATGCTGCAGCTCCGGCGTGGACCGGGTCAGTTTTCCCAGTCCGAGCCACAACAGCAGCAGCAGGAACCACAACAGCAGCAACCCCCCATGGACCAAGCCCCCTGGCAGGTGCAGATAAACCAGCTGCAAAACCAGTTCAACAGCTTTCATCTACAGCACCATCAGTTCATGCAGAGGTTTGACACCTTTGAGCAGGACCAAAGTCCTGCCATGTACCCGATCTATTATCGCTACGTCTGCACAGGCGTGGTACCTTCTACTGGCCCCCATCCTTCATGGTACACCTTTAACCCTAGAGAGGGGACTAGTGGAGTAGGAGGTGGTGGTGATGATGATGATAGCAGTGAGGATACTGACGCTTTCTTTCAGAATTCTGACTGAGAGAATTCCCTTACTCCCTTCAACACTAAGGACATTGTTGAGTCCTGCTTGGAGGAGGTATGTTTTATTTGCTTTCTCAGTTTAGTTTTATTTCTTTCTAGTGTAGTTGTTATTGCTTTCCTAGGATAGTCATATGGTTTGTATTACTTGTTAGAAGTAGGAGTTTACATATGACAAAAAAAAAAATGTACTGCTTTCATAGTCTAGAGTCTTGTGTTGTTTTATGAGTTAGTAATTGATTGTTTGATTGGATGCTTTGGAAGATGAAACTATATGAAAGGTGACTTCCCTGTGCACCACATTTTTATATAAAATGATTTTGATTGATTGGGGCATGTCATGAGTAATAATTTGGGAATTGCCAACTCAGACTTGAACTTGGTTTAGCTTGAGGCTGTTTCATATCTTGCCATATAGCCATGTCTAGAGTAGAGGCTTTAATTGTGTTAACGGGAGGATTTGAGCCGCATACATTACTATATGTTTATTTCTTTTCTTGTGGGCTTAGTTCCTAGTGCTTGTATGATCCATGTTTTGGATTTTAACTCTAGTAGCTTGGTTTTGGTAGTGTTTCATGTCGCGAATGATAAATGGCATTCAGTTCTTTTAGGAGCTTTCAGATTTTAGGCATTCCATTAAAAATTTTCCTTTGATCCCTGTGAGCTTTTTACCCTTCATTTGCATTTTAGCCACACTACAACCCTTTTTGGCCGTGCTTCATTACTTTATATATGGCCAAGCTTTGCTTGGGGGACTTTTGGAGCTGTTGTGTTGTTGTTGTGCATTTGATGGAAGTCTTGGAGGATTTTAGAAAAGAAAATGTTGGAATAAATGTTTAAAGTTCAATTTTAGGTTTCACATTAAGGCAATGAAGAATTGAAAAGTTTATATATTATATAGCTTTTAGGAGTGGAATTGAATTCAGAGGGTAATCATCAATTTTTGAAGCTTCCCCATAATATATGTTCGGTAAAGGAGGTAAGACAACGTGAGATGAAACCCGTTCCCTCTAATTTGAAATATACATATCTAGATGAAAAAGATCTATATCCAGTTATTGTTAGTGCATGTTTGAGTGATAGTCAACTTAACAAATTATTAGCTGTGCTAAAATGTCACAAAAGGCTATTGGTTACACTATTGATGATTTGACTGGTATTAGTCCTGATTTTTTCATGCATCACATTCATTTAGAGGAAGGTCATAAACCATGCATACAAGGTCAACGTCGTTTGAGTCCTAACATGCAGGACGTAGTTAAGAAAGAAGTCATTAAATTACTTGATGCTGGCATTATTTATTTGTTCCTGATTCTATATGGTTTAGTCTAGTTCAAGTAGTCCCTAAGAAAGGTGGGACCACTGTTGTGCGTCATGATAAAAATTAATTCATTCCCACTAGAGTTGTCACAGGTTCGCGTATGTGCATTGATTACAGAAAATTAACTACCGCTACTAAAAAGGACCATTTTCCCCTCCCCTTCATTGATCAAATGTTAGAAAGGTTAGCCAGGCATAAGTATTTCTATTATTTGGATGGATACTAGGGATTTTTCTAAATCCCCATCCACCCGGACAATAGAGAGAAAACTACTTTTAAATGTCCTTGTGGTACTTTTCCATATCGTAGAATGACTTTTGGATTATGTAATGCCCCTGCTACTTTTCAACATTGCATGATGAGAATTTTTTATAATTTCATTGAGTCTATTATGGAAGTTTTTATGGATGATTTTAGTGTCTATGGAACCTAATTTGGTGCATGCTTAGAAAATCTAACAAAAGTGCTTATGAGATGTGAAGAAACAAATCTAGTGCTTAATTGAGAAAAGTGTCACCTTATGGTCACAGAAGGTGTTGTGCTTGGAAATTTAATCTCTGAACGAGGTATTGAGGTAGATAAAGCAAAGATACAGGTAATAGAGCAACTTCCCCCTCCCGTGAATGTCGAAGGGGTAACAAGCTTTTTGGGTCATGCAGGTTTCTATCGTAGGTTTATTAAGGACTTTTCTAAAATTGCAAAACCACTAACCCAATTTCTTTTGAAGGATGCAGACTTTGATTTTACTGATGAATGCCTCCCGAGTCTTTTAACAGGATAAAACATGCACTTATTTTTTCACCTATCATTCAGTCTCCCGATTGGGACCTCCCGTTCGAGATCATTTGTGATGCCAGTGACTATGTTGTTGCAACGGTTCTAGGCCAAAGAAAGGAGAAGGTTCTACATGCCATCTATGATGCTAGCAAGACACTTGATCCAGCCCAAGTTAATTATGCCACTACTGAGAAGGAGTTGCTTGCAATTGTCTATGCACGTGACAAGTTTTGATCATACCTATTAGGCTCGAAAGTAATTGTTCACACTAACCATGCTGCTTTAAAGTACCTCCTAGCCAAGAAGGAAGCAAAGCCACGCTTGATCAGATGGATTATATTTCTACAAGAATTTGACCTTGAGATTCGTGATAAGAAGGGAGCGAAGAATGTAGTAGCTGATCATCTATCAAGAATTCATTTTGAAGATGCAGAGCTTGCACCAATAGATGACTCCTTCTCGAAGATAACTTGCTTTCTATTGTAGTTAAATCACCTGGTTTGTTGATTTTGCTAATTACATTGTAGGAGGTGTCTTCCCTGCTAATCTTTCATCACAACAGAAGAGGTGGTTTTTACTTGATGTTTGACGATATTTCTGGGATGACCCGAATTTGTTTCGAGAATGTGATGATGGTCAATACCGAAGGTGTGTTCCTAATTGGGAGTTTTACGGTATTATGAGATATGGCCACTCATCATCCTATGGAGGGCATGTCGGCCCTTCAAAGACCATGTTCAAGGTACTGCAATCTGGATCCTATTGGCCTACTCTATTTAAGGATGCTCGAGATTTTGTGTTGTCTTGTGATGTAATCCCCCGCATTTTTAAGATTTTATATTATATTTTTATACGATTATAATATATAGTTTTATGAATTTCGGAAAATAAAGTCTATTTATATTTTATGGCTTAAAATAATTTATTTTATAAAAGGTTTTATTAGAAATAGTAATTATTTTTAAAGGAGGTTTTGAGTATTTAAATTTAATTTTCAAAAATAGCAAAAATAATTATGGGTTTAATTTTAATTATTTTCGGACCATATTAGGCCCAAAATGGGGTATTTTCGGTTTTCCAAGGCCCATAAATATTTTTATGGCCAAAATTATTTTCTAAATTATTTATTTTACTACTTAGAGTTGGTAGCGTGGGAGGCAGCAATTGCAGAGGGGGGCAAAAGATAAACAGAAGCCAAAGGAGTCCTACACCAATTTGTCTGATACACAAAAAAACAAAAAAAAAAAAAGCGAAACGTTATCGTTTCACTTTGATTTGGCCGAAATTCCTTAAGCCCATATACCCTATATATAGCTCTCTGGTTCATCAAATTTTAATCTTTAAAAACCCTTTCCAAAAAATCAAAAAAAGAAAAAAAAAGAAAAACCGCAGCCCAAAAACCGCAGCAAAGTACACAAAAAGAAAAAAAAATAAAACTGCAGTTTTCCTCTTCGTGGAACCAAATTTGAGCCACCACCACAACCACCACACTTCACATCTGCCGCCACAACCACCACCACGTGACAGCACTTGCTGCACTCTACCACCAGGTACCAAGATTCGCCACCCATGCAGCCACCAAGGTGGCCAAAAACCACCTCAAAGTAGCCCACTCACCATGGTTTTCGAAAATAAGAAAAAGAGAGAAAAAAAATTATTTTTCCTTCTAAATTATTTTTAAAAAATCGAAAAAGTGTTTTCCTAATGTTTTTCAATCAATAAAAAGTGTTTTGATGTTTTTAAATTATTTTTAAAAATTAGTTTGGTAATTTTTATTTAATAGATTAGTTTATGTCAAAAATTGGATTTTTAATAAAACAAATCATAGAAATTATAAATAATCGAAATTTATGCACGAAAAATTATGTTAGAGGCTTTATATTAGTTATATAATGTTCATATGAGGTTAGTCGAATTTCTAATGGTATTTTTGTATTTTAATGCAAGGAGGAGAATTTTCCGAAGAGCAGTTTTAATTAAGAAGGAAATTTAGCGAGCAAGGTATGTGCGACATATCAAAGACCTAATAGCATGAAAACTTAGGTTTAGTATTATAGTATGTCGTGTTAAATTATTGGAGCAAGAAAACGATCATGCAAGCCCCCATGAATTTTATAGTGTTGAACCGAAAATCTGCTGGTTTATGTGTAAAATTTGTTATATGAGGTTAAAGTGTTGAAGTATGCTCGTAAAAGTTATTTTAGACTTATTGTGATGTATATGAAGTTGTATTAAATTCTCGTACTTTAACATGAAGTATAGCATGGTCAAATAATTTTATTAGTCAGTTTTCAGTTTTGCGGTTTTTACCGAAAAATATTGTTTCAGAAGGTCTAAAGGTCGAATCTGACTATGAGATTATTTTTAATGTATTCCAGATGCATAATATGAGTTTATAGAGTTGGTTTAGTCATTAAAAGGTTTTCCAATGTTTTTAAATAATTTTTAGATTGGTTTTAGACAGATTGGACTGATTTCAAAAATAAATCTTTTAAAAATATTTAAAACGTGAACTAAGGTTTCTAAAGGTTGTTACTGGTTAATAGGAGAAGAACAAGGATTATAAAATGGGTTTCAACACCAAGAGAATTATTAGGTAGTTAGCTTGATTTTTTAATTTGTTTTATCGCTAGTTTTTAGGTTTTCTAGTTTAAAATCTACTAAATTCACATAGACCGTATCAGAGCCAACGGCAGAATTTGGGTTTGAGACTGCTTTGTTATGGCAGTACAAAGGGTTTGGAAAAGTGGTTTTTTCGAACCTATTAATTTTTAATACTTTATTTTGTCCAGATTTTTTTCTATTTCTATCTTTTGCCTATTTTTTAAAAAAAAAATTTTTTTCCAAAAATAAAAAAATTTCTCAGAATAGAGTGTTCTAAAACGTTTTTCGAAGGTCAATTAATATTAATATGGAAGGTACTTAAAAAGGAAAAATCATTAACAGTGTTGGTTAAGTGTTTGAGAGGGTTTTTCTGTGTGTTTATTTATGTATGTTTTCGCAAGTTTTGACGGTGAAGTGTTGACTTTTCGGTTGGTTTTAAAGTTATTTTTGCATTCTTCCGACATAGCTATAAGGACTTTAATGTGAGGGTTAAAAGAGTCTAAAATTGACCTGTTAAGGTTTTGTGAAGTCTTTGTTCATGAAAGTTTTGTAATGCCTTCTATGCATGTTTTGAGCAAGTTTTGACCAATAAGAGTCTTTTACAAGACAGACTCAAAGTAAATGCTTATTAGTCCAAGTTAAATAAAGTCAAGTAACAGCCCAAGTTTATGTGAGCATATATGAGTAACGTTATTTTTAAAGAGGACGTGAGTACTCATTCAAGGCCAAATGAGTACCAACGAGGGAGGATGTATTGCCTTTAAACGCTGTACTTCTCATAGTGGAGTGTAACGATTCTTCACTGTTTTAATTCTGGAATTCCAAAAAGGTAAAAGATTTACAAGTTTGGACATGGGGGTGGATGGATACATGTACCACTGTTTTTGAAAAGACTAGCTAACCTTCTGTTAGAGTTCGGATTGTCACGGGGAGCGCTAACCTACTTGGTTGACGACACGGTTCCTTCCAAAGAGCCGTTCCCGTTCCCTATAATCCTTTTTCCGAACAAGAAGTTATAACAAGATGAAGAATTTTGACTTAGGGTCATGTTGTCTTAATTTGGAGTGAGAAGTCTTGCAATTGTTATTGTATTTTTGTGCTAATGTGTGTTTGTCTTTCGTGTTGTTTTATGCTTCTGCTATTGGTCGTGCATACTCAGCAGTGATTTTGCGTGACGACATATTATTTCCCATGGTTTCTTGGTTCTGTTGCTGGTTTAAGCAGAATAAGTGCAAGGTTTGTTGAGCATATGCATGTGAAGGATTTTTTTCGAGAGGATGGATAATCTTGGTAAGTTGTTTTGACTTTTAATTTTTCTAGTGGTTGAACTAAGGCCGTGATGGTTCAAGTTGTAATTTATAATGTTTGCAATTAGTTTGTAAAGACTTCCGTGTGAGTTGTTTGACTTTTAAATGGGTTTGAGTAATGGTGTGTTTGTTTTAAATATACCTTACCTTAAGCGCTGCAATTAGTTTTCCATAATTAGTTTGGACGTGGCCGGTACAGCTCAAGTCTCTTGTGTTTTATAGGTTATTGAGGTAAGTAGAAATGTAAGGAATTTGGGGGTGTTACACGAGTGGTATCATAGCTATAGGTTTTTTCCAAAAAAATGTTTTTGTTAAAATAATCTTCAAAATGTGTTTGCAAACACGAAGATTTAAAAAAGGACTAGGAGTTAAAATGTTTAGTTGTGGAAGGGAATGGTAGACTTTAGGATGTGGCCTTCCTGCATTTTGCTTTAGCATGTTTTTTTACATCCTTCAGCACGTAAGTTTTTTGTTGCTTGCTTGGGTTTTTTGTTTGGGTTTTTCTATTTAGGGATTTAGTTTGCGTTTAAAACCCTGCAAATGTTTGTCACCATGCGAATATAGTC
>PYUH01000725.1:658025-722330 GCA_016808085.1 Suaeda aralocaspica | reverse complement strand
TTTGCCTTCTCGATTTCGTAGGTACAAAAAAAAAACAAAAAAAAAAAAAAAAAAAAAAAAAAAAAAACTTGTTTCTTCGAATTTAATTTATTCCTCAGCATGTTTTATAAACTTATGTTTATGATACTGTTTAGTAATGCTTTTAGATTTATAACTCATCTGTTTTATGGTTGATTAAATCAGTTTTATGATTCTGTAATTATAGATTTAAAAAGTGATCATGAAATTTTATGAGGGTTGAGGAAGTAATTGACAAGTTTTATTGTTTTTTATTTTCAATATTTTTATGACTAGATTGATCAGTGGTATGCTGTTTTTACGGTGTGAGTGCTTTGTAGTTTAATATATATGATTTACTGCATTTAAAATTATGATGTTTAGATGGTTTTTAACAAATTGACATATATTAAAACAAATTTATGAAAATTTATTAAATACACGTCCTACAAACAGTTTTAAGTAGTTTTTAAAGTGTTCATATTAGGCTAGTATGATCATATAGGAATGTATGATCACACAATATTCTTAGTATTGAATTTACGAAGCTAAAGATGATGTTAAGGATGATTTAGAAGCTGTCCAGATTTATTAAAAAATTCATAATTAATGTTTTAAAGTATGTAAGTTAGCTTGAATTATAATATAAGTTAAGGAGTACATTATCAATGATCAATCCCATGTTGTTTTAGGGCTTTTCATGAAGTTTAGGAGGTGCTAACACGGATTTTTAATTAAATATAAAATAAGCTGTAATTATTATACGGCATGTTTATACGAAGTCCAATTAAGTGTATTACTACAAGTTTCCCAATTAAATTCACTGCATAGACCCTCCCCCTACCCATCCGGCTCTACTATGGTTGTTTATGCACAAAAATAAGTGTTTTAAAGCGGTGTGTTTCAGAGGCGTGACGATATTCAATTAATAGAAAGCTGCCATTTATTGCGAACAGTATAGGAACACTCAAGTTCGCACTGAACACACTACAAGCGACAAGTTCTGGACTTGACATAGAGGAACCATTAGTAAGGACAGTAACTGGCGTTGCTACCATCGTAACACGGTAGTTAGAGTTGACTGATAAGTGTTAGGTCCACGAATGGTTTTCTTCTATAGTTTTCTATTATGTGATTATAGGAGGAGTCGAATTCACACGTGAGTTCTAGAATGTATGTGGCGGAAATCACCGATATATACAAGGACGTAAGTACAAAGAGCTGAATTAGCCCTAAATTAGTCGAATATATGCTGAGGATCCTGCTAGTCGTAATGGAATATAAAGTTTCATGTTTATAGTAAAACTAATGATCGAAGTATGTTCATGTGACTCTTGTTGCCTTTTGTTGACTTATATGAGCAGTTCAATTATCCTGCATGATTACATGATTAATCATAATGATGTATTTATTTATGCACATCTATTACTTATATATGTTATTACGTGAATAGCATCAAGGAGGTTTGGAACATGCTCCTGTTTATACTAGAAGAGATAGGACTAGTATGTCAACATATGAGGAATGAAGATTCATGTTATACATATTCTTTGAGTACAAAGTCAACTAGTTATGGAATGTATACATGTAGTTAATAGTAATTGAGCAATTTATTATTATGATGCTATTCTCATTCACATAGTTACCGTGTGTGTCCTCGTAAGATAGTTCTCTCACTCTACAGTTTAGTGCTGGGACTATGTTAAGGAAGTCAGTTAACTCAACTCACTTGTCTAATTTGCTGTGTATACGAGTCAGTGATTAATTAAAGGAATAAAAATGTTCACCTATTATGAAGATAATAATATTGGTGTGCATGTCATGTTTAGGTTATGAAATTGTTGATTGATGTATGCATGTAGATATGTTGTGTATGTGAGAGTGAATCAAGTTATAAAATTGGTTAATCACGTAAAGTGACAGTAGGTACAGTATGCACCAAAACTCCAGTTGGAACGTATATACCTGAGTAATGAACATGGTGGGGGGATCGTGGTCTAACAGAGGCTTCAAACTCAGAACTTTTTTTCCCTAGTTAGCGGGTACAAGACGTTGTGAGTCATATTAGATTTTTATCTTATATGCGCTTGGAATTCCGCCACTAGGTGGCATAGTAATACTTTTGGACGTTGATCCAAGTTGGTGCCCTGTTGTGCGCAATAATATTTTATAGGCAAGGAGCCCGCGTTTCGATTGCAAATCCAAATTAGAATCTATTATTCTGAGTAAGAGTTCTTAGAGTCTATGATGTTTGCAATGTAGGTAAAGTTGTACTGGGTGAGTTATTTTTTGTTTTTTACCTTTGATGCTCTGCCTAGGATTATTTCATGTAGGTGTGCCATTGCGTTAATGCTTATGTACTCCGCTTGCTGATTCCCGTAGATATTGTTGTGTCATGGCTAACTTTGTGTGGCCCTAGCAGACGACCCATTATATATATGGAGAGGTTAGAAGCATTGAATAAAGACTAAGCTACCCGGTTTTCCAGGTGGGCATATTATGCGATCATGCTGGGATGAGTGTAAGAGTCATTGTTCATGTTGTTGTAGTTTTTGTCTTTTAAAAATTAAGTGACTATTATGCCTATTTATTCTATATCATGATGTGATGGATTAACGTTTCTGTGTTTTATAAGCTATTAAAGGATTCTGTGGTTTGAAGGGCCGTTCATGTCGGTTCAAGTGGCATAAAGGATCATGGTGACTTGGTTTTGAAGATTATTTAATTAAGTTTTGTTTGGTTGGTGTTTTAAAAGTACGTCTTCAGCTGTTAGGTAGTATGTTTGTTAATTAGCCATTGCTTGTCACGACCGTCTGTCTGTAGTGACCTTATGTGTTAGTGTAGCATTTTGTTTGTGGTACTTGGTAAATGCCCTTAGCAGTTCTCACTTGCAGGTATTTGGGAAGGTTAATGCGTGGTTTATCTAACTATGGAGTTGCAGGACTCAGATTATTTTATTTAAAATGTTTCCGGGAAATGTTAGTAGTTTTAGGACAGGTAGGAACCAGGAGTGTTACATATTTCCTCACCAATTTTTGCCACCCTTTTTGCTGCGGTTTTGCCTACAACCGCAGCAAATAATAAGCTGGTTTATTGCTGCTGCTCCAAGTGCTGCGGTTAAAAACCACAGCAAATACCCCTAAAAAAACCGCAGCAAAAGTGGATTTTTGTACTAGTGGTTTGAGTTTTGGAAAAGCTTTGCACATACATACAAGAAACATAACTCAATCAAAGAAGAAAAATGAAACAACATTGATAAAGCTGTAGCAACATAAGGAAATACAATTCCAAACGTTATCAAGATCCAAGAACAAATTCTTTTGAGATTCATCATTGAGAATCAACATTCCAAACATCTCATAAATTTTTTGAGAATAGGATCAAAACTCATCATAAAGCATTAGAATATCATTGTGATCACTTTGATTAAAGTTGGGAAACAGAATAGGGTTAGCAGAGAAGCACATTACCCTTTATGCTAACTTAACAATAGATTATTGGCTGACGGATTTTAACAGAGTCTTAAGTGTGCACAACCCCCATGAACTATGTGACCTTTTCACATAGGGAGCTATGGAGTAGACGATACAGTTCAGACTGTGGGACTTTTTTACCGAGGGAGTAGAACGAAAATCAAAAAAATATACCACCTAAAATTTTAGGTGTGTTCAACACCCTTAGGGGTAAGAGCTACCAATAAAACCTTCTTTCCCATCAAGATTAGAATACATTTTATATTGATTATTGTGATCACTTCTTAGTTATTCATTTTAGAAAGAAAGATTTAGGCAACTAAACTCAAAAGACATGAAACATGACATGTATAAACAAGGCATGATTAAGAAACAAAAATAAAGTTTCAAAACATAAGAAAGATTGAGTAAAAGATAACATGATTTTGAAACATGAAAATATAACACTTTAGAAACAAAGAAACACAGTTTAGAAAATTATTTCAGCTTAATAAAATATGTTTTTGTTTTCTTAAAATAATCTAAGTGGGTAAAACACTTTTTAGAAGAAAAGAAAAGAGAAGATAAGAGTTGAAACATGTTATGTAATAAGTTGTGAAATAAACATAGAAAGTTAGAAGTCGGTTTCTAGACAACTTACAAATTATATTTTAATTAAAATACATTTAAGAATTAAATTAAAGTAAGTGAAATAATTTTTTAAAATCAAAGTAGTATTATAATCAAGTTCAAAACATAATTTTAAACAAACTTTATTTCATAAAAACATGTACTTTATAAACCTTGAAAATAAATTAGAAATTCTAAACCTTAATATAAATATATTGGAAATTAATAAATTAGGTTTCAAAAATTATATTTATTTATTTTATTTAATTCATTTTTTTATAAAAAAAATCGAAATCAATTTATTTATCATTTTTATAATTTAAAATTTTAAATTAAAATAATCAATCAAAATATATTTTTTTTTTAAAAAAAAAAAAAAAAAACTTAGGACAATAACAAATATAAGAAAGAAAATAAAATACATATGTACTAAAAAAAAACGCCACACATGTAGAAATAAAAGAAGGCAAAACATCAACATTATTCATAATTTCATACTTCAAAAATTCGACTCCTTGAACATGGATTAACAACATAAAACTTAACAAAAATAATCATGGATTTCGAGAGCATAAACATGAATATATACACACTCATAAGCATGAAGAAAAACATTCTTTGAAACATGATTTTTATGGCTAACACAATATTTTGAGGAGAGGGAAAACATGGGCTTCATGAATTTTTTTTTTTTTTCATAAACCAAAAATCTTACGAGGTTTTCTTAAGTGGTAGACATCGAAAACTTACCATGAAAATGCAAGAAAATAGTTAAAACACGCTTAGAAAACTTGAACACAAAGTCCTCTTTGAAGCTTCAAGAACCCGCTTGAAAACCTTGATTTCAATGCTTGTGTTTTTTTTTGCTTGTTTCGATTGATTTTTGTAAGAGATTTTGATTCTGGTTTTTTTATAATTTTATTGCTGTATTTAGGCAGTAGATTAACTAAGTTTAGATGAGAAAACGTGATGGTGAAACCTTGTGAAAATGGTGAGATATAAGGGAGGAGAAATTAAAGGGTGTAACAAAGGGTGGAATAAGGTGTGAGGTGAGGGGTTTATATAGGGAGTGAAAGAGAGGAAGTCAAAACTGGTAAAAGGGGTGGGGGAAGGCCGGCTAAGAGAGGGAGAATGAGGATGAGAGGTGAGGTGAGGTGGAGTGTGGGGAAAAAGAGAAGAGAAAGAGGATGTATTTTGAATGCATTAAATGTGATGCATGGAACTTGATTTTTGCGACATGGAAATGTTTTTGCGGCATAAATAAATCACGATACTTTAATTAAAAATGCATTAACATATATTATATCATCTAACCAGAAAATTAAGCTAAAATAGAAAACACAAATACACCTAGGAAAAACGCCACCCATACACACACAACAACGACAACAAAAACACAACACACAAAAACAAAGTAAAAATTTTGGAAAAAAATATATTTGCTTCTAAAATTAATTATAAATAGTTTATAAACTTATATTTTTATTAAAAACCATATTCTAAAATTATGAAAATTATTTATTAAATAAATTAAGCGTAAAAATACATTATTAGAAGCTTTTAAAATAATTTTTAAAGTACGGAAAAATACCGGGTATTACATCTACCCCTCCTAAAGAATAAAGTTCGTCCTCGAAATTTGTCACATTAGGATTCTATTGCCAAGATTATGATCTAATAAGACTAGTATTACATCCTCTCCCCCTCAAAGAGTATCGTCCCCGAAACTACACCGCACCTGATTGAAAAAGCTCTGGATAACGCTCTCGCATTTCTAACTCAGATTCCCATATAGCTTTTTTTGTTTGATGATTTGACCAAAGAACCTACACCAATTTAAACTTCTTTTTTCTTATATCCCTTGTCTTTGTGTCAAGAATTTTAACTGTCCTTTCCTCATAGGTCAAATCTTCATCCATCGGAACACTTTCTGGTTGAAGAACATGATTTGGATCATGAACATACTTCCGAAGCTGAGAAATATGAAAAACATTGTGAACCTTCGATAATTCGGTTGGCAAAGCGAGTTTGTAAGATGTTTCTCCTATAATTTCCAAGATTTTATAAGGTCCAATATATTTCATACTTAACTTTCCCTTCCTTCCAAAACGTTTCACTCCTTTTGTCGGAGAAACTTTCAACATTACTTTCTCACCTACCACTAGTAGAAAAAACGCATTTTGCTGCGGTTTTTTGCCGGGTATTTGCTGCGGTTTTGAACCGCAGCACTTATAGCAGCAGCAAATGATGAAATTTTATTTGCTGCGGTTAAACCGCAGCAAAAAATAGGGTTATTTGCTGCGGTTATTCAGTTAATCGCAGCAAATAACACACTAGAAAATGGAGGGAAACAGGGTTATTTGCTGCGATTCTTTGGGCAACTCATAGATTTCGAGAGCATAAAAATGAATATATACATACTCATAAACATGAAGAAAAACATACTTTCAAACATGATTTTTATGGCTAACACAATATTTTGAGGAGAGGGAAAACATGGGCTTCATGAATTGTTTTTTTTTTTTCAAAAACCAAAAATCTTACGAGTTTTTCTAAAGTGGTAGACATAAAAAAATTACCGTGAAAATGCAAGAAAATAGTTAAAACACGCTTAGAAAACTTGAACAAAAATTCCTCTTTGAAGCTTCAAAAACCCGCTTGAAAACCTTGATTTCGATGCTTGTGTTTTATTGCTTGTTTCGATTGATTTTTGTAAGAGATTTTGATTCTGATTTTTTTGTGATTTTATTAATGTATTTAGGCAGTATATTAACTTAGTTTAGATGAGAAAAGGTGATGGTGAAAGCTTGTGAAAATGGTGAGAAATAAGGGAGGAGAAAAGGGTGTAACAAAGGGTGGAATAAGGTGTGAGGTGAGGGGTTTATATAGGGAGTGAAAGAGAGGAAGTCAAAACTGGTAAAAGGGGTGGGGGAAGGCCGGCCAAGAGGGAGAGAATGAGGATGAGAGGTGAGGTAGAGTGTGGGGAAAAAGAGGAGAGAAAGGGGATGTATTTTGAATGCATTAAATATGATGCATGGAACTTGATTTTTGCAACATGGAAATGTTTTTGCGGCATAAATAAATCACGACACTTAAATTAAAAATGCATGAACATATATTACGTCATCTAACCAGCAAATTAAGCTAAAATAAACACATAAACACACCTAGGAAAAACGCCACTCACACACACACAACAACAACAAAAACGCAACACACAAAAACAAAGTAAAAATTGTGGAAAAAATATTTTTGCTTATAAAATTAAATATAAATAGTTTATTAAATTTTCTTTTTATTAAAAAACATATTCGAAAATTATTAAAATTATTTATTAAATAAGTTAAGAGTAAAAATAAATTATTAGAAGCTTTTTAAGTTATTTTTAAATTACGGAAAAAATACCGGGTATTATACCACACCAGTCCCAAATGATCATGAGAATGTTGTAATGAGTGAAGATGAAGCTGCTTCAGGTTCTCCAGGTTGTGCGTCGAAGGATAGTTCATGCTATGAGATTAAGGGTCTAGATCCAGTAATACTAGTGTTTGTGGAGTTAGTGATTGATTCTAACGAGATAGAAGAAAATGAACTTGATCCCACAGAGGACATGGATAAAAATACTGATGAAGATTTGGAGGACGATATTGAAGATGACATTGAGGATGATCCTGCGTTTATACCTGAGAAATATGTGATGTCTAGGGACAAGCATGATAATGTTGATGTTTGAGATTATGTGCTAGGAATACGAGTTTAGTTTAAACTTATGCTGTATAGTATTGTTAATGTTAAGAGGATGATGGACCTTTTAGATTGTTATTTCTTATAAGAACAAGTGGCAATAAGACACGAGAAGCTTTTAGAAAACCAAGCGTTTGAGAACTCTTATGAGAATATTATAATAAAATGAGTTAGTTTTATGGAATTGTGCCTCAAGTAGAGCCAAAAAAGGGAAAATTTTTATGTGCTTTATTTTATTTGAATGGTTATGTAAACAATCAAAACTAAGTGAATCAATCGCATTAAAGGAATGGAAATTTCCTTTGTGGGACGAATTGAAAAGGTGCTTTTATGCTATATTATAAGTTTTGTATTGTTCTAACATAGAGCTAGACATAGTTTAATAAAAAGGTCTTTTTCGTTATAGGAAAAATAGGATGGCTAAGCGTAAAAACAATCAGCTGAATGACGTAATGAGGCAATTGGCTACTGTAGCTCAATAGTTAGCCGCTAGAGGAAATGGTAATGGAGGCGATCCTGCAGGGGAACTTTTCAAGAAAATTGCTCAAAGCAGGCCGTCTACACACCAAAAGGAACCCAATCCAACTGTTTTAGGGGGATGGTTGAGAGAGTTCAACAAGCTGTTTGGTGCGGTTGAGTGTCTAGAAGAATCCAAGGTAAGCCATGTGGTTTACTACCTGAGGGGAGAAGCGGATCTTTGGTGGTCATAGAATGAAGCTGTGGTCAGGGTTTTGTCAGGTTTCAATTGGACTGTGTTTCAGGAGCAGATTCACAACAAGTTCTACCATGTGTTCCCTCAAAAGCAGAAGGTTGATGAGTTTTTCGAGCTCAATATGGGGAGTATGTTAGTTACTGAGTACTACTTGAAGTTTATAGATTTGTCTAGGTTTTCTAAGGAAGTTGTAGCAACGGATAAGCTAAAGACTAGTCTTTTTGAGAGAGGGTTGCCCATGGATAGTCAGTTACAACTAGTCGGGTAAGTTTTTGAGTCGTTGGACGACTTATATGGTAGAGCTGCACACTTGTATGCCTTGGACCAGAAGAACGAGATTTTAAAGAAGGTGAGACGAGGGAGAGAAGAAAGGGTGGTGGAGGAAACATAACCAACAAGGGAGTCATGGTGGATGTAAGAAGCGTCGTTTCAACAACAATTTTTAAGGGGATAAAGGCAACTTTGCAAAGCCTGCAAATGGTAAAGGGAATAGAGTATAGATGGCTAATCAAGGAGTTCTAGTGTACTTCTGCAAGAAGTGTTCTAACAATCATCCAGGCAAGGTATGTGCTGGAAACCTAGTGACCTACCGTTTGTGTAACAAGCTCGGACATCGTGAGCATGAGTGCTTCTCCAAGGGTAAGGGAAAGGAAGGACAAGGGTTACATTTCAAGGGAAGTTCAACAAGAGGTCAGCAAAAGGGTTTCCAAGGAAATATTGGAGGAAAGACAATGCAACAAGTTGGGAATAGGAATGGAAGTGGCAATGGAGAAGGCAAGGCTAAGACCTCGAATACTGGAAAGCTAAAGGTGATGGCATGAAGTGAAGTGGATGCTAGTAAGGATGTGATTACTGGTCTTTCTCTATTCACTCTCTTCCTGTTAAAGTTTTGTTTGATTCTGGTGCAATATGTTCTTTTGTATCCACTAAAATTTTGGAAAAGTTAATGCTTGTTTTGGGAAAAGTAGATACAATAGATATGATGATACGGGTACCATCAGGACAAGAAGTACAGTGTTCAAAAAGATATTTGGATGTTCCGATTGAGATAGAGGGAGTGGAGTTTAAGGCTAATCTAATCGAGTTTGAGTTGGGTGACTTAGAGACGATCTTAGGGATGGATTGGCTAAGTGAACATAAGGCTGAGATTTTGTGTGAGCCGCAGAAAATCTCGTTCGCTAAAAAGGGTAAGAAGGTGAGCTATTGGAGGCCAAGAAGGCCGAAAAACAATAGAATAGTGTCAACGATGAGGTTTGCTAGATACGTGAATAGAGGTTTCCCAATTTACTATTGTAGTGTGAGGGATGTAGATCATATCGAGCCTTCTAAGCCAGATGACATCAAGGTAGTGAGGGATTTCCTGGATATGATTCCGGATGAGATTCCTGGAAAGCCACCAAAGCGAGAAATTGACTTCACCATAGACTTAGTGCTAGGAACAGCGCCCATTTCCAAAGCACCATATAGGATGGAACCCGCGGAAATGAGCGAGTTAAAGGAGCAATTACAGGATTTGTTGGAGAAAGGTTACATGAGGGATTTTTGTACGAGGTATGGGCACTATGAGTTCACCATTATGCCTTTTGGGTTGGCGAATACGCCAACAATTTTCATGGACTTAATGAATAGGATCTTTCAATGGTTTCTGGATAAGTTTATGGTAGTATTCATTGATGACATTTTGGTGTACTCTAATAGCAAGGAAGAGCATGTGGAGGAGATTTGTGAAGGAATTTTCGAGGATCGCTAAGCCGATGACATTGTTAATGAAGAACGACTGTAAGTTTGTTTGGAGTGATAAGTGTGAGGAGGCATTTCAGACTCTAAAGGAGCAGTTGACTACAGCTCCAGTGTTGACACTGCCAGATGGGAGTGGTTCTTATGATGTGTATAGTGACACTTCTAAAAATGGTTTGGCATGTGTTTTATTGCAAAATAGAAAGGTGATTCCATATGCTTCGAGACAGTTGAAGCCATACGAAGCAAACTATCCCACCCACGATCTCGAGCTACCACCGATGTGTGTTCACCTAAAAGATATGGAGGCATTACTTGTATGGGGTGAAATGTAGAATCTACACGGGTTATAAGAGCTTGAAGTACTTTTTCACTCAAAAGGATTTGAACATGCGGCAAAGGAGATGGCTCAAATTGATCAAGGATTATGATTTAGATATCCAATACCATGAAGGGAAGGGCAACGTGGTAGTGGATTCTCTAAGTCGTCAAACGAAGCATAGAGTGAATTCTCTAGTGGTAGCTAACGAACTGTGTAGGGACATGGAGAAGATGAATTTGGAGATAGTGAAAGTGGGATCGTTGGAAGGAATAATTTGTAATCTTAGTATCCAATCAACAGTGTTTTTGGAGATCAAGGAGAACCAGGATGGAGATGTGAAATTAGAAAGAATATAGGAGAACTTGAAGACAAAAAAGGATATGGACTTCAAAATCCATGAAGATGGAAGTTTGAGGTATAAAGGAAGGTGGTGTGTACTGCAGAAATGCAAAGAATTGAAAAGGAATATTATGGAGGAAGGTCATAATACACCATATTAGTTCACTCCGTAGGTGATATGGAGTTCCAAAGGATATCGTATCAAATAGGGATTCTAGGTTCCTTTTGAAATTCTAGAAAAGTGCCTAGGAGAACTTCAGTACAACATTGAAAATGAGTATGGTTTTCCATCCAGAAACTAATGGCCAAACAGAGAGGACCATATAGACGTTAGAAGACACGCTGAGAGCTTGTATAATGGATTTCCAAGGGAATTAGGAGGATTGTTTGGATTTGATCGATTTCTCATACAACAATAGCTTCCATACAAGTATTCTCATACCACCTTTTGAGGCACTGTATGTAAGGAAGTGTAGAAGTCCTTTAGGTTGGAGCGACATAAGTGAGACAATAATTAAGGACCTCAACTGATTGAGGAAACTACTAATAAGGTAACAGTGATACAAGCAAAGATTCCAGCTGCACAGGATAGGCCGATGATTAAAGTATTGTGGTCTAACCAAGGAAGCAATGTGGCAAGATGAGGATCTGATGAGGAAGAAGTATCCAGAGTTATTTGAGGTTAGTAGAGTTACAGGGACTATAGACACCTACGTTTGGTCCTACCTAATGGCCGATGATTAAAGTATACCACGTCGCTACAAGTCCAACGTATAAAATTTGATTGCTTGAAAAACGCCTAGTTTTATGTCGGCAGTTAGTCCTTCACCTATTCGGTCCCCACTGAAAACTCTTTACGGAGGTCTAGGGGTGAAACGCCCTGGTTAGGGAGTTAGGGGGGCAACGCCCCTGGAACTTTTTGAAAGCTAAAAAAACATTGTCGAAATAACCGATGATGAGTTATGATGGTCGAAATGCACTTAAATTAATTTTCTTATATTTCATATTTCATTTTTATATTTATTTTCTCATCTTATTCATTTTCATTTTCATTTCATTTATTTTGATTTCATTAAGTTTTTAACTTCATTTTCGAAAATATAGAAATTAATTTAAGCGTATGAATGTTACCGGATTTGATGAACCTCTTAGAAGGGTTTGTTCGGTTTATGAAAACTCTAGGTTATGGCAGTGAATAAAATGGTTTATGGAAATAAATTTCGTATTATTTTATAATATTTCGTAATATTTCGATTTATGGAAATGAATATACAAAATAAGGAAGCTTTGGAGATTTATCGCGTGAAAACCAGGAAAAAAGGAGCTCGAGCGCCATGACAAGGGCGAGCATGATGTGAATGTTGATAACAGTCGCCACTCACAATCAAAGGGTCTAATTTCAATTCTCTAAAGAAACACCAAGAATTTAAACTAGGGAATTTTCGAATGAATTTTCGTTTGATTAAAGCGTCAAGCACCCTCAAACTCATTTTATCCTCACGTGAATCTAAAGCTCAAAGCACCAATTCACAAGATCAAGAATATTGTTTTTTTGAACGAAAACAATACAGAAAACCCGCACAACAATCAAGTTGATTTTTATTACTCAATACAATCTATGTTGTCACAATGGAATTTGAAGGCTATTTATAATATAACCTAAGGCCAAATCCTAACAACTTCCTAGGAAAAAAAGAAAATAAAACACAACGAAAACAACCCCTAATTCGTTCAACTTGGCCACTTGCACGCGCTGCACAACAAACTCATTATAAGATTGCCACATCATCTTGCAACCTACACTTATCTTGTTAACAAACTCTAACTAACTAGATGATATTCTAACAACTTAACTCATTAATTAATTAACAAAATAATCAGCAAAATCCTTCCAAAATACACGCCATACACAAGTTGCCCAAAATCATAAAAAAGCCGAAAATACACGCCATTTAGCTTTACTATTTTTTGCGCCATTCTTGAGTCCTCTTTCCAATCTTCAAGAAATGCTTCAAGATTCAATCTTTCAATTAAGAAAACTTCAGGAAACCATTCTCCATGTATTTTAGGATGATTATGATAACCAAGACCCAGCAAGAAATGAAGACACCTATGCCTGAAATGAGAAAAACCATAGCAACTGCAGTGGGAAAAAAACCCATAGGCAAAAATTAACTTATGCTACTTTATGCTACTATAAATACTTGATTTTACTTAGTGAGGATTTTTAGTTGCATGTGACCATGCACACAAAAATGTTAGCCTTTGATGCACCAAATTTCCTTGTGTCCCCAAAGGCCACCAATTCACTTCTTGTTGTATCCTTCTTAGCTGCATCCATCAAACCATCGAAGTTGTCTTGATTATATGTACCATGATTCATATCATCCTCCTCTTCTTCAGAAGAGTTTATCCACAAACCTGGAAGTTGATCATCAGGAACATTGGGAGCGAAATCACCAATGTTATAAAGTTGCATGAACTCCATAATCACTTGGCAGCTCTAATTGAAGTGCATTTTCACCCACTTTCTTCACGATTACAAAAGGTCCATCAAAACGTGGCATGAGTTTATTCTTGCGTTGATTTGGAAACCTCTCCTTTCGTAAATGCAATCACACTAAGTCTCCTTCCCTGTAACCATGCTGAGTCTTGTGTTTGTTAGCACATTCCTTGTAAGTATCATTCACCTTTTCAATCCTGCCTATGACTTCTGCATGCAATTTCTTCATGTAATCCACCTTAAGCTTTGCATCTTTGTTCACCAACTCACTTTTAGGAATACTAATGAAATCAATTGGTAGCTTTGGGTTTACACCATACACTACTTCAAAGGGTGAAAATTTTATAGCATATGTTGGTGATCTGTTGCAAGAAAATTCAGCATGAGCCAGCTTCAAATCTCAATCCTTTTGTTTCTTGCTCACCAAACCCCTCAAAAGAACGCCCAAAGTACGATTAGTAACCTCTGTTTGGCCATTAGTATGTGGATGATATGATGTACTAAACATAAGTTTTGTCCCTACTAATCTCCAAAGTGATTCCCAGAAGTAACTCATGAACTTAGTATCCCTGTCACTGACTATAGTTTTCGGAACACCATGTAGCTTCATAATATTCTAAAAGTAAAGATCAGCTACAGTCATGGCATCATCTGTCTTATGGCAAGGAAAAAAATGCACCATCTTTGAGAGTCTATCCACCACCACCATGATAGAATCCTTTCCTCTAGCTGTTCTAGGCAATCCAACCACGAAATCAATAGATACATCTTCCCAGGGATATTCTGGAACAGGAAATGGAGTATACAATCCTTGATGAAAGGATGCTTTTGTCGTCTAACAAGTAGCACATTGAGATATAATAGCTTCAACATCCGCAATTATCTTAGGCCAGTAAAAATGTTCCTGATTCCAAAGTGTCCTGCTAGTCCTCCACCATGAGCTTCTCTCACCAATAACTCTCTGATAGAACACTTAGGAATGCATAGAAGATTTCCTTTAAACAGAAAACCATCATGCAACACATAGGATCCCAAAACTCCCTTCGTCATTTGCACCAAAACAGGTCCAAAATTTTCATGCTTCTCATATTATGTGATAAGATCTAATCCAAGTAACTTAAAGTCCAAAACACCTATGAGTGCATATCTTCTTGAAAAAGCATCAGCCACCACATTCGATTTGCTAGTCTTATAATTAGATGAAAAGTGAAAAGATTGTAAAAAATCTAACCACTTTGCATGATGAGGATTCAACTTATGCTGACCTTTTCTTCATAAGGAGCTTCATGATCTGAGTGTAAAACAAAGTGATTAGGTCTTAGATAATGACTCTAATGATCTAGAGCTCGAACAATGGCATAAAAATCCTTATCATAAGTAGAATAGTTCAATTTCGCCCCATTCAACTTCTCACTAAAATAAGCAATTAGCCTCTTATCCTGAACTAAAACTGCTCAAATTCCAACTCCACTTGCGTCAGTCTCCACCTCAAAAGGCTTAGAAGAGTCATGCAACGCTAGGATTGGTGTGCTACAAAGAAATTTCATGATCAAAACGAATGCCTCTTGCGCCCCTTTGGTCCACTCAGACTTTCCTTCATCCTTCTTGATACGTTCAGTCATGGGAGCAACCACAGATGAAAAATTCTTCACAAATCTCCTATAGAATGATACCAATCCATGAAAAGCCCGCACATCTGTAATACTTTTGGGTATAGAAAATGATTTAATAGCTTCCACTTTAGATGGATCAACAGAAACACCATCCTTTGAAACTATGTAACCCAAAAACGTCACACTAGGCACCACAACATAACACTTCTCTAGTTTGGCATAAAGTTTTTGTTTACTCAATGTATCAAACGCATTTCTCAGATTATTTAGATCATCATTCACACAAATACTATAAACCAATATATCATCTAAATAAACCACCACAAATTTACCTATAAAAGGTTTGAGTACCTCATCCATCAGTCTCATGAAAGTTCTAGGTGCATTGGTCAATCCAAAAGACATGACTAACCATTAATATAGCCCTAATTTAGTCTTAAAACAAGTCTTCCACTTGTCACCTTCTTTCATTCTAATCTGATGATAAGCACTTCGTGGATCAATTTTCGAAAACACTTGAGACCCATACAACTCATCCTGTAAATCATCCAATCTTGGTATAGGAAACCTATATTTGATGGTTATGTTATTCACTACACGAGAATCACTATCAATGTTGGCACTGCACATGGACTCATACTCTCTCTAACATACCCTCGTTCCATCAATTCCTCAATATGCCTTTGAATCTCCTTTGTTTCCTCAGGATTACATCTTTATGATGGCTTATTGGGAAACTGGGCACTTGAAATCAAATCAATTTGGTGTTCAATACCTCAAATTGGAGGTAATCTAAGAGGCAATTCATCAGGAAAGGCATATGTGGATTCATTCAACAAAGGCTTCAAAACTCATGGAATTATGAGTGTATCCTCCTTTTTCTCGTTAGCAACGAGCACAAAAGCCAGGCCACTCTCCTTCACTTCCTTCTCTAACTCCTTTCCACCAATCAACAATGCTCCTTTCGAATTTCCCATGCTTGCTTTAGGTTTAGAAGTCATCAAAGTTTTCAATGCATATGGCTTTTCCTTGGCATGTTTACGCACAATAGACATTAGTTCTCCCATTAAACTTCACAAATCTGTCATATTGCTAAGGTCTCCTTAACAGTATATGGAAAGCATCCATAGGGCATAAATCACAAAGCACTTAATCTTCGTAGTTTCCAATCTTGAATGCAATCAATTCTTGTTTAGTCACCTTAACATCACTGGTGTTGCTGAGCCAATGAAGTTTATAAGGTTGTGGATGGGTTTTTATATGTATAACTTATCGATTAGTAATGTAGACATCACATTAGTGCAGCTTCCTATATCAAAGATTATATTACATAGTTTACCTTGCACATTACACCTGGTAAGAAAGATCTTCTCACGTTGATTATCCACAGGTGGAATTGGTTGAGATTAAAGCATTCTTCTCAGAATCAAACTTTGACCCTGCGACTCAGGAACAATTTCGTCCACCTACTCCTCATGAGTATCATACTTAGCACGATCTTCTTCACCCTCATCCATGTATCCCTGCTCCTCTTCTTCAAAGTTTTCTTCATCTCCCAATCTCTAGTGGTTGTCACCCTAGCATGTGGGCAATCCCTTTGAAAGTGACCCTGTCCTTTGCATTTGAAACAAGTTCTATTATCTTGTTCGAAATCTTGAGGTGCAAATCGTTTTCTCGTCTCTCTTTTAAGTTTAGTCCATGAGACTATTTTAGTCTTGCCATCCTTCTTTCTCTTTTAATGTAGTCGTTCAAGTCATAAACTTGCATAAGAGGTGAGTTTTAATTCAACAACTTTGTAAGATTTGTGATCATCATACTCCTTATAGGTGAAAATTCTTTCTACCCTCCGAATACACTCAAAAAACTTATTTGGATCCATGCTACCTTCAAACTCAGGGATTTCAAGCTTTAAATTTCGATCATCATCTTTATTTTTCACCTTTTTCTTGCGCCTACTCCTTCGCTCATCATCACTTTCACTACTTGAGATTTCCTTCGTGATTTTAGGCTTTCTTACACTCATAATACTCAATCTTTCTTCCTCAGAGTCATATGACTCCTTCTTCTTTGATTTTCCCTTACTTGGCGTGCTACCAATAGAAGCAACCACCTTCAAAACTTCGTCCAAAACATCCTTCAACTCGTCATTTTCGTTCTGCATTCTCACTTCTTTGGCTTGTTGCAATAAAAGACCCTTAGTGAAATTTGTAGGAACTTCATCACCACCCTCCATTATTATGTTTAAAGTGATTTATGATTTCAATAAGCACCTGTGAATTACAGATCTCTCAACGAGAGCACCAAAAGTTGATGTGAATACTGATAACACTCGTCACTCACAATCAAAGGGTCTAGTTTCAATTCTCTAAAGAAACACCAAGAATTTAAACTAGGAAATTTTTGAATAGATTTTCGTTTGATTAAAGCCTCAAGCGCCCTCAAACTCAATTTATCCTCATGTGAATATAAAGCTCAAAGAACCAATTCACAAGATCAAGAATATTGTCTGTTTGAAGAAAACAATAGAGAAAAAATGCACAACAATCAAGTTGATTTTTATTACTCAAAAAAATCTATGTTGTTACAATGGAATTAGAAGGCTATTTATAATATAACCTAACACCAATCCCAACACATTCTTAGGACAAAAGGAAAACAAAACACACGAAAAAACAACCCCTAATTCGTCTAACTTGGCCACTTGCACAAGTTGCACAACAAACTCAAGATAAGATTGCCACATCATCTTGCAACTTGCTCTTATCTTGTTAACAAACTCTAACTAACTAGATTTTATTCTAAAAACTTGACTACTTAATTTACTAACAAAATAATCAGCAAAATCCTTCCAAAATACACGCCATACACAAGTTGCCCAAAATCACAAAAACGCCAAAAATACTCGCCATTTAGCTTCGCTATTTTTTGCACCATTCTTGAGTCTTCTTTCCAATCTTCAAAAAATGCTTCAAGATTCAATATTTTAATCATGAAACCTTCAAGAAACCATTCTCCATGTATTTTAGGATGATTATGATAACCAAGACCTAACAAGAAATGAAGACACATATGCCTGAAATGAGAAAAACCCTAGCAACTGCAGTTGGAAAAAACCCATAGGCAAAAATTAACTTATGCTACCTTATCCTCTGATAAACACTTTATTTCACTTAGTGAGGATTTTTAGTTGCATGTGACCATGCGCACAAAATTGTTAGCCTTAGATGCACCAAATTGCCTTGTGTCCCCAAAGGCCAGAAATTCACCGAATGTTGCATCCTTCTTTGCTACATCCATTAAACCATCAAACTTGTCCTGATTATATGTACCTTGATTCATATTAAAGCTCCTAGGTGCCCAAAGAACTAGTGCCCTAGTGCTTACTAAGCGCCTTGGTGCTTGCCTCGAGCGTCCTGGTGCAGGTGGGGTGCCCTGGTGCTCACTTATAGTATAAAAATTTGATTTTGTTGCGCTTGATTTGCTGCGATTTTTTGGGGTTTTCAAAAAACCATAGCAAATAATTTGATAAAGGTGATGCTGAGTCATTATTTGCTGCGGTTATTGTGCAACCGCAGGAAATACTTTTTTTGCTGCTATTTTTGAGTATTTGCTGCGGTTCTTAACCGCAGCAAATAAGTGCATGTCGTTTTTTTTTATTTTGTTTCCTTTTTTTCCGTTGGGACTTTACTTCCCTTTTTTTCTGTTTGTTGAGTTTTAGTCTTTCTTCAATTTATCATCCTCCTTCTTTTTTCCCTCTTTCTTCTCATTACCATCTTCCTCTTCCTCTCAATAAATCTCGCACATGCATAATAAGAAGCTTTAACAAATCTCACACCTTTTCAGCACCACCAAGAAGCTTCAGTTCCACCACCACCACCATCAACAAATCCAGAGCACCACGTCTGACCTAGGGTTTCAATTTTTAAAGGTAAAATTCTTTGTATTTTTTTTATTACATTTTGTTTTACAGCTTGATGTTGTCTAGATTTTTTATTTTTTGTGGTTATTGGGTTTGTTGTGATTCTGTGAGTGTGTGTGTGTGAATTTGTGAATCTGTGAGTGTGTGAATCTGTGAGTGTTCGTGGTTGTTCAGTGTTTGATGAATTTATGTTTGCTGTTTTGGTGGTTGTTAATTTGCTGCTTAATAGCATTCTGCTGATTTGTGAAACAAATTAACTTAACTTATTGTTGATATCAGAAACTAACAACAAACTTATTGTTGCTGATTATTACCTATGCAATTATACATATTAATCACAAATTACAAAAACTGAATAGTTTAGAAACAACTAAGTATAAACAATTTGTGAAACAAATCAACTGAACTAATATCAAAATTTGACACACAAAATAAAGAAAACAACTAAGTTGATATCAGAAACTGACACCAAACTTGTTGTTGCTGATTATTGGCTATGCAATTATACATATTAATCATAAATTAAAGAAACTGAATAGTTTAATTGTTGATGAATTCTGCTCATTTTGAAATGATTTTGCTAAATTGACTTGGTTTTAATGCGGTTCTGAGCCTCCTTTTCTTCACCCCATATTTGTAGATTTTTTATTTCATTTGTTTCAAAGGTCATTTATAGTGTTTTATGAGAACTTTGTACTCTAATTGAACTTTTGATTTGTTGATATCCACCTGTACGACATTTATAGTGTTTTATGAGAACTATGTAATCTAATTGAACTTTGACATGTTGCTTTACGACAATGGGTAATTGGATTAGAGAATGTATGTTGTGTCGTATATTGGCAAATTGTAATAACAGTTTGAATTTGGCGCAATTGTATAACAGGTTTTAGATTTCAAAAGCTTTGAAATTGGGTCATTTCTGTAACAAGTTGAAGCATTGCCAAAACAGGGAAAAAATACACTATAATTGTTGCAGTTATTCCAAAGTTAGCAGCAAATAACACCTCCGAAATTGGAGGGAAAAGGGATTATTTACTGCGGTTTTTACAATAGCCACAGCAAATACTCCCTTTTCCCTCCAATTTCGGAGGTGTTATTTGCTGCGATTTTGGAATAACCAGAGCAATTGTGTACCTTTTTTGCTGCGGTTTAATCGGAGCAAACGACCAATATGTTTTTTGCTGCTAGAATAAGTGCTACGCCTGATTACCGCAGCAAATAACCCCTCAGAATCCGGAGCATTTGTTGTTTTTTGTACTAGTGCACCCTTGAGCACTATGGCGCTCCTCTAACGCTCTGGCGCTAGATGACGTCACTTCAAGCCCTATATATACCCGACCTTTTCCGACCTCACTTCATCAATTGGTACATTCTCTCATTCTCACATTCTCTCTCTACCTCACTTCCGCAAAGGGCCCCCAAAGTCCCGGGTCCATAGGGACGTAACTCGATTCTTAAGGGGGTAGAGTGCGATAGAATTTCGCATGTTTTTCCCTTAACTTTTGCGAGCTTTTGCGTCTTTGAGCAAAGTTTTACGAAATTTTTATGTTTGTATCTAAAGTTGTCAAGGAAATGTCTAAGTAAGTGTCCAAAGTTTACAACAACTAAGGATAAAAATGAAGAGTTTTGAAAAGAAATGCAGTCTCTATTCAAGTTCCATACAATAACTTACACAAATTTTTCAAGACGAAAGTTCTTTCAAAGGGGGTAGACTATAACACCCCATATTTTCATGTATTTTAAGAATTTAATTTCATATTATATTTGAGTATTTTTATTATTTTTATTGAAAAATTAAGTGAAATAAATTTTAAGAAAGAAAATTTAATTAATTGTGACTTACAGTAATTATTATTATGGTTAGAAAGTTTATAAGTTATTTTTATGTCACTTTAAATTTTTTAAAATATTTTAGTCAAAATTGTTAGAAACTACCTATTAAATGTCTGATTTTGTAAACAACTACCTAATAACAACTTTCAGTTACTAAACTACCTATTATAATTTTTCTGGTTTGGTGGCACCACCACATACCTTTTTTCGAATTTTTCCGACGAGTGGGCCCTGATATTAACAAATTCTTTCTTTTTGCACACCAAATTTCATGATTTCCTCACTTTTGATTTCCCCTCATTTTTTTCACAGCAAATTTCTCAGGATTCCCCCCTTTTTTAGTCATGTCTTTTATAATACCAAAATATCCATTGTTATTATTTGTTCTTCTAGTTTCTTCCTACCTATGGAAGGTGCAAGCCTTTTCATCATTTCCCCTTTATTTTCTAGGGTATTTTAAATTTCAATTTCACTTGTATATAATTATGCTCTAATTTCAATTGGAAAATTTCAACCTTAGCAAATTTTTTTCTATTTAAGCATAATTAGTTTAAGAAAAGTTGATAATTTGTAGATAAAAAGAAGAGAACAAGAATTTAATGAAAAAATTATTAAGCACATGCAATTCAATGGTTAGTAGTGAGAGTAAGAGGGTTAGTAGAAATGCTCAAAGAGACAAATAAATTGATAACCTTGTAGATTTGTGATCCCAAACCATATATTGAGAACTTTGTAAGATGGAAAAAAAATTGCAGAAGAACAAGACTAGAAATGTTGCAAAAAAAAAAAGTAAAAATAAATAAATAAAAGAGCATGAGTGAGGGGATTTAATTATATATATAGAGAGAGAAAGAGTAAAAAGTTTATGTAATTAGTAAAAGCTTTTTAAATAAAACGGATTAATAAATTAAAAACTCGCTAATTAATTTAAAAGATAGAGCTAGTTAATAGCGAGGCCTAACCACCGGTGAAAAAACGGTATGTTGTAGTGCTACCAAATTAGAGGAATTATAATAGATAGTTTAGTAACTGAAAGTTTTCATTAGGTAATTGTTCACAAAATCAGACATTTAATAGGTAATTTCTGACAATTTTGGCAATATTTTAAGAAGTTTCTAAATTTAGAATTTTTAAAGATTCCTTAATTGTTTTAAAATGAGGACACAAAAGTAATTTTAAACATTTAGGGTATTTTTGTAATTTCACCAAAACCTAATTTGGACCTATAAATACCCCATTAAACCAGAATTTTCAAAACTTATACTAGTAATTGTGTATTAGGATTTCAAAATAAAAACAAGAAAAAAAGAAAAAAAAATTTTCGTTCCACTAGGGCATAAACCATATCTTCACCGGTCCTCCTTTGTCGCCGGTCATCCCCGCTGGCCACCACCAGCAGCATCGCCAACCGTTAGCCACCGACGTCAGCCAGCTAGCCGGTCCTCCCCCTCTCCTCTTCTTTTCTGGTATTAAAAAATAAAAATAAAAAACAAAATTTTCTTCAGTTTTCTTTTTAATTCAATCTTGTTTAATCATGGTTTATAATTATGTTTTAGGCATGTTTTATAGTTCTAATCATGTTTTAAAGTTATTATTGTGTATTTAGGATTTGTGATTTATATATATAAGTTGTTCATGAAAATTATGAATTAGGGTTTATGAAAAATTCACGTAAATATTAAATTTATTTTCAATACTCTAAACTTTAACATTTTGATTATAGGTTGTTATAGTATTGATTTATGATAATATTATGATGTTTAGAATGACTTTTAAAGGTTTTTAAAGTAAATATTATTGCTGTCAAAATTTTAAGAGCATCAATATTAGAAGTAAAAATGATATAATCATGCATGTTTTTTAAGTATAAAAATTATTTTAATGCATAGAATATAAGCGTGATGATAGTATAAGGATCACAAGGTGTTTTATGAATGATATATAACGTTTTAAAAGGGTTTTCATGAGTTTTGAATAAATATATAGAGCTGTAAATTTTTATTAACATGTGTTCATACATAATAAAAGTAGTAACACATGAAATAATAAGTTATAATTATTTTTAACACACCAAAACATCATATGATGATATTAGGACATGAATCTATTGCTTTAAGGTGAAATTATGATATTTAAAAAGATTTTAAGGAGGTTTTAAGAAACTTTTCAAAGCTACCAGTTTTTAGAAAATTATCGAAAATCAAGTGTTTTGCAAAGGAAATATTAAAATAAAGTATGGAATTGAATAGAGGCCATATAGGGAAGGTTTTGGACAAGTTTTTAATGTAAAAATTTGGTTTAGAGTTGTTGTAGAAATTAGTCAACAAGGTTTTTAATTAAGTTTTGATTTTTCCCATGTAGGAGAATTCAGGTTAAGCGATTTCTAGAAGTAGTGGCGGATCACCGTTATAACACAAGGTACGTAAGTACTAAAGGCAATCATTTAAATAGGGTTCATACTGTATTTTATAGAAGTAAAAGTTAATGCTTTGTTGACTTTAGATGACTTGCATGAAAAGTTATGTTGGCATGATTGTATGAAAAGCATGCTTTGTTTATTATGTTTGACATTCTGTTTTTATAGCATTGTTAATATATCATTGAAGTTGTAATGTTAAATACTTTGAAAGTTTTGCCTAGTAGTCAGTAGAGAAAGGAAAAGCAGTTTAGTTGATTAATTACTTGATCAACAAAAAAGGTGGTTAGTGAATATTTATTCACATGTTTTATAGAAGCAAATGAGCATATAGTTAGCCACTCACAGTTAATTAAGTGTAATAGATAAAGGACACACAAAATTAATCTTAGAATCACGTTATAAACAAGATAATGAATATGGTGTGTTGCTTGTTGTCATGTATGTTTTTATGTGATTTTATGTGAGTCATGATAATTGTTAAACCTGTTAATCACGTAAAATGAAAGAAGATTCGCACCAAAACCCTTGGAACATATAGACCTTGAGTATGAACAATGGGGGAGTTATGGGTATACTTAATGTAACTTCTAATCCGGGTACAACTCATTGTACTCTGCTATATTTTAAATGCGCTGGAATTCTATCACTTTATGTGAGATAGTTAATACCTTCTTGGAGTTGCTCCCAATTTGTTGCCCATTAGGGCAATTATTATGGAAAGGAAACCCGTCCGATGCGAAATCTAAAAATTTAATTATAATGAATAATTTTTGATGTTGATGAGTTTATGTACAGGTATGTAGTGGTGACAATAGTAAGAAGTATGTGATGTTTATTCTTTTGTTTCGTTGTCCATGTTGTTTTGCATAGTCTCTAGTATTTATGTACTCAGTTTTGCTTATTGAATGTGTTTTTTCGGTGCATGGCTTCGTCTTTGTCTTGGCCTTACGACGATCCATTTCGATGGTGAGTAGTTGTGTAGAATAAAGAGAAAGCTACAGGTACAGGTGAGCGTAGTCAATCATGCTGGGATTGAGTGATGAGCGCTTGCACTGTTGTTTCATTGCTTGTGTGGACACGTTATTTACTTTTATTGTTGAATTTTAGATTTTCGGAGTTTAAAAATTTGTTTTGTTTTGAAGGGTCATTAATGGGGTTTTAATCTATAATAAAGTTTATTTTGTACAGGTATGTAGTGGTGACAATTGTAAGAAGTATGTGTTGTTTATTCTTTTGTTTCGTTGTCAATGTTGTTTTGCATAGTCTCTAGTATTTATGTACTCAACTTTGCTGATTGAGTGTGTATTTTGTATGCATGGCTTTGTCTTTGGCTTGGCTTTACGACGACCCATTTCAATGGTGAGTAGTTGTCTAGAATAAAGAGAAAGTTACAGGTACAGGTGAGCATAGACAATCATGGTGGGATTGAGTGATGAGCGCTTGCACTGTTGTTTCATTGCTTGTGTAGACATGTTATTTACTTTTATTATTGAATTCTAGATTTTCGAAGTCTAAAAATTTGTTTGATTTTGAAGGGTCGTTAATGGGACTTTAATTTATAATAAAGTTTATTAGAATTTGGCTTGAAACTTCTTTTGAGTTTTATTTTGGTTTTAAAAGTTAAGACTTTTGCTGTACTACTTTGATAAAAGTCTTAGTCGTTATTACGGTGGCGGTAATATTATATTTCCGGAAATAGCAAGGAGAAAGTTAGGAAATTCCAAGGTATTACACTGATTTCTTACAAGATGTTGGTGAATGGTGACTAGANCATTATGCACTTGTTTTCGTCGGTAAGACAAATTGCCTAGGTTGTGACACATTGCTCGGGTTACCCCGGCGATTCGCGCGAGCAAGAATTTGAAGGCAAGAAGCATCAAACGGATTGCCGTCTCAGGAGATGGTTTGCCTAGGTAGTGCAGTTTCGCCCGAGTAACCCAGATGATTCGTTTAGAGGCTCATTTTCTACTCTTTTTGGGTTGTTTTTGGCTAGGATATAAAATATACTTTGTGTTGTAGGTCTACTGTATGCATTATTATTATTATTATTATTATTATTATTATTATTATTATTATTATTATTATTAGGAAAAATTGCCAAAAGAAACCTTTTAAAAATATTTTTTTGCTAAGAGAAACCTTTTAAAATTTTTTTTGCCGGGAGAAACTAACCTTAAACTAAAATTTTTTTTGTCAAAAGAAACCTTAGAGCCGTTTTCCGGCATTGACCATGATTTTCAGGCGTTGACTTGCGTCTTTCTGCTATTTACACTCCCTTTTTCCTTTTTTTTCCTCCAATTATAAACAAAGAGATTCAACCTCCATTTTTTCACTCTTTTAAGTGATTCAATCACTCCATTAATAAGACTTCTAACATTATCCAATTATCACTAACCCCATTACTTTCCCAAATTAACACCAAATGAAGAAAATCCAAGTGGAATTCTATCACAATGAAGTCTAATTGTCTTATTAAAATCAATCAAAATCCTCTTCAAATTAGAATCCATTCTACTAAAATTCAAACCACTAGCAAATTAAAATCTGTTTTAAGTACCTAATAACAAATTATTAGAAGCTAATGAGGAATATCCGGTTAAGGAATTGCTTTGAATTAACGAATTTAATGCTAAATTACCTAACTTTGACACAAATTGAGGCATATATGAGGGTTTCGAATCTAGTGTTGTTGATGGGAAAGCCATGTGAGGGTTCTTAAAAAATGGTTTTTATTTTTATTTATTTATTTATTTATTTATTATTATTATTATTATTATTATTATTATTATTATTATTATTATTATTATTATTGTTATTATTATTATTATTATTATTATTATTATTATTATTATTATTATTATTATTATTATTATTATTATTATTATTATTTTGTTAAGTTTAGTTTTAAACGAGTGTCATTGAATTGGAGTTTAATTATAAGAAAGAAGTGAAAAAGAGATGCAAAAAGTGGGTTAGAAATTTTGAATGGAGGAAGTAGGCAAGTGTGGAAGCTTGAGATAAAGGAGAAAAGATCAATGAAGGTGGGGAAATCTTGGAAGAAATTGTAGGGGAAAAAAACAAAACAAATGGAAGTGCAAGTAGGAGAAAGAAGTGAGTCAACGTCGGTCAATACCGGAAAATGACTCTAAGGTTTCTTCTTGCAAAAAAAAAATTTGTTTAAGGTTTCTCCTTGCAAAATTTTTTTTAAAAGGTTTCTGTTGGCAAAAAAATATTTTTAAAAGGTTTCTTCTAACAATTTTTCCTTATTATTATCATTATTTATTTATTTTTATTATTATTTTTTTAAATTTGTTTACGTTCTGTTTTAATGAAAGTACACCTGTTTTTGTTTGATGAAATGGGAAGGTTTAAGCTGTTAACTATACTTAACGAAAGAGTGAACTCTGGTTGGTGGGATTGATAGCTAGACAACTGTCATCATGTTTTTGGTGTACTAAATATCAACTGCTTATAATATATTGTTGTCGGCCAGTGGCGGGCTTGTGTTGTATGTGATCAATACCTCAACGGTATGTTTTTGAAGTTAAACTAGCTTCGGTCCCTGGACGTTGTCCCGAATCATTCGAAAAAATTCCATTTTGACTTCTTTCATTTGACTGTATATTAATTATATATTAGTTAAATTTAATTTTGTAGCAAACTAGAATGTTAAGTGAACACATAGGAGTATTAATATGAGATATATACAGTAGATAACCATGAAATATTTTGTAATTGCGATAAAAATTTTAAATAATTGCGAATATAATGCGAGTTTAATATGTTTGTTGATAAAAAGATTGAATATATGTTTTACACTAGAACTGTTGAATCTATAACTTCAAAAGAATCTTAATGGATCTAAATAAAAGATCAATTGTGATAAATTGATAAAATGAACAAGAAATTATCACAAAAAAAATATATTCATTATTATCCACTTTTCACATATATTATTCATCATACGTAGAAAAAGAATTATTGATTTTATCCCTTTTTAAATGATATACATGCTATCATGGATTGTTGTGGAAAAATAAACAATAATGACATATAGCTTAATTGGTAAATTATGTGTCTCATATGTCAAAGTTCATGAGTTCAATTCTCATTTAACACATTTTTGTACCATTGAAAATTAATTTCCATGTTTAGGTGGTGTCATGTTGCGGATTGCGATTCTTCGCCTTGCGTTCTAATATATAGTAGTTGATTAATAAAAATATTGGTCTAATTACGCTTCGCCTTGAATATGTGGGGTCCATTATTTTGTAATATGTACACCCTGCGTTCCCATTTGTTTGATACGTTTTGACTTGCACATATGCCAATGCATTTGTTTGACCTTAAATATCTTTAGTTGTGTATATGTAAAAATTATAATAATTGGATATTAATAACGTACCATTGTCACGAATCAAACAAGACCATATATGACTATATTATGTTTGTTATGAATATAGGATTTTAGTAGAGATTATTTGTGTGGGGAGAAGAATAGATCTATATTCTTATTCATTAACAAGGGATATATGTATACATAAGTAATAAGGGTTTCTTGTAGACTAACCCTACTTTCCAGAATATTCTAGATACATATGGAATATAACGGGCATCCACAATATATCAATATTTTATAACACTCCCCCTTGGATGTCCATTATAGAACAAATACACTATTTTATAATGCACATGTGCAATGCTGCCTCATTAAAAACCTTACCAGGAAAACCCAGTGGGAAAAACCATGGCTAAGGGAAAAAGAGTACAGCGCGCATTAACTCCCCCTCATGACGTCATCCATTGACATCCTTGATACGACGCAACCCGATTTGATGAACTAATTTCTGGAATGTAGCAGTCGAAAGTGCCTTGGTAAATAAATCTGCCAAATTTTCACTTGAACGAATCTGTTGGACACGAATTTCGCTATTCTTCTGAAAGTCATGGGTGAAGAAAAACTTTGGTGAAATATGCTTGGTCCTATCACCTTTAATGTACCCTTCCTTGAGTTGTGCAATACAGGCTGCATTGTCTTCATATAATGTAGTCGCATCTTGTTTTCCACATAATAGACCACAATCTTCTTTTATGTGCTGAATTAGAGATCTTAGCCATGCACATTCTTGACTAGCCTCATGAATTGCTATAATTTCTGCATGATTAGAAGAAGTAGTAGCAATGGTTTGTTTCATGGAACACCAAGTGATTGCAGTACCACCATATGTAAATATATATCCAGTTTGTGATCGAGCAACATGAGGACCTGATAAATACCCTGCATCTGCAAAACCAACTAATTCTTATTTGGAGGTGTTAGAAAAGAAAAAACCTTTATCTTTCGTACCTTGTAAATAGCGAAATATATGCTTAACCCCATTCCAATGCCTTCGGGTAGGACATGAGTTAAACCTTGCTAATAGATTAATAGAGAATGATATGTCGGGTCTTCATCATTTTCTAGAGAGAGAAAGGAATCTTTATCAACATCTAGTGATCTTACAACCATAGGGCTAGTTAACGGATGTGCTTTATCCATATAGAATCTTCTTAACACCTTGTATGTGTATGTAGTTTGATGCACAAAATTCCTTCTTTTAGGTGCTCAATTTGTAGCCATAAAAAAAATTGTCTTACCAAGATCTTTCATTTCAAACTCCTTTTTCAAGTATTCCACTATTGTTGAAATCTCTTCTGGAGTTCCAATGATATTCAAATCGTCAACATAGACAGCAATAATCACAAAACCTGACCCAAATTTCTTTATGAAAATTCAAGGGCTGATAGGGTCATTTTTATAATTTTCTTTCAACAAATATTCACTAAGGCGATTGTACCACATACGCCCTGATTGTTTCAATCCATAAAGGGATCTATTTAGCTTAATACAATGTTGTCGTCGAGAACACAAACCAGTTGCTTTGGGCAACTTGAAACCTTCCGGGAGTTTCATGTATATATCACTATCCAGTGGGCCGTATAAGTAAGCTATTACAACATCCATTAGTCGTAAATCAAGTCCATGTCTAACTGCCAGACTAATTAAGAATCTGAAAGTAGTTGCATCCACCACTGGAAAATATGTCTCCTCAAAATCAATACCAAGTCTTTGTGAGAATCATTGTGCAACTAAACGTGCTTTGTGTCTCATAATTTCACCCTTTTCATTTCTTTTCCGCACAAAGACCCATTTATATCTCACTGGTTTTACAGCTTCAGGTATACGAACTACTGGCCCAAATACTTCTCTCTTTGCAAGTGATTTCAATTCAGCATCAATTGCTTCTTTCCATTTTAGACAATCATCTCTTTTCTACATTCTTCAATGGATTTAGGCTCATGATCCTCTTTTTCATTCATAACATCAAGTGCTACGTTATATGCAAATGCATTATCGACGTCAATTTCAATTCGGTTCCAAGTTATTCCAGACATGACATAATCTTTTAGAACACTATCATTTGTCATGTCTATGGTCTCTTCTAGAGATCCTTCATTTATTGCTTCTTCAATCTGGCCATTACTTAACTCCTTTTATTTTCCGAAGATTCTTATCTTTGGAACCTACTGGTCTACCACGCTCTAGGCGTGCCTTACACTTATGAGATTGTCCTTCAGGGACATCAATCTTGATAGGAGCATTCACAACTAGTAATTGATTTGCTAAGCTTTGTAAATTAATTATCTTTCGAACTTCCAATTCACATTGTTTAGTATGAGGATCATGATGATTTGATGATGATTCATTCCAGCTAATTTCCTTTTCCAGCTGCCTGTTCTCTCCCCTTAATGCTGGGAAAACTGACTCGTTAAAGTTACAATCTGTAAAACGAGTAGTAAATAAATCCCTTGTTAATGGCTCTAGGTATCTAATTATTGATGGGGATTCAAACCCGACATATATGCCTAGCCTCCTTTGAGGATCCATCTTAGAGCGTTGGGGTGGAGCAATTGGAACATATACAGCACATCCAAAAATTCTTAGATGGGAAATATCTGGTTCCTGACAACAAACCAATTGTGATGGGGAGAACTTATGTTTACTGATTGGCCTGATGCGAATTAGTGTCGCAGCATGTAAAATAGCATGTCCTGAAGTAGAAATCGGTAGATCCGACTTCATAAGTAATGGTCTAGCAATCAATTGAAGACGTTTAATTAGTGATTCCGCAAGACCAATTTGTGTATGAACATGTGCTACAGGATGTTCAACATTAATTCCAATAGCCATACAATAATCATTAAAAGCCTGTGAAGTAAATTCACCAGCATTATCCAGACGTATATTCTTAATAGGAAAATCTGGAAATTGTGCTCGTAATCTTATCAATTGAGCAAGTAACCTCGCAAACGCCAGGTTGCGGGTTGATAGTAAGGACACATGTGACCATTTAGTCGATGCATCGATTAAAACCATAAAATATCTAAATGGTCCACATGGTGGATGTATTGGTCCACATATTCTCCTTGTATACGTTCAAGGAAAGAAATAGATTCATAATTTTTGTTCGCTGGTGATGGCCGAACGATCAACTTACCTTGGGAGCAAGCAGCACAAGAATAATCATTTTGAAGAATCTGCTGGCTCTTCAAAGAATGTCTATGTGAATTTTCAATTATTTTTTGCATCATTGATGAACTGGGATGGCCTAATCGGTCATGACAAACTATGAAGCTATTTGTAAACTTGTGGTTTACAATAGCATATGTCTCAATTGTGTAGTACAAACCAGTGGAGAGTGCAGATAATCTCTCCAAAACATGCTTAGTGCCTTGGGTTATACTCATAATTTGAAGGAATTCATTATTTCCTTCACTTATTGTCTCAATATGGTATCCGTTTTGACGAATATCTTTAAAACTCAATAAATATCTTTGAGACTTAGGGGAGTATAGAGCATCAATAATTTTGAATTTTGTTCCCATCGGCATCAATATAGTTGCTCTTACATAGCCTTCAACAATGTTTGTACTACTGGATATAGTATTCACACTTATATTATTCATCATCACTTGAGAAAAATATCTCTTATTTTTAAGTATTGTAAGAGTAGTTGCGCTATCTGCTAGACATATTTCTTCACCATTTATTGTTAATTGAGCTTGGAGAACATTCATGTTCTTCAAATAAAATAATAGAAAGTAAATATCATTTCCTAAAATATCCAAACATTCAAATAATTAAAATAAGATTAAAGTAACAAAGTCTTAAAACACAAAACAAACCACTATCATCAAGTTCATGCATAAAATAACAAAACCAAAGTAAATAACATAAATTATTCTAGCTAAATTATGAATGTAAGCTACTAAATCTTTATTTGCTAATAGTCATAATTGTGTTTGACTTAATTATTCCCTTCAGGGGTGGTGAAGAAATCTGCAACCTCCAGGTGAGTAGAGCACTCACTGCTACCGGCAGGGTCTCCATTGTTAATTCGTATCCCATTGTGGGATGTAGCATTCACTTCAGGGAATGGAGTAGAGCCAGTTGGTCGTGATTCATGAATTTTCAATAAAAGCTTATCATTTTGTTCAGCCACTAGAAGACAAGATAACAATTCAGAATTTTTTTAAAACCCTTTTCACGATATTGTTTATTCAATAAGAGATTATTCTTGTGAAAAGTGGTATATGTCTTTTCCAACATATCCTCATCAGTTATTTTTCTCCACATAATTTCAGTTTAGAAGTGATTCTGAACATGGCTGAGTAATATTCACTTACTGATTTAAAATCTTGTAATCTTAAATTTAGCCATTCAAAACGAGCTTGAGGGAGAATAACATTTTTCTGGTGGTCGTATGATGTGGATTCTAAGTGGTACTCTCAAGTTACACTCAAAATTTACATGAAACCCAATTAAATCTCCACTCCTGGACTTATTTAATTGAAAACTAATTAATCAATACACCCCTGTAATTAATTAACTATGATCTAAATTTTTTTATCACTCTTGACTTCACAAATCTAGAAAGAAAATTCGAACAAATTGAATCACACAATTTGCGCAACTTTTCAGAAAATATTGTATTGAAAAATTCAATGTATAAAACTTATATATTTTTACAAGGACTTTATCAAGATATTTATATAACATCCTAAGACTAAGTCCTAAAAACTATTTAAAACTCAAGGAATCCTAAAACATGTATAACTTAGGCTGAAATTCAGCTTACATGACTCAAATATGACTCACAAGATAAGAATGTCACATCATCATTGCATCTTGATCTTATCTTGCTTAACAAAATCTTACAACTTATCTAATCAAGAAATTATCCTAACAACTTACTAAGTTATTAATAAACAAGATAATCATCAGATTTAATACTAAAACTCGCGAAATAATCTTGATGCCTTAGATTGCCAAAAATCGTCAAAAATCACGCCACCAATTTCCGTTAATTTTTGGGCAATTCTTCAAGATTTTCAAGAAACTTCAAGAAATGTTTCAAGATCCGGTCTTTTAATCAAGAAACCTTCAAAAACCTATCCTCTATGTATTTTAGCATAATTATGATGACCAAGACTCCACAAGAACTAATAATAATGATGTCTAAAATGAGAAAACCCTATCAAGTGAAATGAGAAAAACTCATAGACTAAACCAACTTGTTCCCTGTAACCACCACTGTGATCCATCCAGTGAGTGCATTAATTAGAGTTACTATCACTTAAATTAACTAATGGCTTACTCCACCAGTGACAAAGTATTAATGATCATCATCCATAGTGTTGGCTAGGAAGCCACCACCATCACTAGAATTTATAGTGTCAACCTTAATCATTGTCACCCAAACCTGTGATTTATCCTTAACAAAACCAATGGGATTTATTATTTGGCTAATTGGCTCATCCACTGTTGGTGTATCATAGGATATCTCACTTGTACTCAAATTCACATCATTCTCCCCTGGTTGAAAAGAATTTGTCCTCAAATTCACGTCATCCCAACATGGAATAAGTGAATCACCACTTGTGCATTTTTTTATTCGCAATATAAGCCATATCCAAACATTGAACAAACTGATTATGACAATCACCTTTTTAACCCTGATTGATTCTTGATCATTCTCCCCTCCTTTGAAAAAAATACGACCTCGAATTTTTTCTTTTGTAGAGAAAAAAGAATGAATGATCACACAAATATCATCTTGATATCCCATGTCACAATTCGGTGTATGATCAAAAACTTTGAACATATGAGCACAACTTTGAATTGTATTGTCTTGTGTAGCGTTACTGAAATGATAAAGTACTCCTTGGAGATTCCCAATACCAAGAGAATTTTCAAACAAAGTTGGTATTGAATAAATCATATCACCAAAATCATCTTCAATAACTTTCGTTTCATGATCCAACATATCCTAAATTTGTGAAAAATCAATCTGTGTCGATTCTTGGGATGGCTTGCGGACTGCAATCTCGTCGTTGTGACCTAATTCTTCAACATCTTGCAAAACTTTATTGGCATGATCCTCTNTGGCATGATCCTCGAGTTCTGCATTCACTATAACATCTTCCAATGATAACATTAATTCAAACTCATGAATATAATGGAGAACTCTAGATTTGTCCATAATAAATGGTTTCGACTGTTCTTCTTGTAACTCTTCCAATAATAGTTCTAAATGTAGCTCCGAAGAAATTTCCACATTGTTAACACATTGACTCCTTACATGGCCAAATCCTTGACACTCAGAGAAATCCGGTTTGTTCCCAAGGCGAAAATATGAGAGCAAGTCTCACTACGCCAAAAAGTGTTTTTTATGGCTATTAGAAAGCTTTTTTATAGCTGTTATTCAACAGCCATTATTCAAAGCGCTATAAAAAGTGATGGCACATTTTATAGCTATTCTATAACCGCTATAAAAGGTCCTTCTATGGGCGCCAAGACACATAGATTTTACAGCTTATTTTTTATGGCTGTTATACAACAGCCATAAAAAGTGCATCAAAGGGCGCCAAATAACAAGTCTTTTATAGCTGTTATTTAATAGGAGCTGTTAAAAGCTATTGAAAGTGGCGCCAAATAACACATCTTTTATAGCTGTTATTTAATAGAAGCTGTTAAAAGCTTTGGACATATAACATCGCCTATTTTTCAACCGCTATTAAAACCTCCAATATTATTTAAAAAAAAAAACCACAAATATTACCATTTTTGTCGAAAGCTTCAACAATAGCTGTTATATATTTCAAATAGACGCTTTACGCAAAATGTATTCCATTGTGGAGATACTCGAGAACTAGTTCACTTTTTTTCAAAATATATACATAGTTATTAACATACATCCATATGATCAAAAAGAAAACATATCAAAATAACAAAGTCGACTACAAAATGTTTCATTTGTTCCAACTTGAACATGCAAGATAGCTACATGTGTTGAAAAACATGGCGCACCCACTCAAGTCTAACTTCATCAATTTGAGTTTGATCGTAGCTTGAAAATTGACAATCCGAAAAATACTGCATAACACATGTTTAAATTAGAAAAAATTTAGAACATTAATTATTATTTTGCTTTAAAAAAAGGGAGATAACATGCAAGTAATATATCAAACTCATGTTGTAAAGGTAAAGGGTACAATGAGTAGAAAGGTAGGGGGTATAATGAGCAGAAATTTCGGCAGCATAACAACTGTATATGGACATTTCCCATAAATAAACCATGAGTTATGGTTATTTAGCCACCTGCAATAAACTTTGGAAGACTCAAGGTCTTGGCAATATCTAGCAAAACCAACATTTTCAATCTTGCTTTCCGACAAAAGCATCATTTCAGAATTGGAAAGAAAAGGGAGCTAGCACAAGTGAATACACATTCAAATAATTTCTATTTTTGTAAAGGGGTAAAAGGATGAAATGGGACTTACAGTTTCAGGGATCTTTGTGCGTTTGTGTGCGATGATGTCTTTCATGTATCGCATGACATAATAGCCACAATCAACTCCATTTGTTTGCCGAGGACACTACATAAGTAATAAAATAAACAAATATAAATGTCCATTCATATGAATGTTTCAAAATTGAATAATAAGGTAGCTATCTAGGTTATGAATTAACCATACTTTTATTGAATGCCATTTCGTATCCATCTTCAATTTTGTACCAATCTCCATTTCACTTCGATATTGAAAATGGGCTCTAAAGGGATTGAAATTGAAAATAAGTTGCTTATTTGAGACTAAGTATAAATATTGATTGATAAAACGAATAAGGATCCTCTGTAGCACTAAATTTAGCATGTTGAAAATTAATTACTCACATGTCAACAATTTCACGTAAATCCTCTCTGACACCTTTCGATGTTCCAATTTCATCTTGATTGTGCAAGGAATCAAAGTAGTATACGATGTTGTTGAAAGGGTCGATAGCACTCAATATCCAATGCATCCTACTCAACAGACATTAAACCACGCAAGACATAAGCTACTAAGAATCAAATTGCAAGCTAAACCAAAACCTTTTTAGCTGAAATTCGTAATTGAATTTCGTAATTGAAATTCGTAATTGAATTTCGCATTGAAATTCGTAACTGAATTCGTAATTTCAGATTGAGAATTTGAGAGATTGAAATCCATTACATTAATTTATGCACTCAAACTCGTCGATTTCATAACATGCAATAATTTATACCAATCATCATATTAACCAAATTGCCGATTGAAATCAAAATTTACCTCTACTCGTCGATTTCACTTGTAGCGTCGATTTCAGTCGTCGAAAATTGCCGCCGGAGATTAAAATTGCTGCCAGGAATTTTGCCGGAGATTTAATCCATAATTTTGCTGGGTGCTTGAGGGTTTTTGTGAGGCGGTTTGTTTGAGCTTGAGGGAGTTCGTGTTTTTGTGAGGAGCATGAAGAAGACTTCGGTTTTTTTTAAGTTAGTTTTAAATATTATTTTTATGGCGGTTGTAAACAAACCGCTATAATAAGCTTTGCTGCTTTAGATTTTGATTGTTTTTATGGCGGTTGAAAATAAACTGCTATAATAACTGTGTTTTTGTTTGAGATTTAACGGCTGTTGCCAATTAACCGCTATAATATGCCTTTTTCTTTAGCTTTTTATGGCTGTTGTTAATTAACCGCTATAAAAACGTAGCCAACTCACTTTTAACAGCAGTTATGGGGATAACCGCTATTAATTGACAGCTAAAAAAGATCAATTTTGTTGTAGTGTCTTGTGCAGACACTTTGTTGCTATTCCAATCCATCATCTAAAACTGTCCAACATTTAGGATGAAAACATGAATACAAAAACCCAACCTAACGAACTCGTCTTCCCCTATATGTTTACTGAACTCGACCAAATTTTCATGCACAGAATCGTAGCCAAAATTTCTATGTGTGATTTGCGCTAAAAACAGTCCAAGAAATACGATTTCTGACCACTTGCAAGAAAACGATTTCAAACCGACTCTTCCTCAAATATATTGAGTCTGAGATTTTACAGGTGAAAAGTAGACTCAAAAAAAACCAATTTGGAAAAAAGAATCACCTAAAAATCCATTGTAATGAAGGAGAACCAGCCACTTTAATTCTGCCCTCGAAACTGGAAAAACGGACGAAGTGAAACAACATCCAAGGATCGTAAAAAATTAAGAAATTCTTCAAATTTCTGAAATCTGATACCAAATTGATGTTGAGTTTAAGTGGTACGCTCAAGTTACACTCAAAATTCACGTGAAACCCATTTAAAACTCCACTCCTGGACTAATTTAATTGAACAATAATTAATCAATAAACTCCTGTAATTAATTAACTAAGATATAAATTTGTTTATCACTCTTGACTTCACAAATTTAGGAAGAGGATTCGAACAAATTGAATCACACAATTTGCGCAACTTATCGGAAAATATTGTATTGAAAAATTCAATGTATAAAACTTATGTATTTTTACAAAGACTTTATCAAGCTATTTATATAACATCCTAAGACTAAGTCCTAAAAACTTTCTAAGACTCAAGGACTCCTAAAACACGTATAACATAGGTTGAAATTCAGCTTACATGACTCAAATATGACTCACAAGATAAGAATGCCACATCATCATTGCATCTTGATCTTATATTGCTTAACAAAATCTAACAACTTATCTAATCAAGAAATTCTCCTAAAAACTTAACTAAATAATTAATAAACAAGATAATCATCAGATTTAATACTAAAAATCACGAAATAATCTTGATGCCTAAGATTGCTAAAAATCGTCAAAAATCACGCCACCAATTTCCGTCAATTTTTGCGCAATTCTTCAAGATTTCCAAGAAACTTCAAGAAATGTTTCAAGATCCAATCTTTTAATCAAGAAACCTTCAAAAACCTATCCTCTATTTATTTTAGCATAATTATGATGATCAAGACTCCACAAGAACTAATAATAATGATGTCCAAAATGAGAAAACCCTATCAAGTGAAATGGGAAAAACTCATGTACCAAACCAACTTGTTCCTTGTAACCACCACTGTGATCCATCCAGTGAGTGCATTAATTAGAGTTACTATCACTTAACTTAACTAATGGCTCACTCCACCAGTGACAAAGTATTAATGATCATCATCCATAGTGTTGGCTAGGAAGCCACCACCATCACTAGAATTTATAGTGCCAACCTTAATCATTGTCACCCATACCTGTGATTTATCCTTAACAAAACCAATGGGATTTATTATTAGGCTAATTGGCTCATCCACTGTTGGTGTATCATAGGATATCTCGCTTGTACTCAAATTCAAATCATTCTCCCCTGGTTGACAAAAAATTTGTCCTCAAATTCACATATCCCGGCATGGAATAATTGAATCACCACTTGTGCATTTTTTTATTCGCAATATAAGCCATATCTAAACATTGAACAAACTGATTATGACAATCACCTTTTTAACCCTCATTGATTCTTGTTCATCGTATCTTTCCTTTAAATTATTCCAAAGCACCATTGGATCTTTCATAGTTAAATATTCAGTTTTAAGGGCCTCATGAAGGTGATGGTGAAGGAATATCATAGCTTTAGCTTTTTGTTGACTGTTTTCTTGATTTCCTACTTTGATAGTTTTTCCAAGACCTTTTACATCTAGATGAATTTCAGCATCCAATACCTAAGACAAATAATTCTTCATTAGAATTGACATGGTTCATTAGAAATATTATGTTTAGTAAAATTGATATGTACCAATATTATATAAAATACTCTAGAAGAGTACAAAATAAACCATGTCAATCTTAGTAAAATTAATATATCATGTGATTATTTGCCTATTGTACACTATTGTAAAAGCATTTGTTGATCATATTCATTTGTTGATCATGGTGATAAATGATATCTGAATACCTTTCCCATTGGTACCATTCGTCGATTACAACATCTAAGTTCTTATATCATAGGTCATCTGTTATAATTCAGATATCTATTATCACTTATGCGGCATACATTATGGCATTAATATACCGTTACTTTCAATAGTGTCAACTGCACTTTCTTGCCATATATTACATATTTGTTTTGGAACCGATCTCAACCTACACTTCAAGTGTAGTGATTCAAGTATTATTGGCAAGATTTATCTCAATGTATACACATAATATGACCAAAATGTATCTTCAACGCTATGTAACATGAGACATAACTGAATACACATCAAACCATAGATGTGCAACATATCTTGATAATATATAGAAAAAAGTTGGCAATAATATCTCAAATAGTCATTATAGGGATCATCACTTTATACTTTAGTAATTTTGCCAACTTATCCCAATTCTTCTCCGCTTAAGTTGGTTAAATTTTTCAAATATAGGGCATCATATTCTTAACCAACTTATATATAATTCCACGTGTAAAAATATTTAATCCAATAGAAGATACTTTTAACGAATATTATCGCTTAGAAGAGATATATTCAACAAACTATTTGTCTCTTTTGGAGAACAATTTCAATCAAAACAATTCTTCTCTAACTTATGAAATACATCGCACATGTGTTTATAAATCCATCATAATTTGTTCTCTTCTAGAGAGTAATAACAATGGAGAGGCAATTATTGTGCAGTTGTCTCTCCTTATTTTCCTATTTCTTATGTGCTGACATACAATAGCCCCAATGAAGAGAAATGTTATATAAACATAATCATGACTTAGCTTATACGCATGTAACTCCACTCAGTGGCGATCTTATGGATTTCCAATGACTTTGATATTGATTTTTAACTTACTCAAAGTGTTAACATACAAGGTGATTTGGTAAGCCATTAATCACATAATATGGAACAACATATAAGCTATTTTAGTGAACTTCTGATCACTCATTACATATCTATATCCCAAGTTGTTCAAAAATAACCTTTTCTTTTTGTTAAAATTTTCATTAAATTCACAATCCAAATATAGCTCAATATCAATGTCCGTTAATTATGTCTTGCCATTCAAAACATTTCACATATCTAACATGAGAGAGTGTCAGCACATTATTTCATATCAAAATGAAACTTCAGGTTTCCACAACGGGTAATTATGAAACTCGGATGGCCTAATTGAATTATCACATCCAATTACTTTATAAATTCTGGTCAGTTTTCAAACAATAGTGATCACTTTATTATACTTACTTCATGCATGGCCATGGTTATTAATATGATGTGATATAAGGACACTAGAGTGTTTCTTTCTTGGCAAGACTAATACTTATGCATAATTATTATTTATACTCTGCTAGAGCATTGATTATTATTAGCATGATACATGATAACCAAGTTGGACATTTTATACTCTTCTAGAGTATTTTATATAATCTTGGTACATATCAATTATACTAAACATAATTTTTCTAATGAACCATGTCAATTTTACTAAACATGATAACCAATTTTACTAAACATAGGGTACTGCAATCTCTTGGCGTTCCATGAAACAAACAATTGCTGCTACTTCTTCTGATCATGCAGAAATTTTAGCAATTCATGAGGCTAGTCAACAATGTGCATGGCTAAGGTCTCTAATCCAGCACATAAAATTACTTTATTAATGCAAATAAAACCAACACCAAACCAAAATCACGCAAACAAAACAGAATATTTTAAGTTTTTGCAGTGAAGAATGTCTTGATCCTATCATTAACCTTGATTTTGAAAAGTGGAATCTCAACATGAGAGATGGGTTCACGAGGCTGTTATTTGCTCAAATGGATAGGATGTTTGCTTTTAATAATCTCATAGCAAGAGCTCATGAAATCTTCCAGAAGTTATAATTTTATTCTTCTTCTGGAAAGTATTTGCCTCCTTTTGCTCCTAATGAGTTTCATGGGTCACCTTGGAGGAATGGAGAGTCTCAGCAAAAGGGGTGGACGATAGCAACATTATCATACCTTGCGGATCACTTTAAGGTGAATGTTAGTTTGCTTCGACAGGGGGATAACCAGGTTGTGAGGATTTATATGCCACATATGTATTTGGAGAACCTCCGTCAAGAGAATATTGCATGAGTATATGGATGGATTGGCAAGCAATTTCCTCAACACTACTTGTTGGATTAACCGATTATATACAAGTTGTGTTAATCATTACTTTAAGATTTATACTTTGGAACCGAAAAAAAATACATAATCAATAATTATAAGCTTATAATAATAAGTTGATAGATGAATAAGTCAAACTCAACAAAAACGTATAAACCAAATTGTATATACATGTTGCCTTGTTTAATTATGGAATAAAGTAGACAAGTATCATATTCAAAGGTTGGATATGCTCATAGGATTTACGAAGTAATTGCAAAGACTAACCTTGAATCGTGTTACTCAATTGGCTAGATCTCGTGCTAATAACGTGTTATGAAAATAAGATTTTAGTAGAGATTATTTGTGGGGAGAAGAATAGATCTATATTCTTATTTATTAACAAGGGATCTATATATATATAAGGGTTTCTTGTAGACTAACCCTACTTTCCGGAATATTCTAGATACATAACGAAATATAATGGGCATCCACAATATATCAATATTTTATAACAATGTTTTATATGTTGAAAGTAATCTAAAATATTCTCCCATCTTATCAATTGTGTCAAGATTCCAAACATATCAAACATCTAGCAACAAAGGGAGTAGTATTTTGGAACTGAGAGATAGTTCAACTGGTTAGAGTTATTTTATTTTATTTTTTGGTTTCAGGAAATCTTGATTTCGAATCTCATCTTCGCCTTTGTAGCTCACTAGCACAAAAAAGAATACATAATATTTTATTCACACTTTGCTTTTCTTTTTTTTGTAAAAACTTGATAATAATAATAATAGGAATTTAATTACTAATCAGGAACTAATCGATTTAAATTAAACTAGTCCATTAATGAGTTCATGGATCCCCTAAATCCTAGAAAACAAATTACTCACTCATAATTATAAAAACTAAAACAATAAACAAATTTAAATTCATGATCATAAACAAATAAGAACAATAATTAACTAAATAAACAATCATAAACTAATTAACAAACAAAAACTAATTAACATGAACTAATAAAACTAATAAACATAAACTATAAATAATTGACAAAGAAAGAGAAAAGAAATTACCAAACTTGAATGGAAGAGAAACTTGAATTGACTTGTATTGAATTGAAAATTCTTCAACAAAAATAAACTAATCTAACATAATCTAGAGAGAGAAAGTAATTAAGAGAGCTAATTAGGATTTTAAAACTGAAAAACTAATAATGAAAAGTCTCCCCCGTGCTCCTAGGAAATCGTACCTTAAATACAAGCCTAATGGACTTTTTAATAATTAATTATGCAAAAAGTCGATCTCCCAGCAAAATAGCAAAAAAAAACGTGACCTGCGCCCGCATAAAACAAAAGAATTTTGTTCTATGCGCCCGCATCATGAAACAGAAGCTCCTAAAATTCAGCGTCATTTTGAAATCGCTATAACTTTTGTTACAAGACATTCCACGGGGCGTATGACCTACCGTTGGAAAGATATTTGAATCTTCTTTCCAATGCAACAAGAATCAGATCAAGAAGATGTATAAATTTTGAGATATGACCAAAATAGTGGACAGTGGTCAAAATCTTCACTTTTAAATTTCATAATTCTTCACTTTTACTTCTAATATTTCTCCAACTTGTCATATGAGACGTCAAATTTGTTTCAATGAGTTGCAAAATTTCTCTAATCATTTTCCAAATTCTCATAAGTGATCTTTATCTCTCAAGTGCCGAAATTAGGTAGTAAAATCAACCGAAAATTGACCGTTTCCTATAAAACTTTACAAAACACTAAAAGAACACTATTAGCATGAAAATTGGCTCAAATGAGCCCGGTCAGTCCATAAATTATTAGAGAATTGGGTAGAAAAATAATATAAATATTAGACACATCAAACTCCCCCAAGCCAAACCTTTGCTCGTCCCGAGCAAACACAATCAATAAATTGACTACACCCCATAAAAACAAAATAATCATTATAACTCAAGAGAACATCCGAAGACACATGGATCAAAGCTAACCAATCAAGCACCCAATTACCATCCTTCCTACATACGGGTCAAACAAAACCAACCAAGCAAGTTTAATAGATCGATGACTAGAGTAGCTCACGAGTGGTCACTCCGCACATTTAAGGATGAGCTTATATTAATAAAGCTCTAACCCTCGCCTCCCAACTAATGATGAAATGCAAATGCAAAGTGTGTTCAATTGCAAATTTTAGGAACCCAAATTTTNTTAGGAACCCAAATCCCACATCTCACACCCTCATGCAAGTGTTTAAGGGTATCCACTCATCCTAAATGTCGACTCGAAATGCAATTAATACTCTACGACCTTGACAAAGGATTCACTTCACAATAACCATAGCATGTGCACGAAGATCAAAAAGGACTTTAATAAGCTTTCAACTTCGCTAGGGTGATGGGTAGGATAAATTTTGGGATAATGTGGTGGAATGCGGGGCATACGCATATAGAATCAAGGAAAACGTCAACAACTCCAAAGAAATCGTCAACATTCTCCAACATCCAATTCAGCCAAATCAAACCAAACTTTTCTTTATATTTCACATCAACACCATAAATCTCATAATTCAATCAACAACCACTACTTCACAAACTTTAAAATTTTTCTTAATTTAAGAAATTCAACTTTTCACTTCTTTTATACTTTTCAAATTATTATGATTTTATTATTTTTCACTTTATTTTTCATGCATAATAAAACATAGTTTCACATCTCTTAATGACTTGTTTTTGCTTAGAATTCAATAAACAATAAACAAAATCATCACACATACATAACTAGGCCATGAATAAAATATAACTTTTCAATTAACTTGCAACAGCCTAGACATTGGTATGCAAAGCCTTAAATGTGAAACATGTAGTCAAATAATCTTCACTAACAACATTTCCAACTATTTCACCAACAATCCTCCATTAACAACCATCAAAAGTTACTTTAACAACATCACAACCACTTCAACTCCCCCAAACCAAGTCTGGGCATATAATGAATTATGTAGCAAGGCTAATAAGGCTTGTAATGTGGCTAAAAATACAAATGAAAGGGATAAAAGCTCAAAACATGGGATCAAGGGAAAATATATAAAAGTAGAAATTGAAATTCTGAAGGCTAAAAAAAGAAATGAAGGCCTTTTCTCATGCGCAACATACACAAAACCACAATTAAAGTTACTAGAATCCAATGTCAAACCCAAGATCATAATTGCACCAGGAACTAAGCACACATGAAAGAAAATATATGAATAATATTATATGCAAAAGTGGCTCAAATCCTCCCATTAACACAGTTCAAGTCCAAGACCCAAGCAAGGTTGAGAAGAGTTGACCAATACAAGGAATTCTAGCAATAAAAGATCAAATCATGGCTAGTANTCAAATCATGGCTAGCAAATCACACATGTGAATTCATCCGCAGTCAAGAATCATAAAGTTTTCAAAAATAGCATAAGGGGTACTTGAATGGTCAAGTTCTCAAATAAACTCAAGTTGGGACGAACAATTAGCTAATTAATCAAAAACTCTCTTTCGAACTTAACTAAGAAAACAGTACAATCTTTTTGTGTTGCAAGTAAACTCCCGCTCCTAGTGAACGGTACCAACCAAGCTACGATCCTAAGAAAGCAGTAAAAACTAACCTAAGAAAGCAGTAAAAACTAATCTAAGAAAGCAGTAACACATACCTCCCCCAAGCTAAACATTGTCCCGTCCCGGGACACATAAACATGAAGCATGAATGAGGGGATAGAAAGCCTGGGTTGCCTCCCAATAAGCGCTGGTTTATAATGGTCCCGTACGACCTATTGCTTCTAGAATCAATCAGAAGAATTCAATGCCTTGAGAAGCTTATCAAATGCTCCTGCAAACATTTCACTAAGCACTACATATGGCTTAGATACCAACGCATTTACTCTCACAAAAATCAGAATGTTAGCATAAAAATAATAAATAAAAGAGAAAGAAGAATAGGAAGAAAAAGTGTTGGGAAAAAATAAATAAGAATAAGAAAGAATACGAGGAACGGGAGAAAGAAAATAATTACCTTTAATTTCCTCTACTACGAAGATTAAATTCATAATTCCATCATGAGGGTTAACTTTACCATTATTTTTATCCAGTAGTCTTATTATTAGTTCACCCTCATCAACGAGCATGTCAACATAAGAGTTTATAGCAAATAATTCTGTAATCAACGGTTTTTCAACTGATGATTTGGAAATTAAAGATTGTTTCTCCATAGGGACATCCATTGTTAGATCGTCAGTTTTCTCATTTGGACCATCATCATTAGTGACAAGAGTCGAACAAAATTTCATATCTAATGAACTAGCATTCATATTCAATCCATCATCATCATCATCATTTTCTATATTATAATCATCAATTTGTTGCTACTCTATTGAGAACCGAATAAGGTCTGTTTGTTGTTCAATTAATCTTTGTTCCTCCCTTATTTTCTCTAATTGCTTAGCAAGTTCCATAACACCATGCTTAATTTCTCTCAAATCATTAAGATATTCCACATTGTTATAGGATGATTCAAATTGAGAATTATGTAAATCACACTGATGAAGCTGAGTATTAACATGCATATAAGACTCTTGATTTTGACAACAAGTAATATCATGGCCATGAGAGTTACACCGATAACAGTAGTAATAAGGGGGATTTTTAGTAAAGGGAGTATAATTAGAAAAGTTATCTATAGTTGGTTTAACATAAGATGCCTTCTCCTCCTCATCATAGGTTTCTCTAGCTAACTCCTGAATTGTATTACACCCTTCTTCTGGGGTATTTCTCATGAAGTTATAATTATTTATAGCTTCCAACGCCAATATTGTATGAATATTCGAAATTTCATATATAATCATGCACATTTCATATTGAGAAAATGAATGATAAGGGCCAATTGCATCCCCAAGTCTATACATATATCTCCAAAATATTTCTTGATCATGTTGGCGTAGACGGAAAGGTACCATCATTTTTTAGAGAGGGGAAAAAAAGAAAGGGGATAAAAAAAAATTAAAAAGGAAAAAAGAAAAAAAAAGAAGAAAAAGGAAAAGGAAAAAACGGAAACAAAGGGAAAAAAACAAACAAATTAAAGAAAAAGAAACGAAAAAAAATAATTTAAACTCGACTTGCCGACTAGTAGAATTAAAAAGTTGCTTCCCCAGCAACGGCGCCAAAATTTGATGCAGGTTGTCGCACACCTTTCAAAAATAAACCAAACAACACTAACTAATATAGCTAGCGAAGTAGGGATCGAATCCACAGGGAAGCAATGAAACACTACTAGTACTAAAAAGTTTAAACTGTGAAAAGGGCCTTGGTTATAATTAATTATTAATTAAAAAAACTAATAACGAAATTAAACTAAGAATTGACTCAAATTGACTAAAACCTAGGGCAATCGGTTCACCATGAACAATTAATAAATTCTTAAAACATAAACCAATCAATTTTACAAAATTCATTAAACTAGGGCACACTAATTCTCTGGAACTTAGACTCCCTCAAAACTCCTCTACTGGCTCTCGCTCGCATAGACTCGTAATGCCTATTCGTTGGTCTTATTGTGGTACTCTTACCTTTCGGCCTCAATTTCGACAATTACCAAACTTACAACTAAATTTGCGCACAATTTAATTGCAATCGATAGAAATCAATAATAGGAATTTAATTACTAATCAGGAACTAATCGATTTAAATTAAATTAGTCCATTAATGAGTTCATGGATCCCCTAAACCCTAGAAAACAAATTACTCACTCATAATTATAAAAACTAAAACAATAAAAAAAATTAAATTCATGATCATAAACAAATAAGAACAATAATTAACTAAATAAACAATCATAAACTAATTAACAAACAAAAATTAATTAACATGAACTAATAAAACTAATAAAACTAAACTATAAATAATTGACAAAGAAAGAGAAAAGAAATTACCAAACTTGAATGGAAAAGAAACTTGAATTGAATTGTATTGAATTGAAAATTCTTCAACAAAAATAAACTAATCTAACCTAATCTAGAGAGAGAAAGTAATTAAGAAAGCTAATTAGGATTTTAAAACTGGAAAACTAATAATGAAAAGTCTCCCCCGTGCTCCTAGGAAATCGTACCTTAAATACAAGCATAATGGACTTTTTAATAATTAATTACGCAAAAAGTCGATATCCTAGCAAAACAGCAAAAAAAACGTGACCTGCGCCCGCATCATGAAACAGAAGCTTCTGAAATTCAGCGTCTTTTTGAAATCGCTATAACTTTTGTTACAAGACATTCCACGGGGTGTATGACCTACTGTTTGAAAGATATTTGAATCTTCTTTCCAATGAAACAAGAATCAGATCAATAAGATGTACAGATTTTGAGATATAACCAAAATAGTGGACAGTGGTCAAAATCTTCACTTCTAAATTTCATAATTCTTCACTTTTACTTCTAATATGTCTCCAACTTGTCATGCGAGACGTCAAATTTGTTTCAATGAGTTGCAAAATTTCTCCAATCATTCTCCAAATTCTCATAAGTAATCTTTATCTCTCAAGTGCCGAAATTAGGTAGTAAAATCAACCGAAAATTGGTCGTTTCCTATAAAAACTTTACAAAACCACACAAAACACTAAAAGAACACTATTAGCATGAAAATTGGCTCAAATGAGCCCGGTAAGTCCATAAATCATTAGGGAATTGGGTAGAAAAGTAATATAAATATTAGACACATCACACACACATAAAAGCAATAAAGTCTAAAATGCGAAAACCCATATCAAATGAAATGGGAATAACCTCATGGACAAAACCAACTTATTATTCTTTGAATCCACCATCCACCCTGTACGGTTCTAATTCAATGATACACCATTAATTTGAAGTTAACACCTTACACATCCAATGTGTGATTAATTTTGATAATTGTTGTGATAGCCATATAGCCACCACTATCATCCACAGTGTCATCACTCTTCACCATTGCTACCCACACATGTGTTTTATCCTTCTCTAAGCCAATTGGGTTCATCATAAGGTTAATTAGATAATCCACAATTGGTATCTTACAAGATAAAGCACTAGTGTTCGAATTCACATTATAGTTTACCTTCGAATATGATTTTTAAGCTGTTTATTATTAATTAAAATGCAAACTTTTTTTCAAAGTATCTTTTAAATGTACTATATGAATGTAATTGTTTTGATTGGAATCCAAAGTGTTGGAATGTAGATTGGTATTTTTTTTCCTAATTAGTTGCACTGTTAGATGTAGATTGCTAAAGGTTTGTTTTCTGTATACTATAGATATAAACTATTATTCATATGAATAGAAGAAATGGAAGAAATTATAGATTTTGATGCTGAGGTAATTAGTGCAAAAACAGTAGTCGACATAGATGGTCATGAGGAGGGTGATAGTGATAGTGTAGAAAAAATTGTTGGTGGTGAAGAAGAGTATGCAATTGCAATTGGTGATTTGATACCTACTTGGTCAAGGAAACAGATCTCTTTGTACTGCATTTGGTGTAGGTTCATTAGATATCGTTCATAGACTAGCAATTGTGGTTCAAATGATGTTGTTACTCACCCATATCAAGGGATGTCTTTTACTTGCTGGCATGAGATGGAGTTATACGTTAAAAAATATGGCAAGCCGATAGGATTTGGTGTAAGTCGAGTGCAAGGTGTGTCTTCTAAAGATAAGAGTATAAGACGTGCAATGACCTGAAGGTGTGAGTGCTCTGGGGATCCAAACATGAGAGGTAAAAGGGATGCAAGGAAACAGCTAAAACTAATGGGAATTGGTGGTAGTTATGCTCTTGATGCGAAAAATAATAGGAAGTGTAGGTAAAAAAAGTGTAATTGTCTTGTGAAGTATAGGGCATGTTAATCATGTTCCTAAACCAAGTCATTCAAAATTTGTGAACGACTGTTGAATGAAATGTTTTACCTCGAGGGTTAGAGGGAGATTTTGCATAATTATGAGTGTGGTTTATCTGAGTCAATGATTATGAACAGTTTATCCAGGTAATGGAATAAAATGGAAAATATGTCGTTATTGGAAAGGGATGTTAGAGAGGTTAGGAATGAGGAAAGGCGGTTGAAGATGGAGGGTGGAGATACACAAGCTCTAAATGACTATTATGACAAAATGAGACGGGAAGATCCAAACTTTTTCAATGCTCATAGGTTGGACGAGTCTAGGATCTTGAAGGATGTTCTTTAGGTACGTGGATGCACAAAGTCGATTAGCATATGATGAATCTGGTGATGTACAGAGTCATGAGCCAAGACTCCATGGTTTTTGGCATGTACACTATTAAAACGCTCAAGTTTTTTCGATGACTTGATAGAAAAACCACTTTATACCCAGAAATTAATGGATTGTATCTATGAAAACTTTAAAAAAAATCATGAATTGAATCATTAATTAATCTGTTCTACTAAAAATGGTTTTCCTACTGCACATCGTATTCATCAACTTTTCCATTAATTTGAGAGGTAAGAAGGTCCTATTACAACCGAAATATAGATTTGTATCAATTTGAGAGAACTTTAAATTGATTTATGCTTTTCGCCATTAAAGCCTGAAATCGCCATTAAAGACGAGACAAGCCTTCAAACTTTTTTCTACTACGCGATTACACCATTGATAAGTTGATGAAGCCTTCGAAATTTTATTTTGGAAAAATTGATTTTAATAATCTCACCTCTTACAAATTTAAAAATATCAGTCTCACCTTTATATTATCTCATAATAGTCTCACCTTTAGTTGTATTATTATTTTATTGGACCTTTTGATCGATAACCTGCATTTATGGTTACCTTTTTTTTGTCTTTTTTTATATAAATAAATAAAATTACAAAATTGGATTTGTTGATTTAATTCTTTAATACGACTTCAATGTATCGTGAATGTTAGCCAAAAAATGTATTTGTTAAAAATTGAACTTGTGACCTCTCACTTTAAGACACATAGACTTTACCAACTAAGCTATGCATTACCATTTTTATTTTTTCATACAACAGATTATAATATTATGTATTGCAAAATAAATGAAAACCTCAATATAAAGCAAATGGTCAAATAACTTTTAATTTTATTTTTTAATATGTATGTTAAATTACATAACAGTATAATGAATAACAATAAACAATTGTTTTGTGATTATCTTTTAACACATTGTGTGTCATCATTTCATATTCAGTTTTTTTTCCCCAATTNATCGGATCGGAACTTTTATGCAAAAAAATAAAATACTACCTCCGTAATCTTTTACTTGCAACAAAAGAATATTTAATATCTCACAAATATATAATACCTCTTTGTTGCAAGTAAAAGATTATAGAGGTAGTATATGAAGACCACAACTTTATAAATTGCTTGAGAGAAAAAAAAAAAAAAAAAAAACATTAACAAATGATTATATTTGAAAATAATTAATCATCTATTTATAATTTGCTAAAACATTTTTATTGCTAAAACTTATAAAATTTATTTAGTAAGCCTTAAACTATTTTTTGTATCAAATGATCCGGCCGGGGCAACGCCCGGAATCAAAGCTAGTTTTTATTCATTCTCTTGCTCAAAAACCTCCATTACTTTAACTATAGGAAGATAAAGAAAGACTACAATAATTACTCATTTACTCCATGTCTTCGATTACTTACAAATTAACACCCAAAAATTTCATCCCCTTATTTCACATTTCCCACTCAAAATCCACAATTCCCCAAATCAAATATCAATTGATCATCTAATTAAGAATGGCAACCAAAGTAAAAACCAATGCAAGCAACAAAACCCCCAGATCTGAAATCATCAGTTCCATTATCATTAAACTATGGAACAACAGGCTTTATGTTTTCACTAAATTCCAATAGTTGAAAACAAAACAAAAGTTTCTAATCATGGCAACAATCCTTTGTCTTTTTAGTATTTTTCAATGGAAGTAGTATCCATGAATTTGACCTATATTTTAAGTACAGTGCTACTCTCAATTGTGGGTTCTAGGATCTCCATGTATTTGATTATTGTGGTGGTGGTTTTGGGTTTAACGATTGGACATAATCTCTTTAGGGTTTAATTTGTGGTGGGGCAAAGGGACTGTTGGTGGGGCTGGTGGTGGTGATTGCAGTAATACATTGGGGATTGTGGATTGGGGAAGTCGATTAAAGTTTGCAAAGAGAAGCGATTGGTGGTTGGTTGCTGAGGCCGGTGGCGATGAGGAGGGGTCAATTGTTGGTGGCTGGTGGTAGTAGTGGTGAACTAGTGATGATTATGCCTAACCTAAAAATAACCCTTCATAACTATAATCATCAACATAATAATCTTTGATTTTTCTCTCCTTTTATTTATTTATTTATTTTATTTTATTTTTTTAATTTTATATCTTCTTCCTCGAAGCAGAAAGCTTATTATTGCCTTTATCTTTTTAAGAGGCATTCTAATTAGTAATTACAAAAGAAATTAAGGAGAGAAAGAGTATTTTTGTTAAATTAAAAATATTTACGATAATAATATAAATAATATTAATAGAAATAAAAATTAAAAGCTCATAATCAATCACATACAAACATGTGTCATTTTTACTTGTTTTATAAGAAGTCACCAACAGGTCAAGGTCTAATAATTGAATATATATAGTAGAAAGGTAGGACTATTGTAAAATATTGTAATGGTGGGAATATTATTTTCAAATTTTGTTAAAGATGGGATTATTAGAAGAAATTTTTCCTTTTATTTTTGGCTTATTCATCGGGTACCCCCGGTCCTAGGGTTTACCAAGTTGTACGGGGTACTCCTACTATTTATAAAACACATGGTGTACCCTTATTAAGTTTTTTTTTTTTTTTTTAATATACCAAATTCCCTTCAGTTAGATTTCCGTTAACAAATCATTAGTATGAATTTACAATTTCACCCCTTGATTAAATAAGACTATTAATTGTCTTAATCTCCTCACTAATTATTGTAAAATTACTTAAACGTCCTCAATAAAAAAAATTATTAAACTAAAATATTTAATACTTCCTCAATAACTATTGCTAAATTTTTAATATGATTTAATTAAAGGGATTACTTAACACCACCACCAATGCCACAACAATCATTTATACTACGAAATCTAACATAAATCTAGCAAAATTATAAGATTTAATTAACAGAAATCTAGTATAAGGGAATTTGGTGTAGAATCAAAACTTAACAAGGATACACGGTGCATTTTTTAAATTATAGGGGTATCCCGTTCAACTTGGTAAATCTCGGGGGTACCTTGTGAAAAAGCCACTTTGTTTTCCTAATTTACTACAGATCTAATTGATGAGTGTCACTCTATAGTAGTGTATTTAGGCTTGTTTTAGTTTTTTTTTATTCTTTTTACCTTACTTTTCTTTGGTTTTTAGTATTTTGTAGTTTTTATATGTGTTGAATGTGAATAAATTGTGTTAAGATGCAAATGAGTTTTAGTTTTATTATGTTCAGTTCATTTTTCGACTCGTTTCAATTTTAATTGAGAATTGAACTCATATTTGTAGGTATTTGGGCGAAACGATAATTAGGTATTCGTGAGGGGCTCGTGAGGGACCCTTAAAATGTGTATTATTCTATCGAAGCACTTGCAAAAAAATCAAAAAAATTTTAAGAAATTAAAAAACAAAGTAGCTGGTTCAGAGCATTTTTAAATGTGCGACCGCCGATCGAGTCATGACAACCGAGGGAGGGGGGGGGGGTCACGGCTCCAGGAGCCTAGCTTGATCAGGCACGACCGGCGGTCGGGGTTCTGGATGCCTAGCGAATACACCCACGGCAGGCAGTCGCATTGGAATTTTCAGGTCGTACAGTTTTCGTTGTTTCCATATTTTCGTGGTCCATTTGGGGCGACATGACTTATTTTGCCCGACTTCTTGTGTTATATTATTTTGTTTCCTTTAGAAATGTAACTCAATTTTCATTTCTTAAATTTTGCTCATACATTTATCGAGAGAAGTAGAGAAAAATCTAGAGAAAAAGTTCAATCTTAGCTAATTTCCTGCAAATTTCTTCTTCAACCTGTTAGATTTTGTTAATTCAAGATTAATATAAGTGAGCCCTTCAATATCCTTTAGTTTTTTCAAGATTTTTCTACTTAGATTCTTGAATTAGTTCATGTTCATAGTATAGTGGCCTTTACTTGGTCTAATTTCATATTTATAATATTGAATAATTGCAATTATATTTTCGGTTTATCCTAATAGACATAGAAATTTGCTAAACGTAATGCACCCATATTTTTTTAATAACATGCATTATCGGGTGATCACTTTAGGATTAATCAAGGTTCATGGGTATTTAGTCGGTTGCCCAATAATTGATCTTTACTTTAGTAAAAATAAGCTTTTACCGGTCTTGTAACTAAACATGTATTAAAAGGTGATGAAAAACCCAATAAAACAATTAGCATGAAAAGCATATATAAACAACCTAAAATATTGTTTGTACCTAAAGTTGATTTTAATTAATAATCAAGCCATAATTACTCAATATGAAAATTATTAAACATAACTAAATTTCTAATAAAGCAATTTAATCACATAAACTAACTCAAAAGATGAAGTCAAAATGTTGATGTTCTCGATGTCGGCCTCATCTAAAATACCTTGCATGCGGCGGTCAAAACAATGTCTTTGATTTATTCTTGATTTAGAACTTAAATGAATAATAATAATAATAATAATAATATATATAATAAGATAAAATAAAATAAATTGATATAAAGTAAAATAGAGAAATGAAATAAAATATAGGAAAATCACATAAATTTATATAATAAAATAAAATGATATAATATGAAATAAGTGAAATAAAGTAAAATAAAATGCAATAATATCAAATAATTATTGAAATAAAATGAAGTAAAGTTAAAATGAAATCATACTAAATAATCTAAGCGGATTTTGGCCATCAAAACTCATCATCGGCTAATTTAAGCATGTTCCGGCAATGATTTAAGTCTTTTTTCAAGTAATCAATTTTTAAATTGGACTTGTTGTGACGTGGTAAACTTTAATCATCAGCCTTTAGGCTGAAACATATAATTTGCCCCAATTTTATGATGGATTGTGAGTAGTTCCTTAGTTAGGTAGTTGTAGGAAAGATTGATATGATTTTATGATTACAAATTGGGGAATGAATTAGCATTAATATTGCTTATAAATTCATAAACTGAGTGTTCCTTTGGATTTCCTTTCAATAGGAGTAGCTAACCTAGAATTTGGAATGAACTTGGGCATAAGGTTATGGTAAGTGCATTTTTGCTTGATAACATTGTTATGTTTAGTGCTTTGAATTTTCTGTGGAAGGTAGCTGACTTGCATTAGATAAGGTCTTGGTGCCTTGGTAAGCAATCCAAGAGCATAATGTCAAGAAACTATCGTTGCAATTTATGCATAGAATTTTCAACTAGTAAAATTTGTTAATCTTTTTAACTGTGATATTTTTATTAAGTGGAACTACACTTCCTAAAACCTTTGATTCTTGGCATTTTTGAGTCATTTTAGTCCTTTAGCAATTGAAACCAATAAACAAGTTTTCAAACAAGGGTACATAGATTTGACAAACATTCACACACTTCACTCTAATGGTAATCGACTTTACTTTCCACTAGCCTATGTTAATTTTGGGTTAGGGGATTGTGAGTATTATAAATTGGTTTGAAGTATACCGTGTTCGATTGAACTTGCACGATATTCCGACTTCACTGTTTACTCATTAATTTCCTAATTAAAAAGCTACAATTGAGGAAGTGGTTCAACATGCAACAGAATTTAAAATAACCTATCCAAAATGTGTGGCTAAGAATAATCTGTTTAAACTATTCATTCAAATAAGACAGATAAGTTAAACAAATGTAATTATGTAAAGACCTAACTAGTCACAAAATCAAATAAACCAAAGGGTGAATTACTTTTCCTTCCATTAAGTTTTGAATGGACAAAGTGTATAAATTCTCATTAGAAACTACAATATGAAGTAGATTGCTAATGGGAGTAAGGAATAGATGGTGTCAATGAGTAAAGCATATGCAAGGGATATAGTTACGTACATTTTTGCATATTAATCTTACAAAAATAATGACTTAAAATAGTTTAATTAGACTACAAGCTAGCAAATGATATCACTTTGAATTCGAATTTGTGTAACTATGATCATATTTATAATTGATTTTCCAAAATCATTTTATATTCGACTAAATAAATGACTAGTTAATATTTAAAGGCTACACTTTAAATGCTAGACGTGGCAAATTAAATCAAGTAAAATATCTTAATTGAAGTATAAAGTTCCAAAAATTGGGTTCATATGTTATCAAGAAAGTGTGTTATAGCTCATCCTTTGTGTCATCCCCATCAATTTGGAATTCAGTTAGACTACTTGTCTCAATAGATTTAGGGTCGTGATCAGCTGTAGATTTTCGCTTTTCAATCTGGAAAGGAGTTGTTGCATGCTTTCTCACGAACTTGTAAAGTTCAACACCGGTTTGATTGGAGTCGAATAAGATCTGTAGACACCCAAAACATAGTTGCGGCTCAACAAACATTTCATTTTACAAAAATAAAGATGACACGAAGCACGTATTGTTTAGTATGTTAAAGTAGATTATCTGAAAATCAATACTCACTGGATCAGAATCCTTCTTTCCTGCAGGGTAGAAGAGTATTGTTGGGAATCCTTGTGCCTACAAAAAGCACAAAATATTTATTTGAGGAATTAAAATTAAAATTTTTCTTACATTTTATGTTTATTGTAAGCTTGCCTTTAATAATATAGGGATTTTGTGTTTCTAACTATGAGAACCTAATTTGGTTTCTTACTGTGGCATCAATGTAAATAAAGACAAAAAAATGACAATTGATTTATGACACTCTTTTGTCCTTAATTATTTTTGTAATAGTGCCTTCATTTTTGTCCATTTTTATTGTAATGCCACTGTGGTTACTCACAGCTACAAACGAAGAATTTCCCTTATAAAAAGCAGAGTAAAAAGTAAATGTAAATGGAGAGGCAACACGGAAAAGATAAAATAGTTATAGCCATTTACCATAGCTTTAGGATGGTCATTTTTGGTTCCATCCATCTTTGCAATCACTAAGGTATCAATGCCTTTCAAATGCTTGGCAAGCTTGTTATAGGTTGGCTTCAGTGTTTTACAATGGGAACACCAAGGAGCATATATCTAAATAAAACAAGCAATTAATAATAAAGTTAATATTAATAAAGTATTACTATAATAGATAATGTAGTATGTGCAATATTATGAAAATGTTATCACCTCAAGAAGGACGTCCTTGGATTCATCCAATACAATATCTTGAAAATTTTCACCCACAACAATTTTTACATCACCATCATTCTAAGAAAGAAAATAAGAAAGAAATGTGACAATAACATTTAAAAATTCATATTATATATGCTATTAAAAAATTGCATTTTAAGTTAACATGATATGTAGTAAATATAAATCATACCTATTGCTCATCTGATTTAAACGTTCACAACACTATAAATTTATAATAACTTTAAATCATACCATCTACAAGTTGCATTTGTCTAGAATAAACGATTCCGAATGATAACTTGTTAAGCGAGTGCAAAATGAGAGAGAAGCTTACTTTTGCACAAAGAATCAAATTTCAGTTACCATTTGACGTTCTCCGTTGCATTGTAGCTATACATCATCAAGGGTTTATACGAAAAAAACTAGATTGTCGGCTCGGGAGTGGCACATTTACATGGCATATATATACTTTTGAGAGTATCATTGTTTTCTGAAAGACAAGCCTTATATAATACTGTATTGAGTGTTGGAGTTTTAAGTAGGGGTGAAACTAATTCGGTTTAAAACCGAAAACCACACCGCACCAAACCATTTTTAAATTATGGTTCGGTCTTTTTGTAATTCTGGTGCGGTTTGGAGCGAAACTTTTTAAAAATTCGGTGTTCGGTTTGGAGTTGGTGCAGAGAACTAGAAACCGAACTCCAAACCGTACACCAAACCGTATAGAAGCTTAAATTATATCAAGGGCTTAAGGCCCAAAAATGAATAAAACCCTAAAAATATAAATGGAGTTAGTGACTCTATTTCAATCTCCTTTGGACTCTCTTTAAATCCCATGTTCCTTATGTTCTTCATTTTTCGCCATTTGTATTTCTTTCTTTTTTAATTTCGTTCTTCATTCCTTCTTTTACTTTCTCTAGCTAAATACCTCAATCCCCCAAAGTCACTATTCTTTTTCATTATTTGTTCTACAGTCCTTGTTCTTTTGCGTCATTTCTTTCACTCCTTAACACATCGATCTTCAATCAATTGATTCAACACTTATCTAGTATTAATGAAATTTTAAACTAACTAACTTGGTGTTATTTTAAAGAATGATGTAAACTACTACCAGTAGCCCTAATATTTAACTTTTCTTTGTTTCTAATTTATTATTGTGGAACATAAATTTTGAACTAGTTTGAACGTAAGGCATTATACCAAGATTCAAGATCGAATTTTCTAGATTTCTGGTAAACAATTAAGTATGACTAGAAATTCGGTTTGGTTTGGATCCAAAACCCAAACACCGAATTTTTTTGGTCTGGTTTGGTTTGGACTGAAATTTAGATTGGTTTGGATTGGAGTAGAAATTCATAAACCGAAATAATATGGTTTGGATTTGGAGTTTGCTATAATCCAAACCGTACACCGAACTTTCACCCCTAGTTTTAAGTTTAACTAAAACAATATATGAAATAGAAAAGATGAGTAAATGACAACAAAAATATTTAGTTGAGTTGGTAATTGTGTTGGATATCCTAACAATTGTCTCAAGCTCGAATCTTGTTAGAATTATATTTTGGTTGAATAATTGGGCTATATTTATATAGATGGATAGATAGAATAAAACTATTGCACGATATCAATAAAAATATTGAGATATAACAATAATGAGGATTTTAACAATATTTAAAAATTATTGATAATATTATTGCAAATGATTTTATTAGTTCAAATATAAAACTATTGCAGATTTCGATAATTTTAAAATAAAAAAAAGAGACACAACAAATGATTTGGATGTCATAAGAGAGGTCTTAGATTCAATTTTTATTACCATTATTTTTTGGCTGCTTTTAATATATCATATGGTGATTAACTCTTCAAACTTCTAAGCTTATCAATTATTGTGACTTTTATTATAAACAATTCGCTCCCTTAACAAAAATTGGTTTCATTTTAGTTGCCAAATGTGACAACAAATTTTAATATTTTGCTGATTAATGTATTTTTTTTCTTAGTTAAATATTGTCCTTGTTCTTCTTACCTTTTTTATCTGAACTTAATTTTTCTAATTTAAAATTATTTTTGCTAAAACCTTTTTTTTTGCTTAATGTTTTTATTACTTAAATCATCAATCATCTACTACATCTTAAAAAAAAAAGATAATAATAATAATAATAATAATAATAATAATAATAATAATAATAATAATAATAATAATAATAATAATAATAATAATAATAATAATAATAATAATCTTAATCTACTACCTTCATAACTAATTAGTTTCAACTTGAAGCTTGACACAAACTCTTAGACAAAACATAAATCGGGTTATTAAGAAAAATAAGAGTAGAGATTAAGGGCCCATTTGATAGGGTGTAAAACATTTTCGGATGAAAATAATTTTCCCCAAAAATTCTTTTTACGTTGGAAAACTCATTTTCATGAACAATTTCCATTGTTTGGTTGCACGTAAAATGATTTTACATTTTGAGATTTTTCATTGTTTGGTTCGATGAAGAATCAAGTATTTCAATTGTAAGGAAAAATGTTTTCCTTCCAAGTGTGGGGGGAAATATATTCAACAGGATGGAAAATCATTTTCCACCCCAAGTTTTACATTTTAATATGTAAAATGGAAAAATTGTTTTCAGGGAAAACGTTTTACGTCCTACCAAAGGGAGCCAAAAAGTTGGACAAGAGATAAAATGAGGTAAAGTAAAGCTAACTTGAGGGCATAAACAGTTACTAGAAGAGGAAAATAAACAAAAGGCACGTACAAATAAAAAATAAAAAATAAAAAACTCTCTTTTTTCCTCTTCCTTTATTTGCTAAACCCTAACGTTCATAAACAATTCTCAAAGGGGCTTCCATTGAAAAATCATGGAAAGCCCTTGTTTAACTTGTGTTTGTTATAGTTTGTATAATTCTTCCTCCTTTAAAGAGAGAAAGAAAGGTTGTTCTCTTCTCCTTTGGAGATATGTTATGTTGTTTTTGTTTCTTAACTAGTTTTCGTAATTTTGTACAATTGATGAAGAATTAACCAATGTCGAAGCAAATTTCAGATCTACGATTACAATAAATTGTTTCATATTCAATTCTATCTGAGGACTACAACACATCGAAATGTCCCCTTGTTGAAGGTTGTATGAAACAGCGCTATGGAAGAAGGTAATAAAAAATGTCAAAGCTACTATAAATCGATCATAGTTTTGCATATTTTGAATTTTATTTGCCTACTTCATTGTTTTTGTCTTTTAGGTGCATTGGCTCACACACTTCCGTTTCATTTTTCGTAACTTACACGATTAATGTTTGAGGATTAGGCTACGCTTGGTTGGTCTAATTTAATTTGATATTTTATACTCTATCTAATTCACCAATAAGAGAATTCGGTGAACCTTTAACACTCTAATATCATTTATTTTCTTCGTTGTGCCTAATTGAATAATATGGCGTGCTGCTATGCACATCTACTATAGGTTACGTTGTATTGTTAAGTGTATCAAGCCTATATTATATATATGTATAATATATTTAGTCTAAGTTCATTGTATATTTTAAGTTACTTTTTTTCCTAGAGTTTTGGCTAATAGCTTGCTACTGAACCGTACTATATATATATATATATAAGAGAGCTATTACATTCAAAGGACACCTAGACAAAATAGTGTCTAAAGGAGGGTAAAAATGTCATTTTACTACTTTTACATGTGTAAGGTTTTTTTATTATTTTTTTTATTTTTTTTATTTCACACTTGTTTACCCTGCAAATTTATGTAAGTCACTTCATCAAATATTCAAGTCATGTTAATAAACGATAAATAGTTTCAAGGCAATGTACTATGAACTCAAATGTTAAGTATCTTCATGTTTGTGTCATATTATTTAAGTCAATACTATATGTTATTCAAGTCATTGTTATCCCTTTTAAAGCCATTGAAGTTATTGTTAAGTATTTTTAAGTTATTATTATTAGTTACATTTTATTCAAGTCATTGTAACCCTTTTGTTATCATTGTTATCTTTTTTAAAGTTATCTTTATATGTCATAGGGTATTCAAGTCATTGTTATCATTTTTCAAGTCATTATAGTTATTGAAGCAAAATGTTAAATATATTAAAATCATCGTTATATGTTATTAAAGTTATCATTTTAAGTTATTAAAGCCATTGTTATGCCTTTTTAAGTCATTAAAATCATTGAGATGCACTTATATTTATTAAAAACGTTACATAGGTTTTTAAAGTTATTGCATTGCGTTATTCAAGTTATATTTATATGTTAATCAAGTCATTGTGTTCTGCCTTTTTAAGTCATTGTTGAGCTCAAATTTGCTAAAACGAATTGTTATAATATTATTAATAATAATTATTATTTTAATTAATTATTATTATTTTAATTAATTATTATAATTACGATTATTATTGTTATTATTTTACTTTTATTTATTACTTAGTAATTAGAACTAATTATTTATATAATATTTATTACTAACTTTTGGGAAATTTTTATTTTCCTCTTTAACTTAATCTACCATGTTAATAATAAAAAAGAAAAAATTAATTAATTAATTTTTATTAATAAATATTACTTATTAGTATTATTAATTAATAATAAACTTATGATTTCTAACAATTAATTAGTAATTATATTATTTCCGCTAATAAATGCAAAACCCCACAAGAAAACCTCCCACACATGTGCTTTAACTTTTTTTTCACTTTATTTACACAAATGCCATCCTCTAAACACTATTTCGTTTAAGTATCCTTTGAATGGAGTAATTCTCTATATATAAGGCTGGCCATCAATCTTAATCTTATTTGCATTGAAAAAAACAAAAAAATCTTAATCTTATGAGGAAAGTATTCTTTCATGTTATAAGTTGCCTAGGGTACAAAGTTCCTACGTCTTCCTCTTACACCCTAGTTTGTTTGTTTTTTCGGCCTCTTTTCTTCTCTTCTTTCTTCTCAAGCGCCTACTCATGTAGGACAAAACATCTTTTCATTCGGCTTTTGCTGTTTCTAATATCAAAAATCATATTTCCATTACTCTTGAGATGTAGAATGTTCAATACTCTACTTGGTCGGAATTGTTGAAAATCACTGCAAGGTCTCACAAGGTTCTTGCCCATATCATTCCTCCAACGACGGGATTGTCCAAGGACCCTACTACTGACAAAGAAAAGGAGTTGTGATCCACCCTTGACGCAACTGTTCTCTCGTGGATTTATTTCACTATTTCTGATGATCTTTTGCATACTATCATCGAACTAGATTCTACGGCTATGGAGGTTCGGAATAGGCTACGTGACATATTTCAAGACAACCAACATTCTCATGTCGTTGCCCTTGAACAATAACTCTCCACCACTGATACGGAGGATCTTCCTAATACATCGGCCTATTATCAGCGCCTTAAATCAATCGTTGATCAGTTGAAGAGTGTAGTAGCGCTGATTTCGAATAATTGTATAGTGTTACAATTGGTTAGCGGTCTTACCCCTGCCTGTAGTGGTGTTGGCACGTTAATTCGGAAGAGTAATTAAAGAAACAAGAAGCTCAAAGCTTCAGCAATGGCGAAAATGTAGAGAAAGAAATATTCAGTTTAGAGAGAGAAGTTTGTTATATTTTGTTACAACATTATTACAGAGAAAATGATTGAGTTAACTACTTAAATACAACTTGTTATAACTAACTCTAACAAACTTAGTTAATTCTAACTAAACTCTAGTTAACTAACTAAACTAGTGTTAACAAAACTTCACACGTATAGTCAATACACCCCTCTCAAACTGGACAGGATTGAAGTCCAAGCTTGGAACAAAGAACCTGATGTTGAGCAGAGCCCAATGGCTTTGTCAAAACATCTGCAAGCTGAGAAGAACTAGAAACATGATATGTTTGTATAAAGCCTTCTTCAACCTGCTCTCGGATATAATGCATATCTCTCTTGAGATGTTTAGTCTTCTCATGAAACTTTGGATTTCGCGCCAAATGCTCTGCAGATATATTGTCACAATACAGAGAAATTGGTTTGCTCACATTAACATTCAAATCTTGCAATAAACCTTCTAACCACACAACTTCACTTGCAGTACTTGACATACTCCTGTATTCTGCTTCTGCAGAACTTTTACTCACTGTACTTTTTTTCTTGGTTTTCCAAGAAACCAGATTCTTGCCAAGAAAAACCACATAAGCATCTAAACTTCTGCTTGAAAACTAACATCCATCCCAATCTGAATCATTATATGCACAAAGTGTTAATGCATATTCTTTGGAATAAAATAGATGCCAATCAATGGTTCCCTTTAGATATCTCAATACATGTAACACTGTTTTCAAATGGGGTTCTGTGGAACTTCTGCTTTAGATATCCCAACTAACCTCCTATAAACATTTGGATTCTGTAACAATTTCCTCATATGAGAAAGTTTAAGACCAACAGATAAAGGTACTGCTACTGCTGTACAATTCTCCATCCCTGAGTCATACAAAATGTCCCTGATGTATTTCTTTTGAGACAATAAAGTACCAGTAGAAGTCCTTGACACTTCAACACCAAGAAAGTAATTCAATTGTCCCAAGTCTTTGATTGTAAAAGCAGTATCTAAAGCTGTTTTAACTTCACTGATTTGCAACTGTGAAGTTCCAGTAACCAGCATATCATCAACATACACTAATATCACAAGAAATTCACCATGTTGTTGTCTGGTAAACAAAGAATAGTCATGCTTGGACTGAGAAAAACCTATAGACTTCAGAAGTCTACATAATTCTTTATTCCACTGCCTTGATGCTTGCTTTAAACCATAAATTGATTTCTTTAATCTACAAACTAAACCATCTTGGCCTTTATCATAACCTTCAGGAGGTATCATGTACACCTCTTCTTCTAGATACCCATGTAAAAATGCATTGTTAACATCTAGTTGACATAGAGGCCAACCTTTCAATGTGGCTAAAGCAATGACAACTCTAACAGTGGCTAGTTTAGCCACATGAGAAAAGGTTTGAGAAAAGTCTTCCCCTTCCACTTGTTGATATCCCACAACAACCAATCTAGCTTTTAGTCTTTCTACAGTCCCATCAGCTTTTAGTTTAGTTTTGTAAACCCATTTTGAGTTAATAGCCTTCTTTCCTTCAGGTAAAGAACACATTTCCCATGTGCCATTATCCTCTAAAGTCTTAATCTCTTTAGACATAGCTTCCACCCAACAAGGAACAAGTTTAGCCTGATTGTAATTTTTAGGCTCAACAATTTGTGAAGAATTAACAGCAAATGAAACTGATTCAGAAGAATCATCATTAGAAGGTAATGTTCTGTGTGGCAAATAAGGGTTTTTAAAACCTTTAAGATGAACACTAGGCTTTATTTGTCTTTTGGACAAAACGGAAACTTGCAAATTCTGTGCAGAATATGAGGAAGGATGAACATTTGAATAAGTATTTGTGGAAGGAGAAAAGAAAGAAGAATCAGAAGAGGAAGAAGAAACAGAACTGATGACTGATAAGTGTATTTTATGCTTATATTTTACCCCCTTTTCTGGTTTATTTTGACTCTAACCTATGCTCTTCGGAGCTATTTTGGCTAACATTTGGTTGTATGGAGTTGTTTGTGCTTGTTAGTGACTTTTTGCAGGATTTCGGTGTTTTTGCATTGATTCAAAAAAAAAAAACCAACGAATGAAGAAGAGATGAGCCTGATCGCGGCTTTTGCCCGATTGGGTCGGGCGATTGTCCGGAGCCCGTTTTTCACTCCTTTTGACCCGAGCATTGTACTTTTTATATAAATAGTGTTTGTGTTAGGGTTTGGAACACATTACATTAGACATAAAAGACTAGATTAGAATTTATTTTCTCTCATTAGGATTTTTCATTCAGTTTCTCTCTAGAACTATCTTTTGTCAAAACTCAATCATTCATTCAATACAATTGCAATTTCAGGTTCTTTCTTTATTTTCTTCTCTTGTTTTTATTAGTTTAATTATTTTCCTTAGTTTAATTGTTAGTAGTATTTTAATTTTAGATCTTGTTTTTGTTTAGTTCTTGCTTTTGAGTTATTTTTGTTCTTGTTAATTAGTTAAATTGTTGAAGTCATGTTTTCAGTTCCAGTTCTTATGATTAATTAGTTCCTTTAGTTTCTATTAGGCGTGAGTATTTCCTTTTCTAGGACTAGGGGATCCATGGATTGATTTTTAGATGCTTTTTTCTTAATTGTTGTATTGTTGTTATTGTACCTG
>PYUH01000725.1:504933-644882 GCA_016808085.1 Suaeda aralocaspica | reverse complement strand
CTTTACCCCCCCCCCCCCCCCGGACCCATTTTGGTACACGGATACCGAGGCTATGTCTCTTATGACGTCCTTGTAATTTCTCGTCTTACTTCAATTTGAGTACTCACCTAAATCATGGAATAATTGTTCGCAATGGTCATAAAATTCCTTTTATTGGTTGTGGTCACAATAGTTTGCCATCTTCTTCTACTGCCTCTCTTTTCTTATAAATGTTCTTCATGCTCTCAAGCTCATACAAAATCTAGTTTATGTTCGAAAATTTACCGCCGATAATTCCATAACTATTGAATTTGATCCTTTTGGGTTTTCTGTGAAGGATTTTAGGACGGAGAAATCAATAACGAGATGTAATAACCGGGGCGATCTTTACCCAATCAGATCTTCTTACAATCATGCTCCTTCTACTTTTGCTGCAATCACTCCAAGTGCTTCTACTTTAGAGTTTCTTAGGCATAACAAAAGCATTAATTGTAATAAACTTTCACCTTCTAATGTTTGTGGTTCCTATGTTTCGGGAAAACATAAATTACCAATTTTTTCCTTTAATTCAAGTACAACTTTGCCTTTTGACATTCTAATAGTTATATATATGGTCATCTCCTATTTTGAGTTCTGTAGGACAATCGATACTTTATTTTGTTCCTAGATGATTTCTCCAAATTTTTATGTACTTTTCCATTAGCTAAGAAATCTGATGTGTATAACACGTTCTTGGCTCTTAAGAATCGCATTGTCACTCAATTTGAACGACATATTAACAATGTACAAAGTGATAATGGGAGGGGGTTTGATAATGGGTCATTTTGGGGTCTATGTAAACAAAATGGAATGGCATTTCGTCTTTCTTGTCCTCACAGTTCTCCACAAAATGAGAAGGCCGAAAGAAAAATTCAAACTATTACTAATATTAATCGTACTCTCCTTGCTCATGCCTCTCTTCCTCCTTTTTAGCGCCATTCTTTGCAAATGGCAACATATCTTTTAAATATACTGCCAAATAAATTCTTGGGTCATAAATCTCCATTGGAAGTTCTTTACAAAGGGGAGCCTTCTTATTCTGATTTACGGGTTTTTGGGTATTTGTGTTGTCCTCTTTTTCCCTCCACCACAATTTATAAATAACAACGTAACTCTGATCAACACCGTGCCTTTTTTGGGTTTCCTCCCAAATCACTGTGGCTACAAGTGTTACGAGTTATCATCAATTATCGTATAATTATAATTTGTTGGCATGTTGTTTTCGATGAGCTTCGTTTCCCTTTGCAAAATTAAATTGCGCAAATTCTACACAATATGACTTTCTTGATGATGGTTTAAATCCTTATGTCATTAATCATGTGTTGTAGTTTAACCCAACAACTGTAGCCAAAACACACGAGTCTCCTGCGGCCTAGCTTGACCAGGCCACACCTCACCCAACATCACCTTTCTCCTCTAGGTCTATTTTTCCTGAAAGCTCATCCCTATACTCTCCTTCTCCGACAACCCACAAACTACATTAACACCTCCCTCCACTATCACCCACGGTAAACAATTGTGACTCATAATCAAAATCGAATTTTTAAACCAAAAACAAAAATTCTTTTGTCCCTCAAATTACACGATCACCATTGCCCTATAATCTCATTATGATGTTACGTGTTCAAATCGAAAAATGGCCATGGATAATGAATATAATGCTCTTATTAAAAATAAGACGTGGAAGTTGGCGCCCCGTCCACCTAATGTTAATGTGATTCGTTCTATGTGGTTTTTTACTCATAAAGTCAAATCTAATGGTGTGTTTGAGTGGTATAAAGCCCGTCTTGTAGGTGATGGTAAAACAAAACGAGTTGGAATTGATTGTGGTGAAACTTTTAGTCCAGTGGTTAAGCCGGCAACTATTCGGACAATACATAGCTTATCTCTCTCCAAGGCATGGCCCATTCATCAATTAGATGTAAAAAATGCATTTCTTCATGGTGAGCTTCAAGAGACGGTTTATATGCAAAAACCTTTGGGATACAGGGATCGTACTCATCCTGATTATGCATGTTTGTTGTGTTAGTCTTTATATGGTCTTAATTAGGCTCCATAGGCTTGGTATCAGCGATTTACTGATTATGTTTTGCCTCTTGGTTTCATTAATAGCATGTGTGATAATTTATTATTCATTTATTGCAAGGGTTTAGTTACGGCTTACATTTTTTTGTATGTTGATTACATTATTCTTATTGCTTCTTCGGATGTTCTTCGGTGTTCCATCATGGCACGTCTTAGTTCTAAGTTTGCAATGAATGATTTGGGTCCATTAAATTATTTTCTTGGTATTGCTATGACACAGCATACGGGTGCTATGTTCCTTTCACAATGAAAACATGTTGAGGAAATAATTATATGAGCTGGTATGTCATCTTGTAAGTCTACTCTCACTCTGATTGACACAAAATCAAAGGCTAGTGCTACCTCTAGTGCTCCTGTTACTAGTGCCACTCATTACCAGAGCCTTGTAGGCGCCCTCCAATACCTCTTTCACTCGTCTAGATATCTCGTATGATGTTCAACATATTTGTCTCTATATGCTTGATCCTCGTATTGATCATTTTAATGCTCTAAAATGGATCATTTAATATTTTAAAGGTACTTTGGATCATGGTCTTCATCTTTATCCCTCTTCTATATCCACACTTGTTTCTTACTGATGCAGATTGGGGAGCGTGCCCACATACGAGATACTCAACATCGGGGTATTGTGTGTTTTTAGGCGACGACTTGGTTACCAAGTCATCCAAACGACAACCCACATTGTCTAGGTCTAGTGTTGAGGCTAAGTATCGTGGGGTGGCAATGTCGTCTCTGAATCTTGTTGGATTCATAATCTTCTCTTAAAGTTGCATTATCCTATCAAGAAGGCCAGACTTGTATATTGTGACAATGTCATTGTTATTTATTTATAGGGAAATCTAATCCAACATTAGCTTACTAAGCATATTGAGATGGATATCCATTTTGTATGCGAAAAGGTTGCTCAGGGACAAGTCCGTGTATTACACGTTTCATCCCTTTATCAGATAGCGGTTATTTTTACTAAGGGTCTTCCACGAGCCTTGTTTGGAGAATTTCGAGACAATCTCAACGTCCGTAAACCTCCCGTTTTGACAATAGGGGTGTGTTAAATATATGTATAATATATATAGTCTAAGCTCACTGTATACGGTAAGTTAGTTTGTTTCCTAAAGTTTAGGCTAATAGCTTGCTACTAGTCTTTATTTTATATATAAAATTGATCATCAATCATAATCTTTTGAGGAAAATATTCTTCCAAGTGTTGTTGAGACTTATGTTTCTATACATCAATTTGAATATATCCTTTGTTACAAGTGAATAAAGTTATCAATTTTTGTAATTTTTATTTTTCACAGCCAACAATAGTTTTTAATATTTACTAAAATGATTATTACTTTTGGGATCTTTCTAACAAATATCCCCAGGGCAGGTAAACATTAAATAGTTTTCTAAAATGGTGTTAATTTGTTAATTCAAATTAAAATCATGTATGTTCAGATGTAATTAATGCTTGTTTAAGATTATTGTTGCCTTTTGCCTTCTTTCTTATAGCATTGGTTTATTTAATCCTTTTCTTAGAAAAAAAATGAAATTATTAACGATCAAGTTTTATTGATGTGGCTTTTTAAGACTTAGCCCAACTCTCGATACAATTAGATTGCATCTATCTTAGCTGTAGAATCTGACTCAACTCTTGAGTGACCATTCAAAATTCAAAAATCAAAAATCAAAAATCAAAAATCATGACCCAACGTAAAATTAATCTTAATCTACAAGTACTATTTTTTACTACCTCAAATTTTCAATCTATGATTTTTTTAATTAGTGTATTTCAGCCATCATATAATTTTAGGCATGTATATTTTTAATCCTATAATATATGGCAAAATAATTGACAATAACACATCTTCATACATGCAAATTTACTACAAAAATTGGTCAAATGAAAGCAAATGAATTGCAAAATTAACGAGTGTGTGTGAACTTAAAAATAGACAAACATTGCAAGATAAAAACTCATTTAAATATTATGATGAACATTATATGGTGGAAATCTAAAATCTTATGCAGCATGTTAAAAAGTCTAAATTAAAGAAAAGACAGCAAGCCATGATCTTGCTGTTGTAATGCATTATAGATACAGATATTAAGCAGTTGAATAGAGTGAGGATATATGAAACTTACTGTCTCAGGAATAGGATCAGATTTGTAGAATGGCTTAAGCTTATTCGCAATGAAGTTCTCAACAAATGACTGCAAAATTTAAATTACACAAAGTTTGTCAAGTCATCTTCTTAGTTGGATAAAGTTGATAAAATCTAATAAGTAATGTTTTCGGGAATTTTATATAGTATAGAGGGAGATGTGAGGACTCAAATACAATGCTACAGCACATAGCGATTTGCTTTAATATAATCAAATATTTAATCACTAATTACACTTTTATTAATATAAGCCTAGAGAGAGAAACCCTAATTCTAGAGAGAGAAAGACTTTTATAAGAATTCAATGCTAACATACATCTATCACCTAAAGCAGAAAAAGGGACCTATTTATAGGCTTCTCGAGAATTGCACCATGCATAAGATGTTGACACGTGTCACATTCATGATCGTTGGATTGACTGCTAGATTGACTTGGTGGGCTTGATAGGGATGGGCTTTGTCCTGTTGTCCAAGGTGTAATTCCCTCCTCAACTGACCTAAAATTTCCACGCGTCATTCCCGTATTGGGCCACGTGTCACCCAGTCGTTGAGCCACGTGTCACCTAATCATTGGGCCATGTATCACCTAGTCATTGGGCCACGTGTCACCCAGTCATTGGGCCACGTATTGGGGTAAAATACCCCACAACATTTGCCCCTTCAAAAGGGGTGTCGAACTAGACCAGGACCCCATTCTAAGCCCCTTTTGAACAAGCTATCAATGACTCTAATGGGCCTAAGCCCATAGAGTAGTTCAAAATTTTTTGGGGGAAAATGAGCAGCAACCTTTCACCTCCTTTTCACTTCCTATAAATACTCACCATCCTCCTTCACTTTCCCATTTTCACTTCTTGCAATTCCATTTCTAGAGAGAGAATTTACTGAGTTGAAGAGAGAGAGAGAAGCTGTAGTGAACAAAGTCTTTAGAGAGAGAAGTGTGAAACGCATCATTTTAGGCTTGCAGATTTACCGAAACTTTTTCTTCAAGACCTTTCTTGGGCTCGGCATCCCTACATCAAACCTTTTTCATCTACTCAGGCACCGCTCCATCTATTCTTTCTCTTTACTTTTCGTTTTAGTACTTATGTCTTTTAATTCGACCACCGAGTCTAGTGCCTTAAATCAATCACTCATCTCCACTCCCATCGAGGATTACGAACTGATTCCATCTCCTGAAAGGTCAAAGCCTTCCATGGAGACAGAGGAATCATTCACAAACGGACCTTTTCATACATTAGAGTTTTGTATGATTTCTCTTTATACTGATGGGCCGGCTTTTGTGCCTGTACCTGTGCAGGGTACTACTATGGCATGGACAAAGAAGACGGCCAGGGTGTCCGAAGGATCAGGCAGCTACTGGGTGCCTGCTCATGAGGTTTCGAATGTCGTATTAGTAGAGGAGTACCATCATTTACTAAATTGTACAGTTGCTCAACAGCTCCTGATTGACCCTCATCCGGCCCCCGAGGAGGAGGAACCTGCAGCCTCATCTTCTTCAAGTGAAGAAGATGGTGGGGATAAAGAGGGAGAATCCTCATCCAAGCCTGTCTATACACCCAGTAATTGCTTTTTAGAGAAGAGTTTTAGGGATCCTTACAAGAGCGAGTTAGAGGTCTATAGGAGAGCTTGTGCCTTTGGACTCGGCTTTAAGATAAGGGTGCCCCCTGTTGGGGCATCCATTATTGTCCTTCTTGATAAGACCATCCTGGTATACGAGGCGACCATTAACCTAGGGTTGAGATTTCCCCTACATCCTTTTATCATTACCCTCCTGGAGGGATACTGAGTTGCACTCTAGCAACTTACCCCTAACTCCTAGACGAACATTCTTGGCTATATTGCCACATGTGAGTTGAGGGGGATCCCCATGGACTATGCTTTTTTCTGCCACATGCATTCGATCACGCGTGTGGACACAGATGGAGATGACCGGTACGTCATCTCTTCCAGAATAAACTTCATGATGACCGCTTCGAAACCAAACCAATGGAAAAGGTGGAGACACCGCTTCTTCTACGTCCACATAAGCCAAGAGGGTCTGGCCGACTCTCTGAATGAGTGGATTGAGAACCCCTACCTGGCTGGTTGGAACCCTGACCTTCTCCCCATTCATCCAAAATTCGACTTCATCTTTGAACATAAACTTTTCGGTAACCGAAAAGTTACCGTGAAAACAAGGGGAGGAAAGGACAAGAAAGTCTTTGTTCCAGCGGTATGGGTGCCAGACTTTACCTTGTTTAGGAGCAACATCTTTCTGTCTGCATGTGGCCTTTCTTTGAGCATACCTAGAGGTAGTTCGGATACCGTCAGTATTCTCATACTTACTGATTTTTGTTTGAGTTCACTATAATTAATCAATGTCTTCTTGTTGTCTGCAGAAGAAGCAATGAGTCAACTAACTCCGAGCTAGAAGGGAGAGAAGACGGGTGATGAGTATATGGAGGAGCTTTATGAGTTGAGCCAAGAATGGCGGGACCGTCGCAAGGAGACCGAGGTAACTTTTGTCTCACTTAAATTTCTGAACTCTTCCATGCTTTAAGTGTAGCTTTTTGGTCGGCATGTAATTTGAAAATGAACCCTTGTCTTTTAACTCCCGTTAGATATATAAATACCGGACAAGAAATTTTTAAATTGCTATTGCGTTTACCGTATTCGGCATAAATAGACCGTGAGTTTGCCTTTTGAACTTTCATGCAGTCACCCTATTCGGCTTCTATAGGCCATACGGATTAGTGAAGTAAGCTCACAATCACTCTTTTCGTCCTATTAATGCTGAGCCAGGTGTTCTGTGAGATAGTTTCACAATAGACCTGTTCGGCATGAACAGGCCGAACAGGTGTTTTGTGAGATACTTTCACAATAGACCTGTTCGACATAAACAGGCCGAACAGGTGTGTTGTGAGATGAATTCTCAATAGACCTGTTCGGCATGAACGGGTCGAACAGGTGTTTAGTGAGATGATTTCACAATAGACCTGTTCGGCATGAACATGTCGAACAGGTAGTTTATGGGAGTCTCTCACAATCAACCTGTTCGGCATGAGTAGGCCGAACAGGTTTCTTGTGAGAGTGTGTCACAATCGACCTGTTCGGTCTACTTAGGCCGAACAGGTTTCTTGTGAGAGTGTTTCACAATCGTCCTGTTCGGTCTGCTTAGGCCGAACAGGCGTTTTGTGAGATAACATCGAAATGCAGGCCAAACAGGGTGCAAGTGAACTGCTTTCACATTTGCCCCGTTCGGTATAGTTATGCCGAACAGGGTGCTTATGATAAACACTGAAACTTCCTCGATCAGTTTCAAAGATACCGAGTTGAGTCTCTATGTTAGACTTTAGATTTTTACTCATCTCTTGTATTTGTGCCCTTTTTAGGAGTGTGGTGCCCCTTCCCAAGTGACCAGGAAGGTGAGCAAAAAGAGGCCAGCCATTTCGACCTCCACCAAGAAGAGCAAGAAACCTCGTCAGAGGGACGCCACAGAAGTGGAGGTGTCCGCTACTGCTCCTCCAACCAGAGAAGTGGTGTTGACCGGCGTCTCTCGGAAGGGGAAAGAGAGGGTTGCCGCTCCTTCCTCGGATGCTCTGGCCGGCCTTAGTCAAGGGGCCAAAGAGGTCATCCCTTCGTCTGTGCAAGAACTGGCACATAATCTCCATGCCCGTGTTGGTGGTAAATTCTTTACTAACCGTGTGCAAGCTTTGCTTGCAGAGGCAACTAGTGTTGGGTCACAAGGTCTTGATGGCTCTAAATCATTGCCTTTGGCTGTTGCAGAATCGGCGGAGACCGAAGGAGATGAAGGCGACTATCTCCGTCCTCTTCAAGGCATCCCTGGCCCCGAGAGGCCGAAGCTCATTAAGGAGATCATGAAGATCGTCCCCCCTGAATATCGAAGCTCTATGAAGAATTGCTATGAGGGGGCGATCAATCCTATGCAGTATGCTCTCCTAGAGGTATGTTAACCCATTCATTTTCATCCTTTACTAGTATATATTTCTTCCATTCTCCTAACTGAATTGTTTAAGTGCAGGCTATATTTCGGCTAGATGCAGCCAAAGAATGCAAAGCCTGAACTGAGCAGGAGCATAAGGAGGCTCGGGGAGAGGTAAATACGTTGATTGATACCGCCATGTTTAGCACTTGTAAACTTGACTTAACCTCTCGTGCTATCATGGATGCACAGGCGGCCAGCATTGTTAACCTCCAGGCCGAACTTGCTAAGGCTGAGGCGAGATGTAGGGAGGTGGAACTGGAGAGATGCTTTCATAAAGGAGAGGGATGACGCCCTCTCCAATGCTGAACAATGGAAGGCATCGGCCAAAAAGCCGATGACTTAGAAAAGGAGAATGCATCCCTCCTCAAAGAGAAAGAGACACTGAACCAACCTGTTAAGGAGCATGAGCAGGCCAACCTGCTCATTCCAGTGAAGATTGCAGCCACCGTCCAGGAGGCTGGAATTGCTCAGCAGAATTTGGTTCGGGTGGCGTGGGAAAAAGCTTTCCCTGAAAACGCTTTCTCATGGTTCAAGCCCTATCTGGATTAGGCTCCCTTGAGGGTTGCTACAGATGCTGCTGAGCAGCCCGAGCGTTTATTCCAGGAGCCTGAGGAGGATGATGATGATGAAGGAGATGACGAAGAATGAAGCTCCTCTCCCCTTCCTTTAAGCTTTTAATATTTTTAGTTTTTATCAAACATTTGGTATTGGCTGGTCTTTTAATGACCAGTTTGTAATTTTTTTAACAATGATTTGTTCCTTGTGAATCACTCACCAGGCTTTTGAATATTAATGGTTTGGTGCCTCTTGACACCGAGCCATCTGTTATATATATATGATGTTAACTTTTTGTATTATCATACACTTTTGTGTTTACTCATTTTTGCATTTCATTTTGCAAAGATTTACAAGTGTGATTCATCATTTAGCATGCTAGAACTTGTTTTAATTTTTGCATTTGAATTTCTGAAGTGTGAATGATCACTCGGCAATCTGCATAGTTTAGGCCTTAATCCTTGTAAAATTTGAATGTTGCCAAGAATTTTGAAGAGTAGACTATCCCTTGGCATATTGTTGAATCTGTCGGTCTCCATGCCCTAGGCAATAAATCTAGTTTACCAAAGAAAGTAGTTGATTGGCATGAGATGTTGTAAGTTTGACAGACTAACTACATTTTGTGCCAATCATTTACTACCGTATTTGTCCCTAAAAAAGATTGTATTGGTCAAGGGAGTGTGTGTGACTGGAACCTTCAGCAATTTCAATTCTTGCAATTTCCCAGTATGGGGACTCATTCGTGATTCTTATTGACATGTTAGTGTTAGTCACATCCCACACACCAAAGCATAGAGTTAGTAAACTCGTGGACTTTTTGGCCTTTAGATCCCGAGTGGATAGTTCATACCGTGTATGTGTATATAAAACCGTAGAGTTCCGTAAACACCGGATGAGATATAGGTGAGTAGTAGTAGCTAGGTACTAATTCGGCCTTTTAGTACCGAATAAGATTGTTGGAAAATGTATTAGATTCGCTACCAATTCGGTTTCCGTATACCGACTTGGGTTTCTGTAATGAATTTTGAATTTGCTACCAATTCGGCTTCTATATACCGAATTGGGTCTCTGCAATGAGGTTTGAGATTGCTACCAATTCGGTTTCTATATACCGAATTGGGTCCCTGCAATGAAGTTTGAGATCGCTACCAATTCGGCTTCTATATACCGAATTGGGTCTCTGCAATGAAGTTTGAGATTGCTATGAATTCAGCTTCTATATACCGAATTGGGTCTCTGCAATGAACTCTGAGTTTGCTACCAATTCGGTTTCTATATATCGAATTAGGTCTCTGCAATGTAGATCCCTTCACGCTCACTAAACACCGGGTAAGGACTTGAGTAAGCTAGCTACCTATAGGCCTTACGTGGCCAACAAGATTTAAGCCAGCTTTGGGACGAGAAGGCATGGGTGGCCAATCTCTTCTCCTATAACAAAATTTGGAGGTTTCCGGACTATCTTTGCCCTTCTCTTATTGTTATGGTAGGGAGAAAACTGTGTTGTCCGAACTGCTCTTTGTGAGTGGCTTTAATTGGACAGGGGATCACTATGAATCTCTCTGTTTATCCTGTGTATTTAGCACATGAACAAAAACAGAACCAATAATGCATTTAATTTCACCAAGTAAACCAGACCATGCATTCAACTTCTTCAATATCCGATTGACATGGTTAAACTCGATAACGATTTTATTCATCAAAATGCCTAGTTACAAAATATCTAAGGCAAATACAAAAAGAGGCCTAGTTGCCAAGCAACATCTTTGGCTTTTCGGTTTCTAGGCTGCCTAGTTGTGAGACAACATCTAAGGCATGCTAGAAATGGTATTTCTTTAAATTAGCAGCATTCCAAGCCCTTAAGACTGGTACTCCATTTGGCGTTTCAAGACGGTATGTCCCATCCCGATTTTCTTCGACAATACGGTATGGTCCTTCCCAGTTTGGAGTTAACTTCCCTTCTTCATTGGCTCGCCCCACAGCTTCCATCTTGCGCAATACAAAATCTCCCTTCCTGAGTGGCCGAACCTTAACCTTCTTCTGGTATGCCCGAGAAATTCTTAACCTATATATCGCATGCCTCAGGGTGGCATTACCCCTTGTCTCTGGCAGCAAATCAAATGCAATCTTCATGGCCTCCTAGTTGGTCTCCTTGTCATACAACATTACGCGAAGGGTAGGCTCACACAACTCAATTGGTAAGACCGCTTATGCCCCATACACAGGAAGGGTGTCTCTCCAGTGGAATTCTTAGTTGTTGTACGAATTGACCATAAAATATTGTGCAGCTCATCAACCCATAAACCCTTCACCTTCTCCAACTTCTTTGTGATTCCCACAGTAATGATTTTGTTAAACGACTCAACCTGACCATTCGCTTGGGGGTAACCCACTGAGGCAAAGTAACTAAACACTCCTTGATCAGGTAACCTGTCTTTTAACTTGTCTGTCTCAAACTGTCTACCGTTGTCAAACACCATGCCCTGAGGCATACCGTACCTAGTTACAATGAACTTCCAGATAAAGGTTTCCACATCGCTTGTTTTGATATTCTTCACTGCTTCGGCTTCGACCCACTTCATGAAGTAGTCGACTGCCACAAATACATATTTTCTTTGTCCAGACGCCGGAGGTTAAGGACCCAAGATATCCATCCCCCACTTTGCAAAAGGTATTGGACTATCGATGGGGTTCAGAGCGTTTGCTGGTTGATGGATCGATGGGGCATGCTTTTGACATTTGTTACATGTTCTTACCTTCCTCATTACATCCTTGCTTAGGGTTGGCCAAAAATAACCAAGCCTTAGTGCCGTTTCTGCTAGGGCCCTTCCACCTATGTGGTTGCCGCATACCCCTCTATGCAAGTCATCAAGAACTTCCCGTCCAGCCTCTGGTGTGATACACTTTAGCAAGGGCTTGGAGTATGCTTGCTTGAACAACTCCCCATTGATAATCTCAAACCTCTCAGCATTCTTTTTCACTCTTTCACTTTCATTTCGATCAGCTGGCAGTGTGCCATTAAGCTTATTAGGCCCAGATATCATTCATCCATGTAGAAGTCCTATCCAGTACCTGGACTTCTAAAGCATCAATGCTTCTTTGTTGCTTAACCTCCCAGAATATCGTCCTGGGGTGTCCGAAAGTGCTGAAGAAGCTAATTTTGATAGGGCGTCCGCCTGATGATTTTCAGATTTGGGTACTTGGGTGATAAAGAAATGTTTCAAAACCTTGGTTTCTCCTTTTACCAGTTCCAAATACGGAGCCATAGTATTATCCCTAGCTTCATATTCTCCATTAACTTGACTTACAACTAACTACGAATCAGAAATTACCTCAATTTCTTCAGCACCTGCCGCTTTGCACATTTGAACACCTGCTAAAACAGCCTTGTACTCCGCCTCATTATTAGAGGCATGGAATTTGAAACAAAGAGCATACTCATACTTATCTCCTTCTGGAGATTCACAAATCAGCTCCGCTCCACAGCCAATTTGGGTGGAGGACCCAATAAGGTGGACTTTCCACACCCTTGAAAAGTTTGGTGGGAATTGAGGCCTCGTCAGTTCTGCAATAAAATCTGCCAACGCCTGCCCCTTTATAGCTTTTTGGGGTTCAAATACCAAGTCAAACCCTCGCAGGGTTATCGCCCACTTGAGCATCCGTCACGAAGACTCCATTTTGGTCTTTAATGGCTGATCAGTATATATGACAATGCGGTGTGCCATAAAGTATGGCCTCCGCTTCTTTGTTGCCATGAAAAGTGCTAGTCCAAACTTTTCAACTTCGGGATACCTTAGCTCTTCATTTTTGAGGACATGGCTTATAAAATAGACTGGCATCTGCACCCCCTTCCTTTCTGCCACCAGAATGACACTAACTGACCACTCTGAAATGGCAAGGTACATATAAAGGGTATCCTTAGGCAAAGGAATGACAAGACGTGGGAAGGTATGTAAATGGGATTTTAGGCGTATCAAGGCTTATTCAGCATCCTCTGTCCACTCAAACATTGCTTTCTTTTTAATAGTGTCGAATAAAAAGTGGCACTTGTCTCTAGACTTAGACAAAAACCTACCAAGAGCTGCCAGGCATCCGATCAACCATTGGACTTCTTTCACAGTGCGTGGAGAAGTCATGTTGGTGACGGCTTGTATCTTGTCCGGATTGGCCTCAATTCCTCTTTGATCAATCAAAAATCCCAGAAATTTTCCAGAATCCACTCCAAAAACACACTTTTTTGGTTTTAACTTCATGTTCTACTTCCGAAGGTTCTCAAAAGTTTCTCTCAAATCATCCACACGATCCTCCTTTCCTTTGCTTTTTACAATAATGTCATCAATGTAGGCTTCAACATTTCTTCCCGGCTGATCTTTGAAGACCTTAGTGACGAGCTTTTGGAAAGTGGTTGGTGCATTTTTCAAATCAAAGGGCATCACCTTGTAACATTATAGTCCATATCCGGTCACAAAAGCCGTTTTCTCCTGATCATCGGTCCATAGTGGAATTTGATGAAGCCTAGAGTTTGCGTCCATGAAGCTCATCAGAGCATGCCTCGCCGTCGAATCAACCAAATGATCAATTTTAGGCAAAGGGAAGCTGTCCTTGGGGCATGCCTTGTTCAGATCTGTATAGACAACGCACATACGCCATGTCCCATTGGGCTTTGGCACTAAGACCACATTGGCAACCCAATCAGGATAGTTACACGTACGAATGAACCCCGCGTCCAACAACTTCTGGACCTCCTGGGCCGCTGCCTTGTTTCTTGCCTCTCCATGATTTTTCTTCTTTTGTCTAACAGGCTTAGCATCTGGCCTGACCTCCAGACGGTGAACCATTACCTCGGGATCTATGCCCGGTATTTTACTCACATGGAAGGCAAACACATCGTTAAATTCCTTCAACAAATTTATCAATTTCTCTTGCTGTTCGGGAGACTGTACTTGTCCCACCTTGAGAGCCCTATCAGGTCTTGTTTCTTCTAAGCAAACTTCAACAAACTCCCCAGCTGGCTGCGGCCTCAATTCATTCGGCATGCATATATCACGAATCGTCTTAACCGGCTTAGGCTCTCTCTCATCTGATTTCCATTTTTTGGCCTGAGGTTCGTCCTCTTTGGCCATACTGGGAGTTGTCGCCTTCAACATCGTCAGGTAGCACTCTCTTGCATTCTGTTGATCACCCCGTAGGGTGCCAATTGTCCCATCATTACAAATAAATTCCATTAAGATTAGGTGAGGAACTACTACTGCTTTGATTGAATTCAAGGTGGGTCTCCCCAAGATGATATTATAAGCCATGGGCTCATGAACTACCAGAAATCTCACAAACAGATTTTTTGGTTGCTCCTTGGTACCCACCCTTAACGGTAGAGTAACCGAGCCAACAGGATGTATTATACCGCCTCCAAAACCAATAATTGGATGTCTTATCGACTGGAGAGTATTTTCAGGGAATTTTAGCTTCTCCAAGCAGGTCATACTTATGATGTCCGTAGAGCTGCTGGTATCTATAAGGATTCGTCTGACTCACAGTTTTGCCACCTTCATTTCAACCATCAGAGGGTCATCATGAGGAGTTCTCACTTCGCCCCTATCCTTCTCACAGATCATAACATCAGGGAAGGCTTCATCATTCTCTTTTTTGCTGGGGACCTCACTTAGGAAAGATTTCTCATGTATTCTTTGGTTCCTTTAATGGTGGGGCCTCCAGAGGCAAATCCTCCAGCAATCACATTCACTACATCCAAGTCAGTGTTTGGGTCATCAGTGGCCTTCTCTTTATCTTTTCTTTGAAACTTATACTTCGGCTTTACAACATATTGATCCAGCAGGCCTTTCCCTGCCAGCTTGTCTAACAACCTTTTCAGATTGTTGCAATCATTGGTATCATAGCCCACATCCTTATGATAATGACAATATTTGTAGTTGTTTCAGAAGTGGGCTGGCCCTCTCAGTGGTTGAGGAGCCTCAAATTCAAACTTGTCCTTAATTTCTATAAGGATGTGGTATGAGTCCTTGGTAAACTCATAGGCAGGTTCTTACCGCCTGGCCCTCTTCTGTGGATTAGGTGGTGTGTCCTTGGTGGAGTATTCAATGGTCCACACACCCTGCCTTTTTTCGTCTTTCCTCTTAGCCGGGCTAGGCTCAGAGGCCTTGGGATGGGACTTCTCTTTCTTCTAAACTTTTTCTACTTTGGTTGTGGAGCAGATCTCAGTAGCATGAATGTATGATTCGGCTTCCATCAAAATCTCCGGAAGGGTTCGGATGCCCTTCTTCACCACATCAAACTTAAACTGTGAAGAATGCAATCCCTTAACAAAGTTATCAAAGGCCACCCCTTCAGAAAGATCAGGTATTTGCAGCATCTCCAAATTGAACCTTTTCACATACGATCTCAAACTCTCGTTCGGCCCTTGTATCACCTTTCCCAGATGCATACTCGTTTTTCTTGCATGCTTATTTGGCATGAAGTGATGGGAAAACATCATGCTTAATTCAGTAAAGTTATTAATGCTACCTTCTGGTAGAGTGTTGAACCATCGTTGGGTTATTCCCTTCAGAGTAGTGGGGAAATACTTACACCAGGTTGCATCATCAGCAGACTGAGCATACATCAAATGCTTGTAAGTGGACATGTGGTCATCCGGATCAGTTGTACCATCATAGGGATCCATATTGAGAGCCTTAACTTTTCCTACTTTAGGAGCAGTTAGGATGGCAACTGAAAAGGGGAACTTCCACCCCATGGTCAAGTTGGAAAGTTGATTGTTTGCTTATGTATGCGAGGGTGCCACTTCCCGTTTCGCTTATGGTTCCCGATAGGGTTGATGATGCTCCGTGATATATTGCACTTCCTCTTATTCATACTCCTTGTTTGGATAATGAAGCTCCATATTCCTCGGGGTAGGTGAGGCCGTTCTGCGTCATTTGTAATGGTGAGTCCCATGCTCCCGACGAAGGTTGATGTCGGTGTCAGACATTTAAGCAGTGGATGCCGCTTCAGAAGCAGCCGCACCCATCTCCTTTTCCAACCTTTTGGCATGCAGGTAATCCCTAACATCCAAAAAGGTTCATGACAACTCTCTCTGGGGTTTCAGAGTAATCGTCATTTGTTTAGCACGTTGGGCAGCTTTTTTCCAGTCGACCTCGGGTGTCTTAGTCGAAATCTTTTCGATGATTCTTCTCTTTGGAGTTTTTATACCCACTGCTTTTTTGGTCTTACACTTAGTTTTAGGCTTGGGGGCCTGATTAGACTCCCTTGAGAAACAAGTGAGTGTTTAAATTCAGACATCATCTCTTTTAACTCTGCCATGGATACCGGAGCCTCCTTTGTGGGGGAATGGTCCTCAGACCGAGCCTCCTCTTGGGGGGCCTTCCCTTCCCTCCGAGGAGGTTGATCATCCTCCTCATCACTGGATAAATGTTCGTCCTCCACAAACACCTCGTCATCCTGGGATTGTGTTTCCTAGCGGGATGTCTTATCCTAGAAGTTGAAATACCCTCTGTAGGGATACCCTGTGATGCTATTGTATAGCATCCTCCCCTTAGACGACGCTACCTGTTTTCTGGAATTTTATATAGTATAGAGGGAGATGTGAGGACTCAAATACAATGCTACAACACAGACGATTTGCTTTAATATAATCAAATATTTAATCACTAATTACACTTTTATTAATATAAGCCTAGAGAGAGAAACCCTAATTCTAGAAAGAGAAAGACTTAATTATTAGAATTCAATGTTGAAGTCCATTTATCCCCTAAAGAAGAAAAAAGGGACCTATTTATAGGCTTCTCGAGAATTGCACCATGCATAAGATGTTGACACGTGTCACATTCATGATCGTTGGATTGACTGCTAGATTGACTTGGTGGGCTTGACAGGGATGGGATTTGTCCTGTTGTCATTCCCTCCTCAGCTGACCTAAAATTGCCACGCGTCATTCCCGTATTGGGCCACGTGTCACCAGTCATTGGGCCACGTATCACCCAGCCATTGGGCCACGTATTGGGGTAAAATACCCCACAACAAGTAGTATTTTTTTTGTTGCTATAATAAGGTTTTTGAAACTATTCACATTATAATTTTTTTGTGTTTAATTTGTAACTAGAAACATAGTCGTATGAGATTGTATTTGATTTACTCAATATATTAATTATATAAAGTACGTCTTCGGAGATGTGAAAAAGTAAATATAGCAATTAAGAAAATGAAGGAGTACAGAACTTCTCTATGTATTATTAACTTTTTTGGCAATTTATGCGTATTCATAACTAATTTGAGTAAGATATGATGTTTCTGGTTGCTAAAAACTTTGGTGGTCGTTTGAAAAATGATTGCCTCTAGTTAAATTTCCAAGGAAGTAAAGAACATGTATGTTACCTGTATGTTTTCTGACGTAATTTCTTCATCCATAAAAAACTTCCTACGATCAGCATGGCCTGTGTATGCGAGCACCTAAGATAATCACAACGACATTGCAATGTTTAGGCATTTTTCATCATCATTAATTAAGTTAAAATAAATAAAAGGGAGTAAAATATAATGGTATTTACTCTTGGAGCATCTCCAGTTACTCCAAAGAAACCTGTCATTGGCTTTCCATATTCTTCATTATCCATTTCCACAAACGAAAAGATAATCTGAAAAGTAAGTAATGCAAATGTAACCGTTATGTAACGAGTATTAGTAGTTAGGATGCTAAGTTAGTTATTGTGGAGTAACATATTAAATGACCAAAGGAAACCGACACCTAACTTTGAAGAGCTACTCAAAAGTTATGGATCTTGCTTTAGTGGACATTTAAAAATATGTCCATCAATGTCAAACATGGTCAAACTAATAAAAATATACCACCTATTAATTTAAAATATTTAGTTTTCTTTTTTTTTTAAACAATATGTGTATATGTAAAATCAAATATACTTTATCAATACAATTTAAATATAATAGTAAAGTTATACATTGTGATTTAATATATGGGTTATTATACTGAACGCTATTATATAATACTTTAAAATTACATAAAACAAATTATACTACTTAAATTACATAATTTAACATGTAAATACATATTGAAATTACATAATTTAAATTACATAAAACAAATTATACTACTTAAAATACATTGTACAACTTAATATGTGTCCTGTTTCCATTGATTTGATCATGTTTCACTATGGTGGACAATCGAATTTTTACATAAGTTATAGAGCGATGACAACTAAAGCTAGTTTTGCTAAATTGACTCGGAATGACACAATTCAACTGCATTTATGACATATGACTCAGAGTATTTATCATGATACCGTAACATAAAATAAATGTGCTATGAAAAATAAATTATAGGTATCAGAAATTAACAAGCTTTCGATTATTATTCTTCGGAGTAGAAAAAATTTAAAAAATAGGTGCATGATTTAGTTCGTCAAAACTTAAAGGTGAAGTCCACCTATTACTTGGGATATGCATTGCTCGAGTATTCTCAAGTAATAGTGTATTTAGGAAAATGTTATTTGTAGCCCTAAGGGTTATGAATAAGGCGCTTAATTACATTGATGTGTATGATTTTTGTTAATTTTCATGAATTATTACCATTTATAAAAATATATTTAATACTTATACTTAGTCGTAAGGGCTATGTGTAATATTACCCTAATAAATAATATATACTCAGAAAAGTTACGGTTATAGATACAAGATGTTATAAGTTCTAAAGTTTGGTTGTCGTTTTTCTCACCTGTCCCTTGAAGTCTTTGGCTGCTCCTTCGAGCGAAGAAATGAGCTTTTCATAGTGTTGAGCAGGAGAAAAAAGGAAAACCTAAAGAAAATTAACCGTAGATTATTGGATAATGAACGTTTTCTCATAGTGTATGCCTCAATGAAAAATCAAAATTTTGTATCACCTTCTTTTGGATTGGACTTTCCAATACATATGAAGCAGTTTCCATTGTGAAATTGATTAGGAGAGGCTTTTTGTTGCTAGACACAAAGTCCACAATAGCTGATTTCAAAAATTCACCATCTGTGAAAGTTCGTCATAACAATTAGACGGTTGATTACAAATCCTTTGATCATAATAATATCATCAGTTGATTTTGTTTGTTAATATATACATATGACCCATATTGGCACAAACTACCTATGTCTTTTCTGAGATCACAATATATATCTGTTTGTGCATTATTAGCTTGGATTTTTAAATTTGTTCAATCAAACCTATACTGTAACTATGTAAGTAAATAAGAACCACTAACATCATTAGACAAGTGTTAGTTTCTCATTTATATTTTTTTTACCACCTAGATTTATATTGTTATGTTATTATGCAAGTTTTTTTTTACTTACTAGTAGAGTGTACCTGTGCAATTGCACATGTTACATTATAATGATATGGTAGAATACTAATATTGTTAAAATATAGAATATATTAGTTTATGGGATATTAAAAGGATATGGAAATTTTATATAATGCATATTCACTTTGGTAATCTAAAAGACAATAAATTGAACAATCAATCAACATTAAGTGGTAATAATATGATTTTAATTCTTTTTTTGGGCATTTAATGGATGAAGTGATGACCAAACATTTCTATTTTATTTTCAATTAAATTTATCATCAAATGTTAATATTGCATGTGTGAAATAAAATTAATATTGAGTTTCATTTTTTAATGGGATTACAATTTAAAGAGAAGGTGGTTTTTTCAGATATAAAAATAACTTTTATTTTTATTTTTAAAATTAAAATGTTGGATTATTGAGAGGCCTCCCTTTAAGTTTAGGAGGCCTCGCAACAACAAACTTTTAAATTATATATATGATATTTATTCAAAACAAATTACTATCAGCACCAATAAATTACATAATATTGTATATATGTGCTTTAAATAAATTGTGTAATGAAATTATATATGATGGAGCTTTTTTCCTCTCTAGGCAATTAGGGTTTCTTTACGTGTGTTAGAATTCCTATATCCCAATTTTAGGGTACGCCTAGTAGAGTTTTGATCCCTTCTTCTCACAGAAGTAAGGAGTCTTGTGGATTTCTAGGCTCTCTATCCCACGAGTTTTTGGTTTTGCAATCATTATGGACAGTTTAGAGGACAAATTAAAAGGGCTGACTATGACGGCGGAGGAAGATGAGGTGATTGAATGCGATGACAGTGACGAGGGAGAGGTTATTAAGGAATAATTGCAACTTTGGTTGGCTGACAAGGTACTTACACAAAACCCATTTACCGTCGAATCAATGCAAAATACTCTTAAAGTTGCGTGGAGATTAGGAAAAGGAATGGTGGTGCGTGAAATTGAACGTAATACCTTTATATTACAATTCTTCTCAATGATGGATAAAATCAAAGTGCTAGATGGCGGACCATGGGCTTTTTGTGGAGCGCCCCTATTACTGCAGTCAATTGAAGATGGAGTTCAGCCATCTGAGTTAGTCTTTTCAAAGGTGCGATCCTGGGTTAGGGCTTGGGACGTTCCTTTATCGAAACGTACAACCTCAATGGCTAAATCCTTGGCGAAGAGTATGGGGGAATTTATCGAAGTGGATGACTCTGATCCTACAGGGTGGAGCAAGTATATGCGGTTTAGAGTGGATATTGACATTCATAAACCCCTTAAGCGATGGACCAAAATAGCGACTCCGAGAGGCAATAAACTAATAAAGTTTACGTATGAAAGATTAATGGACTTTTGCCATGCATGTGGGTGCTTAGGTCATACCTTTCAACAGTGTGCGAAGTTTGATGAAGAAATTACAATCACGGAACTCCCCTACGGTAATTGGATGAAAGCTTCGCCGTATCGCGCAAAATATGCAGAGACTAAGAATGAAGAAGAGGCAAGAATGTGTCATGATCTTAAGGAGTCCAGAACTAAGTTGAACTTTGCCAAGACTAGCAATCAACGAGGCCTCATAGAGGGCAATATGATGGGGAATGACAGCAACACGAAGGCTGTAATGATGGGAGTTATAGAGCACGAGGGATTCATTACGGATGCGAGGGTCTCAAAAAGGGGAAGGATGGAAGCCAATAAGAAGATGAAAGGAATTGCTACCAATATAGTGGAGAAAGCTACGAATATGTAAAGTGGGGAGGTTGGTTACTCAAAGGAGAATGTGTACGAGGTTAATTCGGTAGCGGCTGATATGCTAGTAGATGGTGCGGGCAACCACAATACCCTCGGTGACCAATGAAGCTACTCTCATGGAATTGCCGCGGGTTGGGGAACCCCAAGGCTATCAATGCACTAAAGCGTGTTGTGATAACATAAAATCCTCAAATTATTTTCTTGCAAGAAACTAGACTTTTTTCTCATGAGCTTGATAAATTAAAAAGGAAAATGCGATGCCGTGGCATAATTCCGGTGGGAAGTACAGGGGAAGGGAGACGTAGAAGTGGGGGGTTAGGTGTGTTGTGGAAAGAAGGAAGTGTTGTCTTGCTTATCTCGATGTCTACAAATCACATTGATGTGGAAGTGGAAAATGAAGATGGCTTTACTTGGAGGTTTACGGGTATGTATGGACACCCGACGGAGGGAAATAAAGAACAAACCTGTAATCTACTTAACACTCTTGGAAATGGCAGGAATGGTCCATGGTTGTGTGGCGGTGATTGGAATCTCATGCTTTGGTCAGAGGATAAAAAGGGGGGTGGAGACTTCAACTTAAAGCTGGCTGAAAATTTTTGAGCTGCGATGGATGCGTGTTGATTAATGGAGGTGAGTTATGTTGGGTATCCGTACACGTGGACCAATAACCAAGGAGGAGAGGCAAATATACAAGAGAGGCTCGATAGATTATTGTGTAACAAGGCGTGGAAAGATCATTATGGAGGCTCTTATGTGACTCATATAGAGAAGAGACACTCCGATCACGTCCCGTTGGTGGTGGAGATAAAAGGTGATGTAGGGCCTTGCAAGGAGAGGAAGAAACGCAAACTCTTTCGTTTCGAAGAATTGTGGTTGTGTGAGGAGTCGTGTGGGGAGGTGATTAACCAAGCGTGGGTAAGTGGGGAGGGTGTGGCGTACAATATAGCACGGAATACGTCTAAACTAAAGACGTGGAGCAAGCAACACTTTGGTGATTTTCATAAGCAGTTGAGGGAATGTACACAGCAAATGAAGTCCCTTATGAATGAACCCCAAACAACTGAGGTTATTGAACAAATGACAGCCGTGGACATGCGGATGGATGAGCTGGAAGAACGAGAAGAGCTTTATTGGAGGGAACGGAGTAGGCAAGATTGGCTTAAGCATGGGGACAAGAACACAAAATTTTTCCATAACAAAACTAAGCAAAGGGTTGAACGCAATAATATAAGGCAAATAAGGGATGAAGCAGGTAACATGTATGGTGACGAAGATCGTATTACGGAAGTTATAGTTCAACATTTTGAAAAGTTGTTTAAGGGGATAGATTATGAGGAGATGCCCCGGTCCTGGAGAAAGTGAGTGCTAGGCTTACGGCGTATATGAAGGAGGAAATATCTAAAGCATATACGGGTGAGGAAGTCGTCGAAGCTCTAAAGCAAATGCACCCAACAAAAGCCCCGGGTCCGGATGGGCTATGTGCGCTCTTTTATCAGATATTTTGGGTTAAGATAGGACCTGATATCATTGGAAAAGTGCTGGATATTTTAAACAATGGGGAGGAGATTGGCTCTATTAATCATACCCACATTGTCTTGATCCCAAAGAAGAAAGTTTATGAATCTCCGGTTGACTTTAGACCAATTAGTTTATGTAATGTTCTGTATAAAATAGTGTCTAAGGTATTGGCAAACCGACTGAAAAAAGTACTTTCTGAAATTATCCACGAGTCACAAAGTGGCTTTGTACCAGGCCGTTTGATCACCGATAATATTCTCGTGGCATATCAGTGTTTCCACTACTTGCGAAAGAAGAAAATTGGGAAGGAAGGCTTCTTGGGGCTCAAGATGGAAATGAGCAAAGCGTACGATCGGGTGGAGTGGAGCTATTTGGAGATGATTATGTGTGAGATGGGGTTTCCAGCCACCTTTGTAGAGAGTGTAATGCAATGTGTTAGGACAACCTCCTTTTCAATTTTAGTCAATGGGCAGCCCTCAAGACCATTTTATCCTTCACGCGGACTTCGTCAAGGGGACCTTTGTCTCCCTTCCTTTTTATTCTCTATGATGAAGGTTTATCATCCCTCCTAAGGGATGCGGAAGCTAAGAGGGAGATTCATGGTCGAAAGTTTGGTAAGAAGGTAACTCCTATTTCTCATCTCTTCTTTGCGAATGACAGTGTGCTATTTATTAGAGCAAGTGAACAAGAGGTTGATAGGGTAATATACATCCTTTCGACATATGAGATAGCATCAGGCCAAAAACTGAATTTGGAGAAATCAGAAGTGTCTTTTAGCTGAAATTTGGACGAACAAAAGAAGCAAATTCTTCAGAAGAAGTTATCTATTAAGGCAGTAGAGAGGCATGACAAATACTTGGGACTTCCAACTTTTGTAGGGAGCTCCAAAAAAATTGTTTTCCAAACAATTCAGGAAAGGGTGATGAAGAAGCTCAAAGGGTGGAAGGAGGGATTTTTGTCCCAGGTTGGTCGCGAATTACTCATCAAAACAATAGCTCAATCAATTCCAACATACGCAATGCAATAATGCTTTACTATTCCTTCTAGCACTCTTAATGACATCGAGGTTTGGGTAGGGTGGGAAAGATTATATGCTTCAAAAACGTAAGCTGGCTTGGGTAGGGTGGGAAAGATTATATGCTTCAAAGAAAGAAGGAGGTTTGGGTTTCCGGAACCTAAAGGTTTTTAACAAAGCAATGCTTGCTAAACAAGCATGGAGACTCATGACTATTACTACCTCTTTGGCGACAAAAATTTTAAAGCAAAATTATTTCCCTCATACTTCCTTTTTAGAAGTGAAAGTGAGTCCAGTGGCGAGCAATACGTGGAAATCGATTTGTTCGGTGAGAAGAGTAGTTGAGAAGGGAGCAAGACGTGTAGTGGGTAATGGGTGTGCAACCAACATTTGGCGTGACCCGTGGGTGACGAAGCTTCCACGATATCACATCTTTTCGCAAGATAAGCAGGTGGATGGAGGCCCAATGTTAGTGCGTGATCTGGTTTCAAATGGCAGGTGGGATACTACACTATTGACTAGCTTGTTTTCAACGTGGGAGGTTGAAGCAATCCTAGAGGAACCATTATCTATGTTTGAATGTGAAGACTCATGGACTTGGATGTGCTCTATGAATGGGGAATTCACTATGCAAAGTGCATATTACGCGGATATGTACCAACGAGATGGGGAGAGTGCTACGTCATCACATGGTCAAGCTACACCCACATGGAAGCGCTTATGGAAGACCTAAACTCCCTCCTAAAATCCGTCTTTTTGGGTTGAGAGTACTGAAAGGAGGGCTGCCAGTACGAGTTAATCTAGCACTTAGTGGTATGGAGGTGGATAAGCAGTGTCCCATGTGTGGAGAAGAGGAAGAAACAGTAGCACATGCTCTTTTCATATGTCACGAGGCTCAACAACTGTGGAAGACGTCAGTTCTTAGACTCGAAGTGGAAGGTATGAGGAGCATGCGGGTGGAGGAATGGGTGGAGGGGTTAGTTGTGCAAGTAAAAGATGAGAGGTGGTGGGCGTTGTTTTGGAGTTTGCATGGCAAGTTTGGTTAAAGAGGAATGCTTGGTGTTTTGACCAAAAGAGGACCCCTACTCAAATTGGCTTGGCAAAAATGCAGGGGATAGTCGGAAATTATGAGAAAGCGAATGAGATAGAAGTCGGGACGGTAGGGGAGATGCGTCCAACACCGAACGTTTGGCAAGGTCCTACACAAGGAGTCTACAAACTTAATTCGGACGCGGCGGTGTTCGAGGGAGGAATGGTGGGGCTCGGAGGTGTCGTGCGAGATGTTGATGGTGAGGTGATGTTAGCTACTTGTATAGAGATACAGGGGAACATGAGCGTGGAAATGGCCAAGGGCATGGCTTTGAGACATGCCTTACAAGTGACTTGGGAGGCTGGATTGCGCAACTTAGTTCTTGAAGTGGACTGCATGAACTTATATAGCAAGCTACGAAGGAAGGGGGTGACCATCTCAACTCTTGGATTGGTGATTAGTGATATTTTGGACATGTCAAAGCTATGTGATTCATGCTCCTTCTCCTTTATTAGAAGAAATGGCAATAGTGTTGCGCACAAATTAGCTATCATTAGTAGAAATTATGAAGGAGCTAGAGTATGGATGGAGGAGGCCCCAATGGAGGTCCTGCCTTGTGTAATATCTGATTTGATTTAATAAAAGACTTTCTTCCTGTCAAAAAAAAAATTATATATGATGGAAAGATTTATTTATTTTCATAGTTTACGTAATGAAGTTGTTGAAATACAATCTATATATAATAAAATTTATTTAACTTTATCTATATGATTTGAAGGAAAAGGTTTACGTTTTAATCATACAAATTAATTCTGTAAGATTTGACAATGATAATAAAATTATACCATATAATCTTTCACCTTTTCAAGTTTATAATTATTTACTATAAAAGTATTGTTTTGTTAATTAAGGTACATAATTTAGCTTGTTTTTAAACATTTTTTTTTGTTTGTACATCCACAATTTTAACGAAATACAAAAAAAAAAAAAACATAAATATTTAATCTTCGCAATACTATAAATAGTCTTTTTTTAAAAAAATTAATTTTGAGTGGATAGATTTTTATGCGAGTTAACAAAGAGTTTTAGTCTAAAATGAATTTAATAATTCAATATAGATGATAGTAAATCAGGTTAAAATTCAAATCTTTACAACCTTAAAATTTTGTTTATAGTAATATTGTTAAAAGAAATATTAGCGAGTAGAAGGATGATAATTACTTGAAAATTTTTTTTACTTAACTTTTTTCGTTTTTTAAGGAGACTAATATTTATATATATATATTAATAATAAATTCTAATAATGCAATTGACCTTTATTATGTCCTCAAAGTTTTAAATATTGGGTTGAAGTTATTATTATTTATATAAATTGTAGTTAATTAATTCAAAAATCGAAATAGTTTACAAAAATTTTATCAACAATTATCGAACGGTTAAATATTTATTTTGTTGATTTTTTAAATTTATAAGTCATGCATATTATACTAATAAGTATTCAAGAAGTCATCAGAGAACAAAATTTGCAGAGAATACTACTTAATATTATAAGAAATATAAATCAAATCATTTGAAAACAACCTTTAAATGTATTTTTGGAAACTATTAGGTTTGTTATAATTTTTTTATGAACTATTAGGTTTGTTATAATTATTTTATGGGTATATATCAATTTTACATATCTCTTTATGTTATATTTTAGATAACAGAACGAGTAAACATGGTTGCCCATGACTTCATTTTATTAGCACTAATGGTGGTATATGTGTGGATAATGAATAGTTGAATTCGCTGAACTTTGATTGCATTTTTGCAATAACGTAAACCAAACCCTTTGAAATGACGAATCATAATATTCTTCTCAAGGTGTAATCGCAAAACGATTAATTTGGCCTCAGTTAAGGTAATACGTTGAAGAGAAAATAGCTCAATTACTAGTGAAAAAAAAAAAAAACATAAATACATACCAAACTTAGTTAATTTCTCAATCTCCTTCTTCAATAATACTAACGCCGGAAGTTTAGCCTTAGAGTCAATTTGGAAAACTTTAGCAACGTCAGAGCTAGTAGTCTGATAAAAGTTAATGTCATCCTCTTGTTTAGCTGCGTCATCAAGTACCTTGCTATCAGAACCCTATAAATAGAGCAATTCATAAGACAAACTAACCAATAAAAGATCTAAAACAACTTCTTATTTTTTGTGTGTGAATGAAATGCGTGCGCATCACAATTTATGAAGAGTGTAGAAGTTTTCGAACCTATGACTTGGAGGATGTACATGGTACTTTTATTGAATTAATTTGAATCTAATCTTTAGTTTATTTCAAATCAAATAAAAAATAAATTTCGTACAACAGGTTGTATATGTAAATTGCGCACCATATATATTCCAACAATGACATTACTACGGAGTAGAAGAGTATTTTACCGTTAGGCTATCGAGATAAGCCACCACCAGTTTAGTTTCAGCGAGGAAGATATCTTCTGCCTCCTCTATGCTTGTGACATTGTAAACTGCATGTCCTGTCTTCTTCTTTAACCATGACACGATCCCTTCCCTATCGATTCAGTTCAATTACACTTTGATTTTTACTATTGTGATGAGGAAATCTCAAGTTAATCAATGTGATATACTTAACGAGTTAATCAAGGTGACATGGATAATGAATTAAGGAGTTATTTAAAAAACTTGCATTGCTACGAATTGAACACAATTGCATGTCACTGCATTTTTCTTAAGGATATAAAGTTATACAAAGTTGTTGATCAAAAACCAATTGTAGCAAGTAATTTGGTACAAATACTTTTAAAGATAGTTTCACATTTGGTTCATAACTTCATCCCATACAGTTAAGTATTTAATTAATATATTACGAAGTATAAAATTGTAGTTGAGGTGCAGAATTGGTAAAATATAATGGCAAGTGCAACATGGATCNAAAAAAAAAAAAAACATAAATACATACCAAACTTAGTTAATTTCTCAATCTCCTTCTTCAATAATACTAACGCCGGAAGTTTAGCCTTAGAGTCAATTTGGAAAACTTTAGCAACGTCAGAGCTAGTAGTCTGATAAAAGTTAATGTCATCCTCTTGTTTAGCTGCGTCATCAAGTACCTTGCTATCAGAACCCTATAAATAGAGCAATTCATAAGACAAACTAACCAATAAAAGATCTAAAACAACTTCTTATTTTTTGTGTGTGAATGAAATGCGTGCGCATCACAATTTATGAAGAGTGTAGAAGTTTTCGAACCTATGACTTGGAGGATGTACATGGTACTTTTATTGAATTAATTTGAATCTAATCTTTAGTTTATTTCAAATCAAATAAAAAATAAATTTCGTACAACAGGTTGTATATGTAAATTGCGCACCATATATATTCCAACAATGACATTACTACGGAGTAGAAGAGTATTTTACCGTTAGGCTATCGAGATAAGCCACCACCAGTTTAGTTTCAGCGAGGAAGATATCTTCTGCCTCCTCTATGCTTGTGACATTGTAAACTGCATGTCCTGTCTTCTTCTTTAACCATGACACGATCCCTTCCCTATCGATTCAGTTCAATTACACTTTGATTTTTACTATTGTGATGAGGAAATCTCAAGTTAATCAATGTGATATACTTAACGAGTTAATCAAGGTGACATGGATAATGAATTAAGGAGTTATTTAAAAAACTTGCATTGCTACGAATTGAACACAATTGCATGTCACTGCATTTTTCTTAAGGATATAAAGTTATACAAAGTTGTTGATCAAAAACCAATTGTAGCAAGTAATTTGGTACAAATACTTTTAAAGATAGTTTCACATTTGGTTCATAACTTCATCCCATACAGTTAAGTATTTAATTAATATATTACGAAGTATAAAATTGTAGTTGAGGTGCAGAATTGGTAAAATATAATGGCAAGTGCAACATGGATCATGTATCACAAGCTTTGACTTTTGACAAGAAGATTTAAAATTTAAAATATATGTGAATGATTTATTCATTTGCAAGTATGATCATGTGCTAAACTTCAAAGTTTATCAAAACATAATAGTTATTATATAGTACAGAGAGACGGTAAACTAATATTTCTCTTCCGAATTCCTACTTTAGGAGATTATGACATCGATTTTCATTACTTATCATTGTGATTACCAAACACTAAAAATAGAATAAAAATAATGAAAATAATTACATATTCCACAATGTTACTGTACTCCATATTTTTAAGATAGTTGACTTTTTTTGGTTCGCAGTTAGATTGAATTAATCAAATCAATTACTTCTGCTAATTATCCCCATTGATCACCTCATTCTTAATTCTAAACTTCATACATATAACTTCAATCTTCGAATCCAAATAAAATTTCCCCTGAGTAAATTGTGTGAAATGAAACAAATATGTACCAATATTGAATTAAAGATGGACAAGTAAACTTACTTGGTTCTCTCTCCCTCGTAGATCTTATGCACACCATTTGAAAAGAAAAGTATAGTAGGAAACCCATCAACCTTATACTTATCAGCCAACTCAGTCTGTTGCACCGCATCAACCTTCGCAATCACAACATCAAACCCACCTTCCTTCAGCTCAGTCGCGGCAGCAGCATACTCAGGCGCCAGCTGCTTGCAGTACCCGCACCAGGGTGCATAGAACTGAACCATAACAGCCTTATTATTCTCAATCACCTCATCAATATTAGTCTTGTTTAAGGAAACAACATCTTTATCATCAATAAGTGGTGATGAAGGTTCTTTTTGCTTGTCCCATGCTTGAAATTCCTCAAAACTCGTGTAATCGAATTCATCCCCTTCAGGGCGGTAGTTTGGGTCTGCATAGTCTGGGTAGTCTTTGGGTGTCTCTGGCTCGTCTAAGAAGGACAAATCCTCATCTTCATCGATGTTTGTGGCAGAGGTGACGGCTGAAATGATGGTGGTAATCAAGATAAGTTGTAGGAGAGTTATTTGGAAGGATGTCATTTTATTTAATTTTGTTGAATACTATGTTTTTTTTTATTTGTTAAGATGGTGTTGTGTGCATGTGTGTTTAGTTTTTATAGTGAGAGATATGCATCATGCATAAATGAACGTGATTTGAATTAATATGATTGTGTCATGATTATTGGGTTGGCAAGTCGTGGGTGAAAGCATAATTGCACGTCTGAAGATTGTTTTCTGCAATGTCATTGGGCTGTAGGAATTTTGGAAGTTAGCGGGGTGTTAATTTGGATACAGCCAGACACTTACACATAAGGCTTTAATTACGATAATAGTGATGTAAATTGGAATTTTTAATCTTGAACAATTCTTAGAGCCGATCATGATATTTTGTGAACCTTAGGCAAATCCATGAGGGCATGAGGATTAAAAGTAACATATTTTACAATGTAAAAGTCAATTGGTATATTATACTCGTATAAGTATATTTTTCAATATACTCCATATCATTCACCTATTAGAAATGAGTATCGAAATTGGGTGACCAGTACTAGATCCTGTCCAAGTTTGGATCCAACAAGTAAAGATCCGGTCCCAGTTGAACTGGGTCCGATACCAAGTCCTAAAATAATTAACTGGTCAGTACGGGAGACCGAGACCAGGATCAAAACTGGACAATTTTGGACCAGGTACCCGTCTGGTACCTGGTTGCACCAGTACCGAGTACTCTAAATCGGACCCATTTCCAGGTGGGTATAGTACCCGCTGTTAGGGAAATTGCTCTTGAAAACACAAAATAACAACGAATAGAGAACCTTCGAGGCGTGTAATCACTTTCCTAAAAACTATATTTCACCCCTATCACAAGAGCATGGGTTTCATGAAATAAGTTTTTGAGATACAACGAAGAATAACTTCTTTGATGATGCTCTAATCAACAAAGAACAATGGAGAACAAGTATATAACCAGAAAGTTGAATAATGTGAAAATGATGATGAACTTTAGAGAAAACTAATCTCTTGAAACTTTGATTATGAGAGAATAATATGATGTAACTTCCTTTCTCTGCCATCCAACACATATATATATATCATATATGTTATGAAGCATGAAGGGACACAACCCTTTGTCGCGAGGTGCGACTCTTTGGTCGCGAGCCGCGACTTGCTACTTGCTTGCTATACTTTTCTTTGACAACTTAACTCACCTTTGCCATGTAAATTATCAAAGATCAAACTCTGATGTATCATACATATACTCTAAATCATTCAACATTTCTCCCCCATTTAGAGTATATAAATTATGAAAATATCATTATCATCATCAACACATATACAATCTTACGCATCAATGAAAGTGTACAAGGACTTGAACTTTCACCTAGCATAATACACATTCCAAGAATCCGTATCTCATGGTGTTGTAAAACAATTGAACCATTTAATACATAATGGAAACTTGAAGATATCATACACACAAGATAAATTACTTGTTCTTCATTAATAACTTGACACTTTAGCCATGTGTCCCGTATCTATTCATAAATGCATCAAAGCTACGCCCCTTAGCTTCTTGAAGCGGCCAAACTTCGCATTTACATAGGTAGATCTCTTAACATGCTCCTGTGACAAAGCACAATGTCAAGATCTATTAAGATAAAACAACCTCCTTTAACATCACAGTCCGGAACTTTACCTTGGATGAATAAACAAGTTCCCAATCATCAATGTAAAAGAATTAAACTTATTGAACTTGAGTCTCAATGTAATATTGGAATCAAGTTAAGTTTCTTTCACTTGTGATTAACTAAGGGCTCCAATCCTATACCGATTGCCATCCTTTCAACTTTCTCTCTAGCTAGTGCTTTTGTGAAGCAATCCGCTAGATTGAAATTAGTATGCACATAGTCAATTGTGATCACACTATCTTTGATAAGTCCTCTTATATAACTATGTCTAACACCAATGTGTTTAGACTTACCGTTATAAGTTTGACTATATGCTCTTGCCAAAGTCGCACTACTATCACAATGAATTACAATAGGAGAAATCGGCTTTAGAATCAAAGGAATCTCATACATGAGATTTCTCAACCATTATGCCTCTTTACCGGCGGAATGCAATGCTATGAACTCCGATAACATAGTAGAGTCCGCTATGCAAGTTTGTTTCTTGGAAGTCCAAGATATTGCACCTCCCCCAAATAGAAATACCCATCCACTAGTGGAGGAATGATCTCTATTGGAGATCCAACTTGCATCAGAAAATCCTTCTACAACCGAAGGATGACCCTTGTAAGACAAACCAAAATCTATGGTTTTCTTCAAATACTTCAATACACGACGAATAACTTGCCAATGTTCCATGCTAGGATTATGAGTAAACCTACTCAATTGACCAACCGCAAAGGCGATATCCGGCCTTGTACTTGTCATTGCATACATTAAGCATCCTATAACCCTTGCATATTCAAGTTGAGAAACTGCACTACCTTCATTAGGTAATAACTTTATGCTAGGATCCATAGGACTTGAAACAAGAGCGGTCTCATTGACATTGAACTTTTTGAGAACTTTTTCAATGTAATGAGATTGTGACAAGACTAAATTTCCGTCTTCGATCTTGATTCTTATTCCCAAGATGACATCCGCCTCCCCTATATCTTTCATGAAAATGAGACGATAGAAAGGATTTAGTCAACTCTACTTGTGCTAAATCCGTTGCAAAAATCAACATGTCATCAACATATAGACAAATGATGACTCATTTACCGTTGCCATCAAATTTACTATACAAACACTTGTCCGAAATATTCAATTTGAATCCGTTGGACAATACTACCTCATCAAACTTTTGATGCCACTGTTTTGGTGCTTGCTTTAGCCCATATAAAGACTTAACTAGTTTGCAAACTTTATGTTCTTGCCCTTCAATGACAAAGCCTTTCGGTTGCTTTATGTAAACCTCTTCTTCTAATTCTCCATTCAAGAACGCTGTCTTAACATCCATTTGATGGATCACAAGATTACGAACTGCCGCAAGGGCTATTAGTAACCTTATAGTGGAGATTCTTGCAACGGGTGCATATGTATCAAAGTAATCGATACCCGGTTTTTGAGTAAACCCTTGAGCCACAAGCCGGGCTTTGAACTTATTAATAGTTCCATCAATCTTCATTTTCTTTTTGAAGATCCATTTGCATCCGATTTGTTTACACTTTGGAGGTAAATCTGATAAAATCCAAGTATTATTTCCCAAGATTGAGTCCATCTCATCATTAATTGCTTCTTTCCAAAATGGAGCATCTTGAAACCTCATTGCCTCATCATAGGTTGAAGGATCATCCTCTACAATAAAAATATATTGAAACATTTTGGAGATATCTTCCCTTGATTCTTCAATCAAATATACATGAAAATCAGGGCCAAAAGATTTTTCTTTTCTTACCCTTTTGCTTCTCCTTGGTTGAGTTGAGGTTGATNTTTTCTTTTCTTGCCCTTTTGCTTCTCCTTGGTTGAGTTGAGGTTGATGCCTCATTCTCAATTTGAGATTGAACTTCCAAACCTTGATCAAATGTACCTTGATCAAGTGCTTGAGCATTGATACTAGGAATTACATCCTTTGGTCTAGGCATTGATGAAAATCTAGTTTCATCAAAAATTGCATCTCTTGACTCTATAGTGGTAAGAACCGACCAAAAGTCATTTTGTTCTATAATGTAGAACCTATAGGATTTGCTATGACTAGCATATCCTATAAAGATGCATTCAACACCTCTTTCACCCAACTTCTTACGTTTAGGTTCCGGCACTTTTACAATTGCCCTACATCCCCAAACTTTGAAATGATTCAAGTTTGGTTTCCTTTTGTAGCAAAGCTCATATGGGGTTACCACATTTCCTTTCATAGGAATACGGTTTAGTATATAACAAGCTGTCAAAACAGCTTCACCCCAAAAACCTTCACTCAAACCCGAATAGGATAACATGGTGTTCACCATTTCTTGGAAAGTCCTATTATTCCTTTCCGCAACACCATTTTGTTGTGGTGTATAAGCCGCGGTTGTCTCATGTATAATTCCTATTGATTGGAAATAACTTGGATTATAGTATTCACCACCTTTATCGGTTCTTAGCCTTTTAACTTTGTCATTTATTTGCAATTCTACTTCATTTTTGTAGATTTTAAACTTGTCAAGGGCTTCATCCTTAGAAAACAATAAGTAGACATAACAAAATCTTGAATAATCATCAATAAATGTTACTAAATACTTTTTGTTACCCAAGGAAGGTGTGCTATGAAAATCACACAAATCACCATGCACCAAACTAAGCAAAGTAGTATTCTTTTCAACACAATTAGGAAATGGTTTTCTTGTGATCTTTGACAACATGCATGATTTACACTTCTCTATGTTTTGATTGAAAGGAGGTATCAAACCATGCTTAGACATATGATAAAGCTTTCTATAATGAACATGTCCAAGTCTACAATGCCATAGCGAGGAATCATCATTTAATAAACACACATTGTCTTTTAAAGTATTACAAATACGAAGTTTAAACATTTNGTTTAAACATTCCATCATAAAGATAACCAAGTCCTACAAAGCTACCACCTTTAGACAATACAAACTTATCTGATTCAAATACCATTTTATAGCCTAATCGATTCAAAGTAGCACTGGAGACTAAATTCTTCCTAAGTTCCGGAGAATAAACAACATCTCTTAAAGTAAGAGTTTTCCCGTAACTAAACAACAATTCTACTTGTCCTACACCTAGAACTTTTGCCGTAGAATCATTTCCCATGTAGAGCATTTCTCCATTTCCAACTTCATGAAAAGTTTTGAATAGAGATTTATCCTTGCACACATGTCTTGATGCTCCCGAATCGATAAACCATGAACAATCATCCTGCACATAATTGATTTCAGAAATCACACACACATAATCCAAAGATGAATTAAGTGATATTTGTGCACAAGCATTACCTTGCTTCTCTTGGGATTGGCTAGAGTTGCCACTTCCCTTCTTCTTGCTCATCCTCCTTTTCCAAATGGTACAATCTTTCTTGAAGTGACCGGGCTTGCCACAAATCCAACATCCACGTTGTGGAGTCTTTTCATATTTAACCTTTTTGCCCTTATTGTCACTTTTGGAGTCATTACTCCTCTTCTTTGGGTTTGAAGAACCCTTGGACTTATCATCCTCCACCATGTTTACGGTGGTAGAACTAGGATTTGAATCCTTTTGTCCATCTTGCAACCGAATTCCCTCTTCAATACGAAGATGAGAACCCAATTGTTCTAAGTTTATATCCTCTTTCTTATGTTTCAAAGAATTTCTTACATCTTTCCATGATGGTGGTAACTTATCAATTATTGAAGACACTATGTAAGTTTCACCAACATTGAGATCATGTTGTTTAAAATTGCCAACATGCCTTTGCAATTCATGAAATTGATCCATAATACTCTTTGAGTTTACCATGCGATAACTATTGAAGTTACTTACAAGAAATTTTTTACTAGAAGCATCCTCTTGCATGTACTTAGACTCTAGATCATCCCATAAACTCTTTGCGGATTCATAAAATTGATAAATATCAAATAGATCATTGGACATACCATTCAAGATGTGGCCACGACAAATATAATCGTCATTCTCCCACTTTCTCCTTCTCCTTGTAGTCTCCAAGGTTTCGTTGTCCTCCTCCATTGGCTTCGGGGTTGACAAAACATAGGCCACTCCAAGTGCGGTGAGAACAAAGTGCATCTTCTTTTGCCAACGTCAGAAACCAACACCCTCAAACTTGTCTAACTTATTGAAATTTGTAGTCAATTCTCTAATGGTTGCCATTTTGCAAATAGGAATATAGTTTTTAGATTGTTAGGGAAATTGCTCTTGAAAACACAAAATAACAACGAATAGAGAACCTTCGAGGCGTGTACTCACTTTCCTAAAAACTATATTTCACCCCTATCACAAGAGCATGGGTTTCATGAAATAATTTTTTGAGATACAACGAAGAATAACTTCTTTGATGATGCTCTAATCAACAAAGAACAATGGAGAACAAGTATATAACTAGAAAGTTGAATAATGTGAATATGATGATGAACTTTAGAGAAAACTAATCTCTTGAAACTTTGATTATGAGAGAATAATATGATGTAACTTCCTTTCTCTGCCATCCAACACATATATATATCATATATGTTATAAAGCATGAAGGGACACAACCCTTTGTCGCGAGGTGCGACTCTTTGGTCGCGAGCCGCGACTTGCTACTTGCTTGCTATACTTTTCTTTGACAACTTAACTCACCTTTGCCATGTAAATTATCAAAGATCAAACTTGGATGTATCATACATATACTCTAAATCATTCAACACCCGCTACTGAATCCGGTTCCATGCGGTGTTTTACTTAATGTTTTTACATTATTTTATGGTTTTCGACATTAAAGGCCTGTTTACTTTTCAGCTGAACTGAACTGAAATGAACTGATTGGAGCTGAATTGAATTGAACTAAACGGAAAATTTTTATTATGGATTAATGATTAGCAAAATAAAAGAAGAGTTGAACTGAACTGAACGGAGCTGAACTGAATTGAACTGAACTGAGTTGAGCTGAACTGAACTGAATTGATTTTAAGCTGAAGTAAATAGGCCTTAAATATAAAAGTGATATAATCCAATTTGAGATGTTGTATTTAATGTTGAATCTTTTTAATTTTTCAAAACAAATAAGACATTAAATTATTAAATTATGTTAAATATAACTTGGCCAAAAAATATATGTAAAAGAAATATTCAACCGGGTAGTTCCAGGTCAATCGGGAGCGGGTCTAGTTTCGGATACCCAGCCAATACCGGGACTAGTACTGTGTCCAGGTAAAATGACCGGGTATCCCGATTGTGCTCAACCCCATCACCTACATATATATAAACATTCGTTTTTTTAATTGGATTTTCTTTACAGTATTTTTCTTAAATTTAGGTACTAGATAACATAATTGTTAAACTTTTGTTTTATAATACATTTGTAGCGCGTACGATACACTTAAGGTTTTTTATTCCTTTTCCTTATTTTTTTCTTATTGTTTCCTCCATCAAACCCCCATTAAACATGTTTTATTTTCTATTTTCTCTCTCTCTTTGTCTCTTTTCCTCCATTAATCCCTAGTTTTTTTTTCCTTTTCTCTCTCCTTAAAAATAGGGTTGTTCAAAATAACCTGATCTGATTGATCTAATCTGCGAAAGTTGGACAATTTTTATAAATTTTTAGTTTCGGATAGTTTGGATTGGATATCCTACACTTGTCGAATCGGATATGGATCACATTTTTCCATTGTTGGATATTCAAAATATCCGAAACATATGAAAAATTAGTCTTATGGAATCGGATTAGTTGGATTAAGGATCGAATCACACATATTTCAGATCGGATCACTCAAATCGGATTATTTCACTTAATTTAGTAGTTTTGTATTAATTTTTTCAAAATAACTTTTTACTCATAAAAATATTTTCGGATTATCAAATATTCTATTACCCGATTCGACATTTTTCAGATATTTCGGATTGGATATTCGACTTGGTTCGGATCGGATTGATCTGAATGAACACCCCTACTTAAACCCTCTTTGATTGATTTTCTATCTCTACCACTTTAAATTGTCCTTTTTGGTACCCATTTTCATCTTCTTTAAATCCATTGTCTTCCTTTTAAGAACCCAATGTTTTACATAAAATGAAAATATTGGAAATGCCTATTTATATTATGTCAATATTTTGAGCTTTTGAACAAATTACATGTTATTTTGATCTTCCTCTAATTTTTTGAATTTTGCATAGCTCACACTAGGTGGAATTTCTTCTTATACATAATATTTTTTCTATAAACATTTCGAGGTTTAATTAGAGGTTTAAAAAAGAACAAAGAGAAACGGATGAGGACATAATGTTTGGTGGAAAAAATGAAAATTTTAATTGCGGTGTTGCCATTCAAGAAAAAAAAAAGTGAAATAAGTGAAGTTTAATGGAGGTGTTATGGAAAATAAAGATGTTCAATTAATGAAGGTTTGGTGGGAGAGGGAAAGAAATAAAAAAAGGTTTAATGGAGGATGAAAGAGAATAAGTGGAAAAAAAAAAAAGAGGTTTACTAAGGACGAAGAATGAGAAAGAAAATAAGGAAAAAAGGTTTAATTGAGGTTTAATGGAGGAAAAAAGAAAAAGAATGTAAAAATAATAATAATAATTTTAGGACGAAATTAATTGAAAAAAGCTAGATGTGGTCCCCGGCCATAAACAAAGTTTTTGACATAATTTCATCACTTATGTTATCTGGTACTTATCTTAAATAGAAACGTAAGTACATAAAATATAATTTTGATTAGGTACTTTCAAAATTTTCGAAAACACACTACAACAAAACAGGCGATTTGCGACGGAATAATATTCCATCACAAATCACCTAATTTGCGACGGAAATAGATTCATCGAAAATTTGCGACGGAATTACTGAAATTGTGACGGAATATTCAATCGGAATTTTCCAACAAAACTTCACATGTAATTAAATGAATTTGTGACGGAAAAATAAAATTGCGACGGAATTATTCGTCGCAAAATAGCGACGGAAATTAAGGCGTTAGAAATTCTGTCGCAAAATCACGACAAAATTTGAAAAACTGATATTTATTTAGAATTTGTCGCGAAAAAATTATAAAGAAATAGAAAAACTCAACCCTAACTCCCTCTCAACACTCAAACGGTTTAACCCTCTCAACACTCTCAACCTTACTCCCTTAAACACTCTCTCCCTCACGTCGGCGGCGCCGGAGACCTTCCCGTCTTCCGTTCTTGTTCTTCTTGTACTTGTTCTTCTTGTTCTTCTTCCCTTCTTTTTCTTCGACGCATTCTTGTTCTTCTTCGTCGTCGTGTTGTCCTTCGCCGGCTTCTTCTTCGCCGTTGCTGCTTCTTCTTCGTCGGTATTTTTCTGAATTTTTTCTTCTGGAGTTTTGGGGTCGTTGAGAGGCATAACGCAGAGAATAACGTAGTATATGGTAAAGGAAATGATGTTAGTACATATGAGGGGCTTGGTTTTTTTTTTTTTTTTTGTAAAAGCGGGGAGTTGAGGTGGAGATAAGGGCGTGAATTGGGGTGGTAGTATTTTTTTTCAAAATTGTGTTCTTGCATGTTTATAATAAGTTCTTGAATGTTGATTTTGTTTTCTGAATTTTTTGTTATTTTTTTCGTAAATCAATAAAGAAAGTGATGGGATGACGAAAAAATATGCTTGGTTGAATTATATTTATGACGAAAGTGAATGGTTTTTCTTACAATTACAAATTTTGACAGTAGTGATTTTTTTTATTTTTTTATTGTGTGGAGATTTCGACAACAGCTCTAATTTTTGATTTAGAACAGCATGATGAAACTGAAGAAATTGTAAATGGGTGTTTTTTGTAATGGGATTATGTGGGGTTTTGGTTGCAATTAGAGATTAGTAAATGGGTGTTTTTATTCCTTAAACAAAAAAAAAATGTTGAATGTTTGTGATGACCGGTATATATGTATGTATGTACTACTACTATTAGCTTAGGTAGTCTAATTAGAAAATTTGAATGAAAGCTGTTGTATCTTGTATTATATTAAGCAATGCTAGGTTAATTACCAGGTAGTCATCAGTATCCTCCCATATTCAGTTCGTACCTGAAACCACCCTTCGCTACTCCTGATTGGCTGTTGTAAAATTAAAGAGCAGATCGAGTTCATACATGTTAGTTTACTAAGCTACCTTAATTAGTCCAATCTAGGATATATATTTTCTGATCAAACTAGGCTAGCTACTAACCAAATCAGCGTTGATTTGGACTTTGATGTTAGTGATTCCTTTCTCCAATGCTTCCTTCAATTCATTAGCCTTATTCTCTAGGAGTAGATTGCATACTGTATTCGGACTGAAACATACATACACCAACAAATTAAACACGTACAAATTCAATTCAATTTCAATCCACTGATTAATTAACCAAATGCAACACATCTTACAATATGTTGTTAAAGCAACACCATGCTAATTAAAGCAATAACAATAATCAACAACAAAAAACAAAGAGAAAATCATATAGAAATATTACCATAAATCAAAAACTTTACCTAAGATTTTCCTTTACACCAAAATTAAGTTTGATAAACCAAGCTTATCATAGGATAAGTTCTATCCTTTACACCAAAATATATCTTTATAACTAACATATAGCTGCCAAAATATGTTACCTCTAATTATACGTGAGTTGTTTGTTTGTTGAAGTTTCCAAGAAGACAAGAAGTTGATATTATTGCAAATGATTTTTGTTTTATAAGTGTTTTGATTTGATTGTTGATATTTCTTATTGAGGACTTTTATTGTTAACAATGTGTGCTATGATTTTGTGTCTGTTTCGTCCAAGCTAGATGAAATGGAGTTAGGATTTGGGACATATATTGTGGTATACTGGTAGCTGGTTGATTTCGATTTCGAATTCCTAGGAGAAATACTGTGATAGACTTAGGATAGTTTGCAATTGCTTCTTTGAAAATAGTTGGATAGGCCGAAAATGTTCTTACATCTGATGCTCTACTTTCAAGTTTACATCTAAATAAATTGCTTTTGTGCTCTGATTGTCATAATAATGACAATGCTTAGACATTAACAATAATATTATATTTCACTAAAGTGTTGGCTATTTGTGACTTGTGTAGAAGTTGTCATCATGAAACGAAAGGATTATAGTTGGATGTATCATAGGTTGGATGGATACTCTTTAAACCGTGCTTTCCAGGAAGGAGTTGATGAATTCCTTCAATAATGTAAAGATCATCCACATACTTCTAACCCAAATGAAGTTAGGCGTCCTTGTGTGAAATGCAAGAATTTACGTATCCATGAATCGGAAACGATTAAACTGCATTTGTATTGCAAGGGTTTTACACCGAATTACTACGATTGGATTAACCATGGAGAAGGCTTTCCTAACTCCTCCGAAGGGAAATCTAATGAATACCGTGACATGGTTTTGGATGCTCTAGGACATAACCAAGATCAAGGGGGTGATCACCAGGCCCAAGATGTAGAGGAGGAACCTAATGCTCAAGCCAAAAAGCTCCTTGATATGCTTAAGGCTTCTGAGCAACCTTGGGTTGATGGGAGTTCAATTTCTAGGTTGGAGATGGTCTCTAAAATCACTAGCTTGAAATGCGAGTACAATTTGCCACATAGGTGTGTCGATGCTATTGCTTCTTTGTTCAGTGAGTCGGCTCCAAAGAACACCTATATAGGGAGACCTTCTACGAGGTGAAGAAGATTGTTCAGGGGTTGGAGATGCCTGTGTAAAAAATTGATGCATGCCCGAGAGGTTGCATGTTTTTTTGGAAAGAGGATGCTAACGCTTCTACATGTACGGTGTGTGGCAGCGACCGATACAAGAAGACTTCTAAAGGGATTGATGTGCCTTTGAATGTTCTCACATACCTCCCCATTACTGCTAGATTGCAAAGAATGTTTGCAACTAAGGACGTTGCAAAGGAAATGGCATGGCATGCAAAGAATCCTCGACAGCAAGGCACAATGGCACACCCTAGCGACAGTGACGCTTGGAAACAATAAGATTGATGCTCTAATGAATTTGCATCTGAACCTTATAATGTTCGGCTAGGGTTGTGTACAGATGTGTAATGCAGGAAAAGCAGAATGATGGCAAGCTACCATCCCCAGTAGACCTGCTCATGCGTACACATTTCAAGGAAGTTCCGGGGAAAGGAAAGGTGGCAGCCAACTCCAAAGCCAAGCAAATTGTGGTATGTAAATGCTGTTGAAGCCCCGATGACACTTGAACTTAATTCACAAGCATAGACTCTTTGATTATTTGCTATCTAGGAATTTTGATGTGTTTTGAGTCATTTTTGGAATATGCGGTATATCAATGATAAAGGTACATATAAGGTTAATTGAAGAGACAATAATTGTTGACTTGGAAGTCGACTTGGAAGTTGACTTTTAACTTAACTTGAGGACTTATACACTTGTAAATACGCTAATTAGGAATGTTTTACTTAGTTATAAGGTTAAATGAAAAACAACTAGTGACTTGGCCCTGGTATTAGCCACTTTTCGTGATTTTGGAGCCTTTTCGAGTGAATTTGAGCCCAAAACGGTTGTAATGTCACATTTCAATAAATTAAAAAAACATAGACACCTCTAAATATGCAGTATATAAATGTTACAGGTACTTATAAGCTTAGTTGAAGAGACGGTAATGAAATGGGCAAGTAAATAGCTATTTTGAGGTGTTTTGAGTCATTTTGGGTGATATTGAGCCCAAAACACTTGGAAGTTGACTTTTAACTTAACTTGAGGACTTATACACTTGTAAATACGCTATTTAGGAATGTTTTACTTAGTTATAATCTTAAATGAAGAACAACTAGTTACTTGGCCATGGTAGTAGCCACTTTTCGTGATTTTGGAGCCTTTTTGAGTGAATTTGAGCCCAAAACGGTTGTAATGTCACATTTCAATAAATTAAAAAACATAGACACCTTTAAATATGCAGTATATGAATGTTAAAGGTACTTATAAGCTTAATTTAAGAGACGGTAATGAAATGGGTAAGTAAATAGCCATTTTGAGGTGTTTTGAGTCATTTTGGGTGATATTGAGCCCAAAACACTTGGAAGTTGACTTTTAACTTAACTTGAGGACTTATACACTTGTAAATACGCTATTTAGGAATGTTTTACTTAGTTATAAGCTTAAATAGAAAACAACTAGTGACTTGGGCATGGTAGTAGCCACTTTTCGTGATTTTGAAGCCTTTTTGAGTGAATTCACTAGTACAAAAGTCCACTTTTGCTGCGGTTTTTTTAGGGGTATTTGCTGCGATATTTAACCGCAGCACTTGGAGTAGCAGCAATAAACCAACAAATTATTTGCTGCGATTGAACCGCAGCAAAAAAATGGACTTTTGCTGCAGTTGTAGGCAGAACCGCAGCAAAAAGGTGGCAAAAAATGGTGGGAAATTACACTATTTGTTGCGGTTCTTTGTAAACTCGCAGCAAATAGTGCAGTTTCCCACCAAAAAAACACTTATTTGCTGCGGTTTTGTCAATAACCGCAGCAAATAAGCACCCAAAAAATATATATATATATATATATATATATATGTATATATATATATTTTTTTTTGTTGCATTTTAAAGCAAAATTAGAAACTGAAATGTTATACATACATAGAATCAATTATTTTCAATTGAATTACACTTCTCTCACAAAACAATACACTTCTATCACAAAAATACATTTGAACTTTAACTTAAACAAGATTGGTGATGGACTTGTTGGTGAGTGATTGGAGAAGTAAAGCATACAACAGCGCGGTCCGAGAACCAGTAGCAGCAGCATTACAGCAGCGGCATACCAGCAGCTGTAACACAGCGGCAGTGGCGGGCCATCAGATAAAGAGAAGAACAGAGAGAGCAACAGAAAAAAAAAAATGTATAAATCATACCCTAATTCATTTATTCAACCATATCTATACATTCATTCAACCATTCCTATTCTTATTCATTCGTTTAAGCATTACCATTCATGAATAAACCCATTCATTCATTCATTCATTCATAATATCAATCATAAGCTCAATCTCATCTAAATATCTCATTCAAGCATCCATTAATATACTCATTCAACCATTCTTTTGTTCAATCATTTATTTATATAGTAGTCTCACTCAATCATTTATTTTAAACAGTGTTCTCATTCATAACTCATACATAAACAAGCAAAATTCATTCACAAGCATTCATATATTCATCATTCAACCAACATCACAGCAATAGCCACAAGAACACAACCGCAGCCACAACATCATAGCAATAGACTATATATATTTATGTTTATTTACATAATCTCCATCAGGGAAGTGGTTAAGATCACCCACCATTCGAGTTAGGCTACTTCAACAGGTTTTTAAGCCTGGAGCAACTCAAACCTCAATGATGTTGACCATGGTCATCACTTGATTCCCTTTATCATTTGGAGATAATTAGTGTCTTATGAAAAAGGACTCCTTTTTTATCAAACAATTGTCAAACTATAATGGACTCGATCATCATTCAATAATTGCATCACCATAAGAGATGCAATTGTCTGACCATAAGGGAATCAAGTAAGAAGCAACATTTCAAACCAGAAAACAATAAACATCAATCATAAGCTCAATCTCATCGAAATATTTCATTCAAGCATCAATTAACATAGTCATTAAACCATTCTTTCATATATTCAAAATGTAATTCATTCATTCAAGCATTACATCCAAAAAATGAAGCATATCAGGTAGAGCAGTGGATGATTGTCAACTTAAATGAAAGGTTGGCTAAGCATATTGATCAAAAGAACAACAACTAAACAACAACAAATCGTTTCATTGCTAAGCCACAAAGAATGAAAGTTGCAGTAGTGTTTTGGATCTAAAATTTTGAAACAAAGAATGAAATAATAACAACAACAATAACAACCACACTGAGACACTCACCCACTCTCTCACTCACACAGTCATTCACACAACCACACTCTCGCTGACACTCACTGACCCACCCTCTCATCCACAAAGTCACTCGCACAACCACTCACTCACTCACACTCTCACTCACTCTCTCTGTCAGAGTCACTCTCTGTCTGTCTCATTCTCACTCAATCACTCACTTATTCTCTCTCTGTCTCTCTCACAGAGACTATTATTCTCTGTCACTCACTCTCTCACGCTTACTCAACTCACTGAGTCACTCTCTCACTGACACTCTTTCACTCATAGTCAGTCACTGTTTCACACTCACTCATTCACTCACACTCTCTCACTCACATTCCCTCACTTACACAGTCATTCACTGACAACAAAGTCACTCACTCACTCACACAGTCATAAAACATACACTCAGTCACTCACAAACCAATAAGACCAGACCTGAACCACAACAACAGTAAACCACAACCAAACAAAACCCTAGATCTAAACAACAATAATCAGAATAACAACAATCTAAACAACAACAATTAGAACAACAACAATCAGAACAACAACAATTAGAACAAAAAGGAACAACAACAATAGAACAACAACAGTCCAAACAACAACCTAACTCACTCAGTCAACAAATCAACAACAAATCAGTCCTCACACACACACTCAGTCACAGTCTCACGCTCACAGTTAATCCCTCACTCACTAACCCACTCACTAACACTCATACTCATTCACTTACAACCACACACAAACAACCAACACACACCCACAACAAAAGCTAAAATCACGACCACAAACAAAAACAAACCACCAAACCCAAAACCACCACAACCACAACCAAAAACAAAAAACAAACTAAACACAAAACCAACAACAAAATCAACATAAAAATCGAAACAAAAAACAACAACAAAATCAACATAAAAAAAACAACAAAATCAACACCAAAATCTAACCTTAACGCTGAAGCCACCTATAAATCGCCTTCAAAAGCCACCAAAAATCGCCTCCAAAACGCACAAAATCAGAGCACAAAAATTAAAACACAAAATAAAAATTAATATTGAAAAATAAAACAAAAAGAAGGAGAGAAAAGAGGTGCATGATGTAGGAGAATGAGATCGAGAGGAAAAAATGAAGAGAGAGAGATTTTTGGAGGAAGAGAGAAGATCAGAAGAGGGAGATGAGAGAAAAGAGAAGACGAGTGACACTGTGAGGGAGAGAAGAGAAGATCAGAGACAAGTGAGGCTGTGAAGGAGAGAAGAGAAGATAAGATCAGAGAAGAGGCTGTGAGGGTTAGGGTTAGAAAAAAGCAAATTAAAGAATAAAATTTGTTGGAGGGTTTTTGCATTTATACCACTTCGTTTGGGCTGGGCTTCAACTATTTGTTTTGGGTTGCTTTATTTGCTGCGGTTGTTACCGCAGCAAATAACCAAAAGAACCGCAGCAAAAAAATCAACCGCAGCAAATAATTTTTCATGTGTATCATCAACAACTATTTGCTACAATTCTTTAAAAATCCCAAAGAACCGCAGCAAATGTGGCGCAGCAAAATCCAATTTGTCTACTAGTGATTTGAGCCCGAAACGGTTGTAATGCCACTTTTCAATAAATTAAAAAACAGAGAGACCTCTAAATATGCAGTATATGAATGTTAAAGGTACTTATAAGCTTAATTGAAAGGACGATAATTAAATGGGCAAGTAAATAGCCACTTTGAGGTGTTTTGAGTCATTTTGGGTGATATTGAGCCCAAAACACTTGGAAGTTGAGTTTTAACTTAACTTGAGGACTTATACACTTGCAAATACACTATTAAGGAATGTTTTACTTAGTTATCAGCTTAAATGAAGAACAACTAGTGACTTGGCCATGGTAGTAGCCACTTTTCGTGATATTGGAGCCTTTTTGAGTGAATTTGAGCCCAAAACGGTTGTAATGTCACATTTCAATAAATTAAAAAACATAGACACCTGTAAATATGCAGTATATGAATGTTAAAGGTACTTATAAGCTTAATTGAAGAGACGGTAATGAAATGGCCAAGTAAATAGCCATTTTGAGGTGTTTTTAAGGTATTTTGAGCAAAAATCACTTGGAACTTGTCATTTGCTTTAAATTTAAACCTTATAAAGTTATAACTATGCTTTATAGGAATGTTTAAGTTATGTATAAGTTTTATTGTAATGAAACTAGTGAAATGGGCATAATTGTAGCTATGTTTCACTCATTTTTTATCGAAGTTGGACACATAATTAAACACAAGTTGAAATAGTTGTCTATGTGTATTCTTCTATTAGTATGTTTGTTTCAATCAAGTGCGTGTTGTAGGAAACATATCAGAAGCAGGTTGAGGATTCCTCCAATTCGGAAACTCCAAAGACGCCAAATGAGATGTATTGGGAGGTAGCTGGTGGGCGCAGCAAGAAAGGTCGCGTCAAAGGTCTTGGTATTGCTGCTGAGCTTTACTACGGGTCGTTCAGGCGATGTGGATCATCACAGCAGTACACTCTCTCTGTCGTTTCTCAAATGCAAGAACATTTTGACAAGAGGGTAGAGAATGTCACAACCCAGCTGCAAGAGTTCCAGGAGGATTTCAGGACCCAGATTCGTCATGAGTAAAGGCAGGTGGTTCGAGAGGAGGTCAGGAATAAGATGCAGGTAGAGATGGCCGCAATGGAGCGGATAAACAGACAACATGTGGAGGAGCTGATGAGTCGGATTCAGGGATTTGGCACTGACTATTGTTCTCCTTTTCAGAGTCATCGTAGAGACTCCAGCGATGACTCGGGTTGTGGCGCAGGTGAAGGCACTCCAGTTTAGTTAACTTACTTGTGTTTTAGGGTATATCGTATTATCGAATGGATATATAGTTTATTTGTATGCAATTATTATTATTGTTAAACTTGTTATGGTAGTATTTAATGGTAGTTGTAAGACACAAATTAATTTATGTTTTAAATAGTTTGCGACGAAATTTATCGTCGCAACAGAACGGAAATGTTTATGGTCTATATATAGATTTGCAGGTACGAATTAGGGTTTGAAGTAGTCTTTTAAAAAAGAAATTGCAAAATTCCGACGGAAATATTCATCGCAAATTGTCATATAAGAATTTATTAAAACTTTTCCGACGGAATTTATCATCGCAAAAAAAAAAAAAGAAAATTTAATGGCTGCAAATTGAGCGCTAGTTTACCAGGGAATTTTCTGTCACAAAATGGGGAATTTGCGATAGAAAATTCCCTCGCAAATTTCCGAGGAAATTTTTCATCGCAAACTTGCAAGGGAAAATTCCGTCGCAAATGTCCGATGGAATTTTCCATCGCAAATTTTGATTTTGCGATAGAAAATTCTCTCGCAAATTTGCGACGGAATTGATTTTGCGATGGAAAATTCCGTCACAAAAAGGTTGCGATGGAAAATTCCGTCACAAAAAGGTTGCGAAGGAAATTCCGTCGGAAAAACCAACAATTTGCGACGAAGGGAATAGCGACGACCAGTTTGCGACGGAATTTCGTCGCAAACACCTTTTCTGACGGAATTTAAGGTTTTTCCGACGGAATTTTTCCTTCGCAAATCAGTTGTTTTCTTGTAGTGACATACCTTAGGTATGTATTGTCAAAAAATCCTTTGTAAATTTTTGTTATTTCTGCTATTTCGCTTGCCCAATTTTCTCTCTCCTATATTTTCTGATTTCTCTCTAACCTTACCTATTCCAAATTTCCAAATTAAAGCTTTAAACCATCAAAATGGAAGATTTATGGACAATATCTTCAAAAATTGATGAAAACCTAACAAATTTAATAGAGGGAGAGAAGTTAACTTCTTATGAACAATTGAGCAGGAAAATATGATGTAAATAATCCCAACTATTGAGTGTATTCTCAATTTAATCCAAACTAAGCTTTAAATTTGTATGCTCCCAATTATAGAAGGTATTTTCTCATATTAGTCTTTGTTAATTTTTTACCTGCTAAACAGGTTAACAAAGTAATTAAGCTTCTTTGATCATCCTCCTCAAACATCTTCTCCTTATTTTTCTCATTTCAACATTCACTTAATCCACTCACATGATTCCTCACTTCATCATCCTCAAATTCCAGCAAAAAATCATCCAGTTATAGCTTTATTTTTTTAAAACATCATCCAAATTTAAGAATGAACATGAAACTTCGAAACCAAATCAAATTAAAGAATTTAACATCAACTCATCGTTTCACAAATAATCGAATAAAATATAATTCGATTATTTGATCGTCTATTGTTTTAAATGTGTATATAAAAATATGGTCATATGATATATTGTTTGATTCGTCTCGATGTATACATTATAAATATATAATTTCTATAGTTTTTACATGTACAAAATTAGAGATATTAACGCTTAAATTATGTCTCAAAAACTATGTAACATGGAATGTAGCAAGTAAAAAAGTTTATATTGAGTAATACAAACTTACAGTGACAAAAATCAATAAGAGTCGTAAAAGAAAGTTTCCAAAATTAAGTCTTGACCCCAACAAATTACGTAGTACATTATACTAATTACAAGAGCTAAATGTGAATAACCTCTTTCAAGTGGGACCCACATGTTCTTATTTTTTTAGCGATTAAGAGGTTACCAATGATTTCGGATCAATTTGAGTAAAAATCCTCATAGTTGGAGTATCCAAATATAAATCTTAGTTAGAAATTAATTGAGAAGACATCTAATAGTTGTGATTATTTACATTAATTTTTTTCCAATTGAAAATGTAATAGTGAGAAACTAAAACTAGGTAGTGGAGCGCCTCGAAATTCATACCATTATACGCCCACAATTGGCCCTTTTGAATTCCTCCGCAGAACATTGTGCGAGTCCCGCACAAAAACAAAATTATGGAAAACCTGTGTAGGTGCATAGGCAAAATGTCATGCGGATGCACAAATAAATAGGTTTCCACAGTCATTTTGATATTACTATAACTTTTGCTACATAACATTCCACATGGCATTTAATGTAATATTGGATAATTCTAATTTTCACTTTCATAAAAAATGATCTTTCTAATTTATAGATTATGAGAGTGGAAAATGCTTGATAACACGTTATTATTCATATATTATAAGTCATTCATATTTCTAACATATTTGTGCTATTAGTAGGGACAGTCGTATACCTATAAAAAATACCATACTACTCTAACTATGTAGACAGGGAAATAGAGATCGTATCCATAGGGAAGCAAGCAGTTCTACTGACTCTAAAAAGTTACTCTGCCGTAAGAGACCTTTGAATTATGGGTTTTGTCTAAAAAGCTGAATATTACTAGGAACGAAATTAAACACAGAAAAGAACTCTATAACTAAGCCTTGGATGTCGGTTCACCATTGCACAGATCAACCAATGGATTGCACACAATTAATTAACCGATTATTAACTTCCTGAATTAAGGTTCACTAATTCTCTCGAATATAGTCCTCTTGAAAACTCCTCCAATGGTTCTCGCTCACTTAGACTCGTTTTGCGTATTGTCCCTATGATCTAATTGTGGTAATCTTACCTCTCGGCATCGATTTCGACAATATCAGACTAACAATTAAAACTGTCCAGTATTTAACTGAAAGCAATAATAATTGACAACAGGAATTCAAGAACATCAACAATCAAATTAACAACTATGAACAAAACATCAAGAACGATCCATAGATCCCCTAGTCCTAGAAAGGAAACTATTCACACATGATTAAAATTAAAGAAACTAAATCAACAATAGACAACAAAATATAAACATGATTGAAACAAATAAAGTTACAATAATAATTAAACTAAATCTAGAACGAGAAACTAGGGCACAAAAACCAAGAACATAAACTAAAACTAAACTAAGAATTAAAAACATAAACTAGAGACATAATTAAAGAAATAATTGAAAAGGAATTGAATGATTAATATTCTTCACAATTTAGAGAGAAAACTAGGGCTAAAAGCTAGAATTTAGGATACAAAAAATTCGTACTTGGGTTTAGATTACAAAAGACTTAAATACTAAGGCACAAAAGGAGAGAAACTGCGTGAAAATCGTCCTCGGAGCGGCCCGCCTGGCGGGGTCCGAGCGCATAACCCTCACCCGGGCGCGCTGCCTCGACCTGGGCGGAAAGCTCCTTTGCTTCGTTTCTTGATTTCTTTGCTCGTTTTCTCTTAATTACTTCGTTAATCGCTTCTTTAATACTCCTAATCCTTAGTAAAGCTTTCCAAATGGCTTCAAACTCTTCACTAACTCTTCAAGTGCTTCAAAAGGCTCGGAAAAAAAAGATAAATCATCAATTCCTTTAAAATCTTATAAAAAGCACAACAAACACTCGAAATAACAAAAGTTAGTAGATATGGATCAAAACAGCCACATTAGAGCTAAAAATCAATTGGGATCGAGGGTAAAATATGCAACAAATATTAACTTATCAAACTCCCCCAAGCCGAACCCTTGCTTGTCCTTGAAAAAGGCTATCGTGCACCTCTAAAAAATAACCGAACAACTCTAACCAATATAGCTAGGGAGGTAGGGATCGAATCCTCAGGGAAGCTATTAAATCCTATTAGTTCTAACAAGTCTATAATGTATAAGGGGCCTTGGTGGAAAGTTCGGTAAAAGACTACTAAAACAAAGAAGTCAAACACTAAAACTAAGGAAAATGACTGGAAATTATGAATTAAACTCTTATAATGGAAACCTAGGGCAATCGGTTCACTATGATCAATAAAAAAACTCATTAAACACTCACTAATCAATTCATTGGCATTCATCGAACTAGGGCTCACTAATTCTCTCGAACTTAGACTCCCTCAAAACTCCTTTACCGGCTCTGGCTCGCATAAATTCGTTTTTTCCTATTATTCAGTGGTCTAATTGTGGTAATCTTACCTCTCGGCCTCAATTTCAACAATAACCTAACTCACAATTAAATCTGGCCACAATCTAATTACAGTCAATCGAAATCAATAATAGGAATTCAATTAAAAGCCAAAAATTAATTAATGAACATAAAATAAACTTACAACATGATCATAGATCCCCTAACCCTAGAATAAAAGACAACTCGCACATGATTAAAGGAACTAAAACAAGAACAAATTCAATTAAAATATTCATAATCATAAACTAATAAAAACTAGAATTAAAACTAAATTAATTACTAAATAAACTAAATTAAGAACTAAAACAACAAAATTAATTCAACTAAACTAAAAACTAACAAAATAAAGAGATTCATGAACTAAAAAGAATTTCAAAGCATAAGGAAAGAAATTACCAAAAGAGTGATTGAATTGCATTAATGGAAACCTGAATTGTTAAGGACAAACTAATCGCTTCTAAATTCTAGAGAGAAAAGAGTTTTTAGGATTCCCAAGTCTAAAAATATGCTAAAAAATAGTTAGGGTCATGCCCCATTTACATAGAGTATTTATAGGATTAGGTTTTAATTAAAATAAACCCCACAAAGTAAAACCGCGAAGAAAAGCCGAACGGACCCTTAACCGCTTCACCTGCACCCGCATAGGTCAAAATCGCTTTGTTCCCTGCGCCCGCAGGTCTCGTATTTTGGGACTTCTGAAACTTCTGATCTATGTTGCGGGCGCATAGACCAAAAGGGACTTAAGAGGCTGCGTCCGCTTCTAGTTTGCATGACCATATTTTGACGATCCTTCTTGTTTCTTCGCTCGATTATTCGAATTTCGTTCATGGCTTCTTGTGAGTCAGCTTAGCTTCTAATGACTTCATAACTCCTATTACGCTCCTGTAACATATGAAACAAACCGAAAACCGTGCGTAATAACCGAGAAAGTATAAAATAACCGTAAAAAGCTCTAAAAGTCAACTAAAGATGCTAAAACCATTCCAAAATATAACATAACATCGAAAGACAATATTTAATCAAAACAAAGCCACAAACTTAACTATTTAGCACAAGAATCAACCGAAAATGAGGGAAAAACACAACATAAAACACATATAAATCCCCCCAAACCGAACCTTTTCTCGTCCCGAGCAAAACACAATGAAATTGACTACACCCCATTAAACAAAATAAGCATTATAACTCAAGAGAACATCCGAAGACACATGGATCAAAGCCAGCCAATAAAGCATCCAATTACCTCCTTCCTAAATACGGGTCAAACAAAACCAACCAAGCAAGTTTAATGAATCGATGACTAGAGTAGCTCACGGGTTGTCACTCCACACAATTAATGATGAGCTTATAACAATGAAGCTCTAACCCTCACCTCCCAACCAAATATGGAATGGAATGCAAAATGTGTTTAAAATGCAATTTTAAAAACCCGAAACCCACATCTCACACCTCATGCAGATGTTTAAGAGTATCCACTCATCCTAATTGTCGACTCAAAATGCAATTAATACTCTACGACCTTGACAAAGGATTCACTTCACAATAACCATAGCATGTGCACGAAGATCAAAAAGGACTTTAATAAGCTTGTAACGTTGCTAGGGTGATGGGTAGGATAAATTTGGGATAATGTGGTGGAATGCGGGGTATAAGCATATAAAATCAAGGAAAATCTCAGCAACTTCAAAAATTATCAACATTCTCCAACATTCAATTCAACCAAATTAAACCAAACTTTTCTTTATTTTTTTCACATCAACACCATACTTCACAAACTCAAAAACTTCTTTCTTTTTATTTCATCTTTTTCTTTTCAGCTTTATTATGCTTTTATAAATTTTTCTTTACTTTTCATGCACAATAAAACTTAGTTTCACGACTCTTAATTATTCGTTTTTGCTTATAATTCAATAAACAATAAACGTAATTATCACACATACATAACTGGGCCATGAATAAAATATGACTTTTGAATTAACTAGAATAGCCTAGACATTGGTATGCATAGCCTTAAATGTGAAACTTTATAATTAAACTTTTAACAATAACATTTCCAACTATTCACCATCAATCCTTCATAACACCCTTCAAAAGTTACTTTATCAACATCAAAATCACTTCAACACCCCCAAACCAAGTTTGGGCATATAGTGCATTATGTAGCAACGCTAATAGGCTTGTAATGTGGCTAAAAATACAAATGAAAGGATAAAGGCTCAAAACATAAGATCAAGGGGAAAATATAAATGTAGGAAATGAAACTCTGAGGCTCAAAAGAAGAAATGAAAGCCTTTTATCATGTGCAACATACACAAAACCACAATTAAAGTTACTAGAATCCAATGTCAAACCCAAGATCATAATTTCACCAGGAACTAAGCACACATGAAAGAAAAATATGAATGATATTATATTTAAAATTGGCTCAAATCCTCCCGTTAACAAATCACACATGTCCAAGACCCAAGCAAGGCTGAAAGAGTTGACCAATATTGAAGTATAAATCCTTAAAACTCATAAAAATCAAGAATTTCATTACTTTATAAACCCTAATCTAAAATTTCATGAACAACAAATTAATTCATACTTTAAAACAAGTCATAACTTCATAGAACATGATTGAAACTTATAAAAACATGATTAATAATAAATATAAACATGAATTTGCAAAATTAAATAAAAACAAGAAAGAAGATTTTTTTTAATTAGGTTCGACAATTACCGAAACAAGGGGGAGGAGCAAGGCCGGCGGACGGCGGCAGACGGCGGCGACCAGGCGGGCTCCGGCGAACAGGCGGAGCTCCGACGAGGACGCAAGAAAAAGTTTCCGTTTTTTTTCTCTTTTTATTTCTATTTCCTTCGGAAAATCGAACACCCCCAAAATTTTTTTTTGTTTTGTGTTTTGCGTTAGGATTTTAGAGAGAGATTAAAGGTATGATTTATGGGTGTTTAAGGCTATTTTTAAGGCCACTAATCAGAATTTTCTGATTAGTTTAGGTTTTTGACTGGGCTTTATGGGTTAGAGTAGATTGGGCTTGTTTTAAAATAATATAAAATACCCATTTAAAACCCATTATTTTTAAGACTCCGAAAACCCTTTAATAAATTCCCGAACACTTTAAAATAATTTAAAACTCTTATAATACTTTCAAAAACTTATTGAAATAATTTATAAACTTCTTTTAAATATTTAATTCAATTAAATAATTATTAAAATTATTTATTTAAATAATAAAATACTTAAAATGTACTTTAGAAATACGTATATAATACGTAGAAATTCCTCAAAAATTTTGGGGTATTACAGTCTACCTCCCTTAAAAGAAGTTTCGTCCCGAAACTTTGGGTAATATTATGCATGGATATTGACCTAGTGGTCGCACTTTAAGTGCATCTTTCGAAAACTTTCCTAAACTTTTCCTTTTTGCTGTTGAAAACTTTGGACTCTTTTCATCTTTTAACTACTAACTTGAGAACAAAAGCATGAAAAAAAATAAGAAGACATGCTAAAACTTGCATAGACTTGCTAACTTTTAGGGAAAAAAGGCGCGAAATTCTATCGCACTCTACCCCCCTTAAAGAAAAAGAGTTACGTCCCCGTAACTCAACTAAACCTCAAATAACTCTGGATACTTTTTCCTCATCTCAACATTTGCTTCCCAAGCAGTTCCTTGGTTTGGATACAACGCTTTAACTTTTTTATACCTTTCTTCGCGTTTGACGCGCCTTGCTATCACAAACTTCCTTAAGTCTTTCCTCATAAGTGAGAAAATCTAACTCAATTGACTCTGGTTGTAAGACATATACTTCTTTTATTTGTGACACATGAGAACCATTGTGAACATTTCTCAATTCCATGGGACGGGCTAGCTTGTAAGCTACCTTCCAAATCCTTTCAAGAATCTCCTATGGTCCAATGTACTATGGACTAAGCTTCCCTTTATTTCCAAATCTCATTACTCCTTTCATTGGTAACACCTTCAAAAGCACTTTATCACCAAGCTTAAAGTTTACCTCCCTATGTTTCTGATTTGCATAGGTCTTTTGCCTATCTTGCGTAGCTTGAATATTAATTTGTATTTGCCTCATTTGCTTGGCTGTATCTTCCATTAATGGGGTCCTAAGACCACGGTCTCACTTGTGGCATTCCCACATAAGGGACTTCTACACTTTCTTCCAAACAATGACCCGAAAGGTGCTACGCCAATACTAGCATGGTAACTATTGTTGTAGGAAAAATCCTATCAAATTCAAGCTATCTTCCTAACTTCTTTGGACATCCTATCACACAAGCCCTTAACATTTCTTCCATGATTTAGATCGTCCTTCTTATCTGTCCATCAGTCGCTGGATGGAAAGCAATACTCATCTTCAATGTCGTACCAATACTCTCCTGCACGATAGAAGTTCGAAAGAAAGCTAGAATCCCTATCAGAAACGATATCCCTAAGAACCCCTTGAAGTCTCACAACATGTTCGATGTTATAAGTTTTGCAAGTTGCTTCATACTCCAAATCTCTTTGATTGGTATAAACACTGTAGATTTAGTAAGCCTATCTGCAACGACCCATACATTTCCATTATCACTCTTCAACTTTGGCAACCAAGTCACGAAATTCATCGAGATACAATCCTATTTCCATCCTAGAATCTCGAGTGGTTTTTCACTTTGTGATCTCCTATGTTCAAACTTCACCTTTTGGCACGTAAGACATTTTCTTACGAACTCCGCAACTTCTCTTTTCATCCTAGGCCACCAATACACCTTTTTCAAATCTTTGTGACTTGTCACCTCTTCGGTGACTCAAATATGGCATATTTTGCCTTTTTCTTAATAATTTTTCTTTTCAATTCCTCACAATTTTTAGGTACACACCACCTATACTTATACCTTATGCTCCCATCATCGTGAATTTTGAAGTCTTCAGCCTTTCCTTGCTCAATTTTTGCCCGTATATGGTCTAGCTTCACATCTCCAACTTGATTTTTGCAAATCTCTTCGAACACCGTTAGTTGGATACTGAAAGTATGAAGCATTCCTTCTAACTCTCCCTCCTTCACTATTTCTAAGTTCAACTTTCTAAATCCTTACATAGTTCATTAGCAACCACCATAGTATTCACTCCATGCTTCGCTTTACGGCTTAAAGCATCCGCTACCACATTGTCCTTCCCTTCATGGTATTGGATATCTAAGTCATAACCCTTGATCAACTCAAGTCATCTCCTCTATCTTATGCTTAAATCTTTCTGAGTAAAGAAGTACTTTAAACTCTTGTGGTCCGTGTATATCCTACACTTTACCCCATACAAGTAATGCCTCCATATCATTAAAGCAAACACGATCGCCACTAACTCAAAATCGTGAGTAGGGTAGTTTGCCTTGTATGGTTTCAATTGTCTCGAAGCATACACAATCACCTTCCTATTTTTCATTAACACACATCCCAAACCATTTTTAGAAGCATCACTATACACATCATAAGAATCACTTCCATCTGGCAAAGTCAGCACTGGAGCTGTAGTCAACGCTCCTTTAAAGTCTGAAATGCCTCTTCACACTTATCACTCCACTCAAACTTACACTCATCATTACCAACGTTATTGATTTAGCAATCCTTGAAAAGCCTTTCACAAACCTCTTATAATCACCTGCTAACCCTAAGAAACTCCATACATCCGTTACATTCTTAGGTGTAGGTCACTCATTTACTGCTTCGATCTTGGCTGGATCTACTTTGACTCCGTCTTTTGACCCGATATGTCCCATGAATGTTACTTTCTCCACCAGAACTCACATTTCGAGAACTTAGCATACAATTCATTCTCCCCTAAGGTCACCAAAATTGTCCTCAAATGTTCCACACGTTCTTTTTTACTCTTAGAGTGCACCAAAATGTCATCAATGAAAACAACCACAAATTTATCCAAGAATCGTCGGAAAAATCCTATTCATTAAGTCCATGAAAATTGCTGGTGCATTTGTTAACCCAAAAGGCATAACAGTGAACTCATAGTGTCCATGTCTCTTACGAAAAGCTATTTTCGGTATGTCCTCATTAGCAATTCCCAGTTGGTGGTATCTTAACCTCAAATTAATTTTTGAAAACACAGTTAATCCTTTTAATTGGTCAAACAAGTCATCAATCCTCGGTAAAGGGTACTTATTTTTTATCATCACCTTATTCAACTCCCTATAGTTAATACACAACCTCAAACTCCCATCTTTCTTCTTTACAAACAGTACTGGTGCTCCCCAAAGTGAAGCACTAGGCCTAATGTAACTCTTTTCCAACAACTCTTGTAACTGCTCTTTCAACTCACTCATTTCTGTAGGTGCCATCCTGTAGGGTGCTTTGGAAATAGGTGTTGTTCCTGGGACTAAGTCTATGGTAAATTCAATCTCTCGCTTTGGAGGCATCCCCGGAATCTCTTCCGGAAACACGTCTAGAAAGTCCCTTACTACCTCAATATCCTCGGGCTTAGCAGTCTCAACATGATCCAAAACCCTCACACTACAAAGGTAAATTGGAAAACCTCTCCTCACAAACCTAGAAAACCTCATTAATGACACTATTTTGTTGTGTTTTGACCTTCCTGCCCTCCAATAGCTCACCTTCTTACCCTTATTGATTAACGAGATCGTCTTCGGCTCACATAAAGTCTCAACCTTATGCTCACTCAACTATACCATCCCAGGGTTATTTCTAAGTCACCTAAATAAAACTCAATTAGATTAGCCTTAAACTTCATTCCCTCAATTATAATGGGAACATCAAGAAATTTCTTTTAACACTGTATCTCTTGTCCTGATGGTAACACTATTGACATATCTATTGTATCTACGTTTCCCAACACAGTCTTTAACTTTTTTAAAATCTTAGGGGATACAAAAGAATATGTTGCACTAGAATCAAACAAAACTTTAATGGGAAGAGAGTGAATAGAAAAGTACCAGTAATTATATGTTTACTAGCATCATCTTCACTTCGAGCCATCACATCCAGCTTTCCAGTATTTGAGGTCTTAGTCTTTCCTCCTCCATTCCCACTCCCATTCCTATTTTCGACTTGAGGCGTCACTTTTCCTCCCATATTTCCTTGGAAACCTTTTTGCTGTCCCCCAGTTGAATTCCCTATAAATTGAGAACCTTGTCCCTTCTTTTCCTTGTTCTTAGAGAAGCACTCATACTCACGGTGCGCAAGTTTATTACACAACCGAAGTCACTGGGTTCCCTGCACAACCCTTTCCTGGGCAATTGTTAAGACACTTCTTGCAAAAGTATACACGCCGTCCTTGACTAGCCATCTGAGCTCTATTCCCATTTTCATTAACAGACTTCCCAAAGTTTCCCCTGTTACCTTGAAACTGTTGTTGCTATCCCGACGAGGCTTCTTACCTCCACTAATATTGCGTTGATGGTTAGAGTTCCCACCAAAGCCCTTCCTTTTCTCCTTCAAGTCGCTTTCATTTAACATTTCCTTATTCTCTTGCTCTAAGGTGTATAAGCATGCAGCTCTACTATATAACTCATCGAACGTCTCAAACACTTGCCTAGCAAGTTGCAGTTGAGCGTCTACGGTTAATCCTCTTGCAGCCAACTGTTGGGCTACAACGACTAACTGTCTTACAACCTCATCAAGCAAGTCATGATCTCTTTGAGTCATTTTCCCTTATCCTAGAGAGGAAAGATTTACTCATTAAGCTATGGTCCAACTATGTGTTAAGACAACAAAAAGACTTGAACTTGCACTAACACATTTTCAAGTCCACCCTTGAGGATATTATTTACTTCCCTAGAGTGATTTGATTCACCTTCCCTTGATTGATTTCACAACCAATATATAAAGCAAAAGTACACATCAAAGAAAAAAAATTCCCTTGAATTTCCCCACTTGAAACTGCAAAATATCTTAAGAAACATCTGCTTTATTCTAACTCAAAGAGTAATTTGACGCACTTAGCACTTACAAAAGGTTTTAATGGCATTTAGCCAACTTATTCTCAACTATAGAAGACAGTTCAACTAAGGAAAACGACCAAGGTTTTCAAACCTCTTTGATGCCAAAAAATAAGACAGTATAGTCAACGACTAAGATAACCTTAGTTTTCGAAACAACTTAATTCTCGAGTACTAACACTATAATACTTGTCAGAAGACACAAAACTATTCTTCAAAGTAAACTTGGAATCAACATTAACATCCTCATCTAAACTAAGCTCATCTCCTTTAACAAAGAAACAAATACCACATCGATATGCGCCAGAATAATAAGGCCTAGATCCCTGATCTCGATTCATGAACTATCCTAACTCATGACCTGTAAACATGAAGTCAACTCTTCCTCAACCATAGTAGCTTCACGGTGAATACTAGGATCATAGAAATGAGGTGGAATAGAAATGAAATTAAAATTCTGAAAGACAAACTTTTTAAAGTAAATGCTCTTTTGCAAACACCTCTAATCACAACATCATTGGCCATCCTTAGCTTATTTCTACACCCAGCATAAGTAGAAATCTATTGAATCAAACAAAAGTCATCAAACCTAAGAAAACAAAATTGACACTACATTAAATTGGTCCCACACCTTTTGTTCAAGAACATCCTCAATCACAAACAATAAAACCAATTACTTAACATATTGAAACAACTCAACATTATCTTTATTCTCTAATATCTCAATTTGAGCCTTTCTATTAGACATAGTGACCTTCATCCTTCCAAGGAAAACTCTTAGAGTCTAGGAAACAACCCTTTTCCAAACTACAAATCAAACAGTTCTATATAAAAGAAAAATTCGGTGGCTAACAAACAATCTTTACTACACTTAGCTAACCACATAACAACAACCAACTAAAGCACTTAATAAATGCATGAAGGAAGAAACAAAATCTATCCTACATGCCCAAAAACTTCCTACCCAAGCTCACCACATGTGACTAAAGCAATAACATATAGTACATACCTTAATTCCTCGTGTACCTGCGCAATTGAACAAACAAAACTCTTTTTCCGTTTGAAAATTTATTTTATTAAACTTTTACTTTTGAAAACCTTTTATTTAAAGTAATTCTAAAATTAGAAACTGATTTTCCAAAAATTTTCCGAAAAAGGAAATTATAAAACCAATAAGTAATTAATAAAGTAAACAAATAAGTAATTAATTACTCCAAGACCTTAAAAAATATACCTTTAAAACGTTTAGGACACTTTCCTAATAAGGAAACATTTTGGGTACTCTATTTCTTGTAATAAACGGTTTTATTTCGAAAAATAAGCTTTGGTTACCACTTTGTAACACCCTGGAAATTCTGTACCTTTTCTAAAACTGGTTCCATGTCCTAGCATTTACTAAAAACCCGAAACTTCCAGAATATTACAGCCATCGTGTGGAAACGGCTAAGGCAATTATCTAAGCTGCTATAGTGGAAGACACTTTTTAAAGAAAAAACATTTCAAAACTACTCAAAGTCAACTTCAAAAACATTCAGCCAAACCATTTGAAAACTCTTACAACTTCGGAACCATAACGACCCTTAAAACCAAATGAAAGTAAACATGTAAAAAAATTTTAGTCCAACATCAAAAGAGATAACATCCACAAACAAGGTTACTAAGAAAACTACTACTACGAAAGCAAGACAAGAACACTCTACACTCAATCCCAGCATGATTGACATATGCCCTCCTGGACCTGTTGCTGTCTCTTTTTTCAAGGCTTACTACTCGCCATCGAAATGAGTCATCATAGGGCAAAGATCAAAGATAAGGCCATGCACACAAAAAGCACGTAAACAGCAAAGCTGAGTACATAAACACTAAAAGACTATGCAACACACTAGCATGAACCTAGGCAAGAGCATAAAGCATTAATCACGTATCTTACCATTCCTGCAATGTACCTGCAACACTTGGTTAGAATAAACCAATTTTATTTATTTACATAATTTGGAGTTCGCATCGAACGGGTTTCCTCCTATAAACAATTTCCCTGTTGGGCACCAATTGGGGAGCAACTCCCAAAAGGTATTACTTGTGTCACACGAGGTAACGGTTATCCAGCACATTAATAATAAAAATAAAGAGTACAACGTCTTATACCCCTATTAGGAGATAAAAGAACATCAGTCTAATAACTCCACCCATTGTTCATAATCAAGGTATATACATTCCAAGTGTTTTGGTGCGAATCCTCTTTCACTTTACGTAATTATCAAGTTACTTGAAAATTTGAACAAACAACACACAAACAAATAACCAACATTGCACATAGACATGTAACTTCCTTTTTAAGTAACCTCTTTTAGTAAACACTTGTTTCAAACCTTCTTCTTTAACTATTCCACACATAAACTGTGAGTGGATCAAACTTCCTTCTACAGCACACATTATACTATGAGTGGCTATAAATTAAATGAATGCTCATACTTTACGTGAAAACGTGAACCTTGTCACAAATTAAATATCCTATAATTATGCAAAATGTTGCTCAACTTTGAAAATAACTCTGCTATGCTTTACTTCTTGCAAAATATGACTACTTATATGTCCATAAGGACTCATGATTAACATGAATTAAATAAAATATACTATTTCCATAAGATGAATAAACTTGTGGTCATATGTTAACAAACTACTAACACATTTAAAACATGTAAACATATAAGGAACTTCTCAACATGCATGAAAGCATACTTGGCTACTAAGCAAACTATAACATGAACATATACATGTCCTAGCATGATACTACGTCCATGAACCATCCTTTAGTACTTACGTACCTTGTAAAATAACAGTTATTTGCCACCACTTCACTAGAACTCGCTTACTCCAAAGCTTCCTACATTAACAAAGACTTAAACTAATTAAAACCATCGTTTACCAAATTTTCCAGCAGCTTAAACACCGTTTAAAACGTCTCAAAACGTCACATAATGACCTATAAGACACCACTAACAATACCATGCACTACCCATAATATATGCTTCTTAAAACATCCTTTATTTGCACTTAGAATAAATTTTCAGCATACTTAGATGCTTAAAAACACTTTAAAACACCTTTAAATTTATTATTACCACCTTACTTAATTGTCTGAAACTTTTTTAAGCTTTATAAAACCTCAACATATACTTTATGTCAATTTAGAAAAGTGGACAGCAATTTAAAATAATCAAAACTCCATGAAAAACCTTAAAAACGACATAAATCAATCATACAATGTAATACTTAACTTATATGATCAATTCATGCTAATTACATTCTTTAAAACCTTAATTATTCAATTTATAAAATCTGGACAGCATGTAAAACATGCTTAAAATCACTTTTAAACTTCATGAAACATACTAAAAATCTTATGCAACGTTATAGAATCAACATGTGATCATACTAGCATAATACGAACACTTAAAACTTATTTTAACTTGCTTTTATAAAATTTTTAGATTTATTAGTTAACTTTAAACACATGGAAACCTCATAAAAATATCATAAATTCATCATAAAACTCTTTTGCAATCTACTAACATCATTATGAAACCAACCTATGCTTTAGAATAATTTTTCATCAGCCAAAAAATGTTCACAATATTTATTTTATTAAATTTCATGATTTCAAAATTTGGACAACGATTTATTTTATGTATTAAGCCTTTAAAAAGCAATCTAAACATCATAAAAGCATCATAAATTCACCCAAAAACAATTCATGATCGTAATATTGAAGTTTAAATCATTGAAACTCATAAAAATCAAGAATTTCATTACTTTATAAACCCTAATCTAAAATTTCATGAACAACAAATTAATTCATACTTTAAAACAAGTCATAACATCATAAAACATGACCGAAACTTATAAAAACAAGATTAATCATAAATAAAAACATGAATTTGCAAAATTAAATAAAAAAAAAGAAAGAAGAATTTTTTTTATTAGGTTCGAAAATTACCGAAACAAGGGGGAGGAGCAAGGTCGGCGGACAGCGGCAGGGGACGACGACCAGGCGGGCTCCGGCGAAGCAGGCGGAACTTCGGCGAGGGCGCAAAAAAAAGTTTCTTTTTTTATTTCTTTTCCTTCGGAAAACCGAACACCCCAAATTTTTTTTTTGTTTTATGTTTTGCTTTTGGATTTTAGAGAGATATTAAAGGTATGATTTGTGGGTGTTTAAGGCTATTTATAGGGCCACTAATCAGAATTTTCTGATTAGTTTAGGTTTTTGAATGACCTTTATGGCTTAGAGTAGAATTGGGCTTGTTTTAAAATACCTATTTAAAACCCATTATTTTTAAGACTCCGAAAATCCTTTATAAATTCCCGAACACTTTAAAATAATTTAAAACTCTTTTAAAACTTTCAAAAACTTATTGAAATAATTTATAAACTTCTTTTAAATATTTAATTCATTTAAAAAATTATTAAACGTATTTAGTTAAATAGTAAAATACTTAAAATATACTTTATAAATACGTATTTAATACGTAGAAATTCCTCAAAAAAATACGGGGTATTACAATTAATTAAACAAAACTAAAAACTAACAAAATAAAGAGATTCATGAACTAAAAATAATTGAAAAGCATAAGGAAAGAAATTACCAAAAGAGTGATTGAATTGCATTAATGGAAATCTGAGTTGTTAAGAACAAACTAATCGCTTCTAAATTCTAGAGGAAAAAGAGTTTTTAGGATTCCTAAGTCTAAAGATATGCAAAAAACTAGTTAGGGTTGTGCCCCCTTTACATAAAGTATTTATAGGATTAGGTTTTAAATAAAATAAAACCCATGAAGTAAAACCCCGAAAAAAAGCCGAGTGGACCCATAACCGCTTCACATGCGCACGCATAGGTCCAAATTGCTTTGTTCCCTGCGCTCGCAGGTCTCGTATTTTGGGACTTCTGAAACTTCTGATCTATGTTGCGGGCGCATAGATCAAAATGGACTTAAGAGGCTGCGCCCGCATCTAGTTTGCATGACCATATTTTGACGATCCTTCTTGTTTCTTCGCTCGATTCTTCGAATGTCGTTCATGGCTTCTTGTGACTTGGCACGCATCCCAAGACAAGTACATTTTGACTCGTTTTAGCTTCTAATGACTTCTTAACTCCCTATTACGCTCCTGTAACATATAAAACATACCGAAAACCGCACGTAATAACCGAGAAAGTATAAAATAACCATAAAAAGCTCTAAAACTCAACTAAAGATGCTAAAACCGTTCCAAAACATAACTTAACATCGAAAGACGATATTTGATCAAAACAAAGCCACAAACTTAACCATTTAGCACAAGAATCAACTGAAAATGAGGGAAAAACACAACATAAAACACATACATCAGTCCTTAAGCAAACAACTAAGCAAACAATGACTTCACCCCTTTAACTTTGCAAAACAAAATCAACTCAAGTAATTTCGAGCATGTAAATTCCTCAACCAACCAATCAAAATTCCTTGACCGCCATCCACTTAAATCAAAATCAATAAGCCAACCATGCAAGAAATAGAAGTCGATGGCTAGAGTAGCTCACTCGGTGTCACTCCACACATATAATTGAGCATAAACAATAAAGCTCACCCTTATTCCCCAAATAAGAATGCAAATGCAATAAGTGTTTAAATGCAAATTTTGAGAACCCAAACTCACATCTCACACCTCATGCAAGTATTTAAGGGTAGTCACTCAATCCTAATATGAAAGTCGACTTGAAAAGCAAGTAATACTCACTAGCTTTGGCAATTGACTCACTTTACAACAACTAAAAACATGTACCTGACGATCAAAAAGGTCTTTATAAGCTTGTAACATGGCTAGGGTGATGGATAAGATAAATTTGGTATAATGTGCTGGTAAATGCGGGCTATACGCATATGAAAAATCATAAAATGATCAACAATCTCCAACATTCAACTCCAACATCAAACCAATTCTCATGGAATCACATTACACCATAAAACTTTACATTCCACAACTCCAAAAATCACAAGCTTTCTTTTTCGAAATTTTTCAATTTTTTCCCTTTTTTTTCCTTATTTTTTTTCAACTTTCAATTTTTTTTCAAAACTTAGGCTCATAACTCTTAATGATATGTCAAAGACAAAATCATCACACACACATAAGTAGGCCAAATAAGATATATAACATTTTAATTCTTCATTATAAACTAGCCTAGACATTAGTATGCAGAGCCTTAATGTGAGACCTATAATTAAACTTTGACAACAAACATTTCACAATTTTCCAACATATCCAAAACCTCCAATAAATGCATAACACAACATAACAGCTCCACCACTCTCCCAAGCCAAGCTTGGCAATATATCAACAGATAGAACAAGACCATAAAGGCTAAAATGCAAATGAAGGGTAAAAGGCTCAAAATAAGGATCAAGAGAAAATTTATGAAGGAATGCCTAAAATCTGAAAGCTCCTAAAAGAAATGAATGCCTTTTATCATTCGTGACATGTAACACACCAAAGCAAAGCTACTAGAGTCAAAAGCCAAAACATGGATCGTACAAGCACCAGGAACTAAGCACACATGAAATGAAATAAGCATAAAATAATGTACACGGCTCAAATACTCCCGTTAACACAGTTCAAGCTTCTACTGTACACATGGCTATAATGGCAAGATAAGAAATTGTTTCAAGCTAAGTCAAGTTCAAGTCTGAGTTGGCTATTCCCAAAGCATAACTCATCACATGCCCAAATTAATCGAAAACATTTTTAAATAAAATGCGGGGCACAAGGAAGTCACCATTCACAAAGTTTCATCATACAAATCATTCAATCAATCAATGAAACTAAAATTAACTACTAAAAGCAAAACAAAACTCTAAACTATGAAAGCAGTACATTTTTTTTGTCATATGTAAACTTCTACTTCTAATAAGTAGTACAAACCATATGACTATCCTAATGAAGTAATAAAAACTACACTAGAAAGCAATAAAAACTAAACTAGAAAAGCAATAAAATTACTTCCCCCATGCCGAACTCAGCAATGTCCTCATGTTGAAGGAAGTAAGGGACTCCTCTAAGTCAGTATCCTGAAGGAAGGTATCAGTATCTTCACTGGCATCATCATCATCACCACCTCCTACACCTCCTACTCCACTGATCCCCTCTCTAGGGTTAAAAGTGTACCATGAAGGGCGAGGGCAAGTAGAAGGCACTACGCCGGTACAAACATAGTGGTCATAAATGGGATACATGGCAAGACGGTGGTCTTGCTCAAAAGTACCGAACCGCTGCATGAACTGCTGCTGGTGCTGTAACTGGAAGTTGTTAAACTAGTTCTGCAGCTGGTTCACCTGTGTCTGTCATGGGGAAGGGTCCATAGGGGGTTGCTGGGGTGGCTGCTGTTGGGGCTGCTAGGGCACAAATTGCGGAGATTGGCTCGGTTTGCTGTGTCCCTGAGTACCTGTAGAAGAACATGCAACATGGCCATCCAAAGGCATGGTATAAATGTTGATTAGGCAACAATCAAGTCAATGAAGAGTTAGGGAGTATAACAAAAACTCCCCTAGATGGCCCTATGTACCATCGAATACGGCCTCCATCCCTCAACTCTAGCCAATCACATTGGCTAAGGTAAGGGATGTCAAAAGTGCGGGACCCCACAGCAGGGGTCCGATGGTACTCAAAATCTGCCCTGTAGTACCTAGCAACATAAGTCAGTTGGCCACCAAAAACAACGTTGTTAATGGTTGGCTGGCCAAATCGCTCAATTCCTACATAGGTCTTGCATTGAGTATGTCAATGCATGGCAAATAAGTGAGGAAGATGAAGACGATAAGGAAAAGAATGGTTACCAAGCGCCTTCCTAGATACCACATTTCTTTAGTATGAACTTCATGCTGTTCATACCGACAAAAGATAGTCCCCGCAAGGATACGGTGAGTAATCCTGGCAGAGGGTTGGTGGATTAAATTAGCTTTGGCAAGTTGCCAATTAGTCAACTGTACACCTGTTAAATAAAACCACCAAGCAATATCATCAACGCCCTTTGGGGGTCTAGCACGCCCCTAACTGGATAACTCAAAAATAGTCCCAAAATCTTCGATCGTTTCATACCGGTCGACATTAAACATTTTACAACTAACACCTCTAACAGGTGCTTCGGGGTTGGGTCAGTCGATCTCAAAACTCGACATAAACTCATAGGTTATGTCGGGATAAGTGAGGGCATCCATAGTAAAGAATCGGTCCATACCCATAGATTTTAACAACTCCTCAATTTCCTCACAAACACCTAAAGCACGTAATAAATGATGATCTAAAAAATGAGTAGGAGTAACATGTCCCTATTTCAATTTTTCTAAACGTACCTTTTGTTCTTGAGAGCCGAAAGTAACTAACCCGTCGGTGGAATCCCGTTCAAAGCCTCGTGGTTTGTTCCTTGTGCTAGGTCTCACTCGTTGTCTCTTGGGTGCCATGGTTGAAGGTGATTATGTGAAGTGCGGAAGTTTGGGATGTGAGTTAAGAGATGTTTTTTAGAGATTTATGGTGTGGATCTAAAAGAGAGTGGAAAAATATCAGTTTTGGTGAAGATTTGAGTGAATTTGAGTGAGTGAAGAGGGAGATATAGAGGAAGGAAGTTTAGAGTGAGAAAGGGAGTATGGAGGTTTTGAGATTACAGAGAGAGATAAGGAGATAAGTTAATGAGAGGTGAGAGAATAAGAAAGGAAGAAGAAGAAATATAAAGGAAGGAAGGAGAAAGAAGAAGGGACATTTGCGAGAGAGGGGGCTGTGCTGGGCGCCTGGGTTGAGCACCATTTGCATGGAGGAGTGCTATTCTCCCAGTGGTCCGGGCATACTGCCAATTTTCTTCAAATTATCTAAAAAAACTAAGTCTTCCAAAATGGGTTGCGCACCCGGGACGATCGCCACACGTCTGGAGGGCGTCATTTCGCCTGGGGGGGGGGGTGTTTGTAAAAATTGAAAAAAATCTAAGTGTGGGAAACCGGGTTGCGCACCTGGACCCTAAGCCATTCGCTCGGACCCCGGCTGCTCACCCGGACCCCACCGGGCGAAGCGCCCTTCGTGCGTTTTTCGCCCTTTTTTTACCTCAATTTCACCTATGAACACACCAAAAACCCTTGGAAAAAATTAACGTCCCTCTCCTTACCAAGGCTAAGAATAAAGCTAAAGTCCTACTAAATTACAAAAATAAAAGTAACTACAGGTTGCCTCCCGCAAAGCATTTCATTAAGGTCATTAACTTGACCTCATAGCTCATAGGGGATGTGGGTTTCGGAAAGTGATTTCCTTAACCAAGCCAACAATATCACCTTCATAGTAGTGCTTTAGGCGGTGTCCATTAACCTTGAATCGTTCCCGTTTTTCGTTCAGAACCTCTACGAACCCATACTTACTCACCATAGTAACAATGAAAGGGCTGCTCCACCTAGACCTCAACTTTCCTGGAAAAAGTTTCAATCTAGAATTGAATAACAATACCTTGTCACCCAATTGGAACTCCTTTCTTATGATCTGCTTATCGTGCCATTTCTTAGTCTTTCTCTTGTAAATCTTACCACTATCGTAGGCTCCTAATCGGAACTCATCTAGCTCATTCAATTGAAGTAATCGTTTCTCACTTGCAAGCTTAGCATCCATCTTAAGCTCCTTTACTGCTCAGTAAGCCTTGTACTCCTAATCGGTGTCTTGAACGCCGTTCTATATGCCCATAATGCATCATGAAGCTTGCTACTCCAATAATTCCTTGATTTTGCAACTGTGCTCTCTAGGATATACTAAAAATTCCCCCGTTTGTCGACACTATTTCTGCCTATTTGCAACACTTTAAAGTGTCGGAAAAGTCACTACCAACACTTTCACAAAGTGTCGGAATTTCACGTGACGAGATTTCTTGACACTTTAAAGTGTCGGTATTATGGACACAAAAAAGTGTCAGTATTTTATTGTTTCCGACACTTTAAATTGTCAGTAACACTGCCAAATGCAACTCTACCAAAATTTACCCGCCAAGTTCCTCGACACTTTAAAGTGTCGGCATTCTCAAGTTTTGTACTGGAAATCGATGCAAAAAATACAAATCCAATTGTAGAAACTAAAAAATACCCTGTTGCCACATTTGTGCTACTTGTTGAAAATTGTGAAGCTAGTATTTGAACATATATACTACGTGCTTTTCATCATCATAGAAATTTAACCCTGGAAGAGAAATTATATTTCATAATATAAATTCATCATATAATATATCATCCACCCTTTAATACTGAAAAAGTTCAAATACTAAAAACACAATTAAAAAAAACAATCTAAATACTATAGAAACTAATAATTTAAAATGTTAAAACATCTAAGTACTAAAAACACTCACAATTGTTCAGTTTAACAACCAAAAGACTACTAAATTTTTATGAACGATCATATACGACGATATGCCATTGTAAGATCATCAAGTTGAATTCTGTCGGTTCGATTCATCCATGTCTTTAGTTTCTTCACTCAAATCTTCTATATTCTGGAGAATAAAAAAACATTTGATTAATATATATAACAAGGCATAAAAGCATTAACATTCTAGAGAATGAAAGAAACGTTGCCTATTCCAAAAGGGGATTTGCCATTCAAATATCTTAATGGTTGCATGTGTTCTACCTATTGTGTACATATGAGCCACAAGATGAACTATAAAAACACACAAGCTTATCATGTTATTGTCAAATACAGCATACAACTGATTCATATTTGTTTCAGCTCCAGAATCTACTGTACACATAAACAAAACAAATGATATAGCTATAGATTTAGGCTCTTAATCTTAGTATGAAAAAAACATAGAGGGGATGGCTTCGAAGAATACAATGGTTCTTTTAATACGTCCCAGGCTTCCAGCCAAGATAAAACTTTAGCAATTGATAGGAATGAAAATTTCTTGCTTCAAATTATGTCAAGGCTGCTATGTTCCCTGGACTCATGTTCACATGTATGACACAGGTAATGTGTTCAAGCATCCCCAATTTGGCAATTTTGTGAAAACTACCTATACTTTTAGCCAACATAAAATATTTAAGTGTCCTGCCTATGCACAATTATTGAAAATCCAGCATAGATACTGGAGCTCAACTGAAGAGTATGAGTAACATAAATCAAGAGCACATACTGAAAGTATAATGTTCCGTAATTGCTAGATAGTACTTCACTACAGCTGCTTTTAAAAATAGCAAAGAGAAACAGTTCTTTAAGTCTAACTATGTCAAATGATATGAGCCTCAATCTTCAGATATTAGCATGTCATTTCTGGTTCTAATTGTCATATCAAAAATTTTACAATGAAACCTAAAAATTGGACCACTTGACCAATTAGCCTCAAATACACAACCTATCCTTGCAAGCTTTAATGAGCCAATCTGAGTAACTAACAAAGTATAAATTCAGGAATAACATAATCAAATAGCCAAATTATTAACAAGAATTCAAGCACTAAAATATGAAGAAACAATTAAAATATATGTGAACACCAAATTGTAAAGAAACCATATGAAAATTGTTATTCAGATCATCACATTCAAGTTTTGGTTCTTTCTGAAAATATCAAGCATGTCCGTCATTACATTAGCATGAAAACAACCATTAAGGTTATTTTTCATATTACGAATTTGCAGATTCTGACTGCATCTTTGGCGTTGCTATGTATAGGTTTGTATCCCGCCTATTTTGTAAAACTATCAAGAGAACCTACACTATCAGGCTAGCCCAAAGGCCAAAGAGAACAAGAGCACCCCATAAATAGCGACCAAACATAATTTCCACAGAATATTCACCCATATATGCCAACAACAGGAGCTTCGGCACCCTTCCATTTAGGTCTGTCCCTCACCCATGTTTAGTATTATGCATATATCAAGGCCAATTAAAGCTTATCATGTTATTGTCAAATAACACTAAAAAAAAGGCTTGTCATGTAATCTTGACAACTAATTTTCTAAACTAACTTTGACAATTGTAAGATCTAATGTTTGATGAGACACTCTTTACTTGAGTTTAGATCTAATTAAGATACTTGCTATCTTTTAAACACAATACAACTGGCAACACCTTGTTGGCTCAATAACAAAAGAATTTCAACCCGAACTACAAAACAAAACGAATAAAACAAGGTACAAGTGAAGAGGACATAGACTAACCTGCTCATTTATGGAGCGTAAAGCAGCATTAGTGGCCGCTAACATTTCTGGAGATATACGACCACTTTGCACAGCACTCAACAAGTCACTCATAGAAGATGCCATTCTCTTTATAAGGTTAGTTGTGTGCTTCTTATGCCTTGCAAAATAAACTTGAATATCATGGTCTCCANAACTTGAATATCATGGTCTCCGTTATTACTCATTTCTGATGTGATGCCTCTTTTTTGTAACAACGAATGCACGCCCATCACGTCACTTCGCTTCACTCCAAACCCATACCCAGTTGGTTTCTGGTTATTATTATCTTTGTCATACATGAGCTCATTAAAAACTTCATCTTCAATCTCTGTTATTGTCTTGGATGATGAAGAACTAGCAACAGTTTCATCAATCTTAGATTTTGCCACATTCTACAATTACTCACAAGGACACCGATTAATAGCTAAGAACACCGAAATGCCAACAGTACATATTTTATCATTTAATAACACCAAAATGAACCCAAAATATGATATAAAGTAATGTGTAATGTACAAGAAAAGAGTAATGTGAAACATACAATGAATTCTTCAGTACTAGTTTTCTCGGGATAAACTCCATCCTTTGCTTTGTGAGTTAAATCAAAAAATTCATAACCACCTGGCTCCCTTCCATGTTTTACCTCCTACAATATTTTGAATATTATTTAAGTAATATAAATTCTTATTACTTTTAATAAGCAAGGAGAAAGCTTTTATGACATATAAATTTATCTCTTGATGTAGCAAAGCTTGTAGAACCATTGGTATGAAGATGACCAAGCATGGAACGCGCTTCTCTTCCATTGTCAGCATATTTCTGACCATTATACACATACCATTATTTTTAGGAGCAACGCTTTCAAATACTAGAATAAATTGAAGTAGAAAAAGAAGAAGAAGAAGAAGAAAAAAGGTACCTTACTTTTACTTGAATACCAATATTTCACTAGTTCTAACCAAGTACCTCGTTGCATTCCACTAGGCTTGTTGTTCTCAATTTCTTGCCTAGTTCGCATACTTGGGTTGAAGTATCTAGCTTTCAACTCAAACTTCCATTGTCTACGATGCTTACCGACGTGCTTAAGCATTGCATCATTGTAGGTCTTACCATTAGGAATTATGAATTTTCCCTAAAAGGAGAAAAAAAATAGCAAGTATGTGTAACAATAATTCATAAAATAGATAATGGGATTTATATATCTTGAAACCATAATTGCACAAACTTACGCGAATCTGATCTACAATGTCTGCTTGCACTTGTTGGTTTACATTTCGCCAATTTTCTACATCAAAGATATATATCTTTGATTTCTCAATTCGAAACCTCCACTTTCCCACTAGTTTATGGGTAGTATGCCAATCCTGTTTTGTGGTAGACACCATATTCCTCTAGCAGCTTATTGATAAGTTGATATTTGACATGTACTTTACCCCCGATCCTAATTGTTTTTAGCTCTAATACGGCTCTTTTGAGCCATTTCTACTAACTTTTGCTATTTCGAGTGTTTGTTGTGCTTTTTATAAGATTTTACAGGAATCGATGATTTATCGTTGTTTTCCGAGCCTTTTGAAGCACTTGAAGAAGTTAGTGAAGAGTTGAAGTCATTGAGGAAGCTTTACCGAGGATTAGGAGTGCTAAATGAAGAATTAAAGAAGTAATTAAGGAAGAACGAGCAAAACCCGAGGAACGAAGCCAAGCGAGGCTGAGTGCCCGGAGCGAGGCTGAGTGCCCGGATCGAGGCTGCATGCCCGAACCCCTCCGGGCGGGTGGCTCTGAAGGGGATTCGTGTTTTTCACTCATTTAGCCTAAGTACTTAATGATTTAGACTCCTAATTTGTCATTTACGCTTTTTACATTTTACAAACCCTAGTTTTAGTGTAAAATTCTCTCTAATTGTGGAACATTATTCAATCATTCAATCAAATATATTCAGGTTTTATTCAATCTCAATTATTGTTCTTTATTATTGTTTATTATTAGTTTTGATTTATGCTGTTAATTTTAGTAGTTATATGTTAGGTTTTTTTTTCTTTTGTTGGTTTGTTTAGTTTAATCATGTTTAGGACTTTAATTTCTTTCATTGATTTAGTTTTTATGCTTTCAATTTTGAGTGAGTAGTTCCTTTTCTAGGACTAGGGGGTCCATGGATTGATTCTTGATGTTTTGCTCATAATTGTTAGTTTGGCTATTGATGTACTTGAATTCCTGTTGTTAACTTTTATTGCTTTCAGTTAAATACTGGCCAGATTTAATTGTTAGTTTGATATTGTTGAAATCGATGCCGAGAGGTAAGAAAAAGCACAATTAGATCATAAGGACAATAGGCAAAACGAGTCTAAGTGAGCGAGAGCCATTAGAGGAGTTTTGAAGATGACTAGATTCGAGAGAATTAGTGGACCTTAATTCAAGGAAATTGATAATCTAATTAATTAATTGTGTGCAATTCATTTGTTAATCTGTGGTGAATCGATGTCATAGGCTTAGTCATTAATTCATTTCCTTAATCAATTCAGTTCTAATTCTAGTTTCTTGGTCATAATTCAACACTCAAAAGCCCTTTACACAGATTAAACTTTTTAGAACTAATAGGTTTAATTGCTTCCCTGTGGATTCGATCCCTACTTCCCTAGCTATATTAGTTAGAGTGGTTTGGTTTATTTTTGATAGGTGTGCGATAGCCTTATCAAATTTTGGCGCCGTTGCCGGGGAGGCAATTATTAATTCTATTAGTCGGGTTTATACTGTTTTCTCTTTTTTTTTCTTAGTCTCAAAGAACTATTTGGTTCTTTGGGGTAGTTTCTTATCTTTGCTCGGAGTTTCCATTATGTGCAGGTTTATAGGTTTATGCAAAACGACCATGAGCCTGATACTTTCATTTTCCCTGAGCCTGAGCAAGTATTTCTGAAGCGGTTGAGACGTAGTATTCGCCGGATATTTCTTCCCCGATCTGTGGAGGAAACTTTTTCTGATTAGTCTCAGTTTTTTGAGTTCACCTTTAACCCGTTGTTTGAAGGGTATTTAGAGGTCAAAATGGTTTCCGAAGGAGAAGGACTAGGTAGAGGACCACCACCTCCACCACCGCCACCTGCGGCCCGTTCATTGAGAGACTATTTCTTGCCTAGTACGGAGTCTATGGCTGGAGGTTATTCAGTACCTGATACCGATGCTGCTAATTTTGAACTGAAACCGGCTCTTGTGAATATGGTTGAACGAAATCAATTTTTAGGGACATTGAAGGAGGATCTGAATTTACATTTACAATATTTCCTCCAATAATGTGATACTATCAAGCAAATGAATGTTTCTAAGGACAACATTAGGAGGAGAATGTTCCCATTTTCGTTGAAGGACAAAGCTAGAACCTGGTTGAATGATCTTAATATGGCTACAATTACTTGCTGAGAGGACTTGGTTCTTGCTTTGCAGAGGAAGTACTATCCACCATAGAGAACTGCTTTACGGAGAAGTCAAATCACTAATTTTAATCAGGAGACAGATGAGTCACTTTGTGATGCTTGGGAACGGTTCAAGGAGTTACTAAGAATGTGTCCTCATCATGAGCTTCAGAAATGGTTTTTAGTTCAATCATTCTACAATGGTTTGGGTAATGAGAGTAGAGCTTTGTTAGATTCTGCTGCTAATGGTCGATTCATGAACCAGGAAGTCAATGATGCATATGAGCTGATTGATGAAATTGATACTCATAATTCACAGTTTGGTAACCTTAGAGGGCATTCCAAGAAGGGTGGAAAACATGTAGTTGATGATAAGTATGAGAGTTTAGCTGCACAGATCAATACTATAAGTCAGAAGCTTGATAAGATTGGTACTACAGCTCCTCCACCATCACCTGTAGCTGCACTTTCGAGATGCACTGACCCTTTCTGTGATTCTTGTGGTTCATTCGGTCATAGTTCCCAGTCATGTACCAGTTCAGTAGAGCAAGTATGTGCCTTCCAAGCCTACAACAACAATCTATTTTCCAATACATATATTCCGGGCTGGAAGGATCATCCATACTTTTCCTACAAGAACAGTAGCAATGTGCAAAATCCTCAGCGAACTATACCACCTCAGCAGCTACACCAGCAGATGCGGAGATATGTACCACCACACCCACTAGGTTTCAGTAGGCCACCATTATCAGCACCACCGTTGCTGGCTCAACCTAGTGGTGAAATTTCAGAGCTGAAGAATATGATGTTGTAGATTCAGAAAAATATGGAGGCAATGCAGGCTCACAACAAGCACCTAGAGACTCAGATTGCACAATCAACTCCTCAAAGGCAACCGGGCCACTTTCCATCACAACCTACACCTCCAGTATCACAGGCACCAGAGAATCCCCCGAGGGACCATGTCAATGCAATTACTTTGAGGAGTGGAACTGCTTATGGGGGTCCGAAAATGCCTACTGATGATGCTAATTCTGATGTTACAGATGGAGCTAAGAAGACCAATGATGTGGTGATTGAAGACTTAGAGACAGTTCTAGATAAGGAGGCTGAAGCACCTAAGGAGAAGGTAGATGACACATCGATTGATATGATCCCGAGGCCACAGGTTAGGTTGCCCTTTCCGAACAGGATGACCAGGAGTAAGAATGATAATCATTTCAGTAAATTTTTAGATATTGTGAAGAATTTGCAGGTTACTGTTCCTTTTACTGATTTGATAACTCAAATTCCTACTTACACTAAATTTTTGAAAGATATTTTGAGCAGGAAACACATGTTGAATGTGGTGGAGACCGTAGCACTTACGAAGGAGTGCAGTGCCATATTGCAAAACAAGTCACCTCCTTAGCTGAAGGACCCGGGAAGTTTTTCTATCGCTTGTAACATTGGCCCATTGTTTATTGATAAAGCTTTATGTGATTTAGGGGCTAGTGTTAGTGTCATGCCTTTGTCTATTTGCAAAAATCTTGATATGTAACTATGTAAAAAAACATAACAAGAAGAAGCCCAAATAAAACTAGAAATGTCCGATTATTTATAAAAAATCGAAATATGAGTATAATTAAAAATTAAAAAAAATCCTTATAATCCGAATAAAATCAATAAATCATATTTGAAAAAAATAAATCATAAAATCAATATAAAAACTCTAAAAATCCGAGCCGGACTAGGCTGCGGGCTTTTAACCATAATCAGAGCACGCCTAAAATCACATTTTCTCCTTTGGTGTGTTACATATCACGAATGCAAAAGGCATTCATTTCTTTTAGGAGCTTTCAGATTTTAGGCATTCCTTCACAAATTTTACCTTGGTCCTTATTTTGAGCCTTTTACCCTTCATTTGCATTTTAGCCACATTACAACCCTATTTGGCCTTATTTTAATCATTTGACATATGCCCAAGGTTGGCTTGGGGGAGTTGAGGAGTTGTTTGTTGTTGTTTTGCATTTGTTGGAGGTTTGGGAGGATTGGAAAATTGTGAACGGTTGTTGTTAAAATTTTAATAATAGGACTCACATTAAGGCTCTACATACCAATGTCTAGGCTAGATTCTAATGAAGAATTAAAATGTTATACATCTTTTATTGGCCTTGTTATGTATGTGTGATGATTTTTGTCATTGACATGTCATTAAGAGTAGTGAGCGTAAATTGAAAAATCTTGAAAGTTGAAAAAAAAAAGAAATGAAAAATGAAAAAAAAAGAAGAAAAAAAAAGAGTTGAAAAAAAAATTGAAAGATGTTGAAGAAGAAAAGCTTGTGATATTTGGAGTAGTTGAAATGTAAGTTTTATGGTGTGATGTGATTCCTTGAGAATTGGTTTGATGTTCGAGATGTTGATTTTGATTTTTGATTGTTACATGTGTGTAGCCCGCATTTACCACCACATTATCCCAAATTGTATCCTACCCATCACCCTAGCCACGTTACAAGCTTATAAAGACCTTTTTGATCGGCATGTGCATGTTTTTAGTTCCTGTTAAGTGAGTCAATTGCCAAAGCTAAGGAGTATTACATGCATTTCGATTCAACTTTCATACTAGGATTGAGTGACTACCCTTAAACACTTACATGAGGTGTGAGATGTGGGTTTGGGTTCTCAATTTTGCATTCAAACATTTATTGCATTTGCATTCTTATTTGGGATTAAGGGTGAGCTTCATTATTTATGCTCAATTTTATGTGTGGAGTGACACCGAGTGAGCTACTTCAGTCATCGACTTCTATTTCTTACATGGTTGGCTTATTGATTTAGATTCAAGTGGATGGCGGTCAAGGGATTTTGATGGGTTGGTTGAGGAACTTACATGCTTGGAATTGCTTGAGTTAATCTTGTTTTGCAAAGTTAAAGGGGTGAAGTCATTGTTTGCTTGAGGACAAGCAAAGGTTTGGCTTGGGGGAGTTTGATAAGTTGATATTTGACATGTATTTTACCCCCGATCTAAATTGATTTTTAGCTCTAATACGATACTTTTGAGCCATTTCTACTAACTTTTGCTAATTCGAGTGTTTGTTGTGCATTTTATAAGATTTTAAAGGAATCGATGATTTGTCGTTGTTTTCCGAGCCTTTTGAAGCACTTGAAGAAGTTAGTGAAGAGTTGAAATCATTTGGGTAGCTTTACCGAGGATTAGGAGTGCTAAATGAAGAATTAAAGAAGTAATTAAGGAAGAACGAGCAAAAACCGAGAAATGAAGCCAAGCGAGGCTGAGGGCCCGGATCGAGGGTACACGCCCGGACCCCTTCGGGCGGGTGGCTGTGAAAGGGATTTTCTTGTGTTTTTCCCTTGTTTAGCCTAAGTACTTAATGTTTTAGACTCCTAATTTGTCATTTACGCTTTTTACATTTTACAAACCCTAGTTTTAGTCTAAAATTCTCTCTAAGTGTGGAACATTATTCAATCATTCAATCAATAATATTCAGGTTTTATTCAATCTCAATTCTTGATCTTTATTATTGTTTATTATTAGTTTTGATTTATGCTGTTAATTTTAGTAGTTTTATGTTAGATTTTATTTTCTTGATTTTTGTTGGTTTGTTTAGTTTAATCATGTTTAGGACTTTAATTTCTTTCATTGATTTAGTTTTTATGCTTTCAATTATGAATGAGTAGTTCCTTTTCTAGGACTAGGGGATCTATGGATTGATTGTTGATGTTTTGCTCATAATTGTTAGTTTGGCTATAAATGTACTTGAATTCCTGTTGTCAACTTTTATTGCTTCCAGTTAAATACTGGCCAGGTTAAATTGTTAGTTTGATATTGTTGAAATCGATGCCAAGAGGTAAGATTACCACAATTAGATCAGAAGGACAATAGGCAAAACGAGTCTAAATGAGCGAGAGCGAGAGCCATTAGAGGAGTTGTAAAGGGGACTAGATTCGAGAGAATTAATGGACCTTAATTCAAGAAAATTGATAATCTAATTAATTGTGTGCAATTCATTTGTTAATCTGTGGTGAACCGATGTCCTAGGCTTAGTCATTAATTCATTTCGTTAATCAATTCAGTTCTAATTTTAGTTAATTTCTGGGTCACAATTCAACACCCAAAGGCCCTTTACACAGTTTAAACATTTTAGAACTAATAGGTTTAATTGCTTCCCTGTGGATTCGGTCCTTACTTTCCTAGCTATAATAGTTAGAGTGGTTTGGTTTATTTTTGATAGGTGTGCGATAGCCACATCACTTATTTAACCTCTTCTCGTGGAAATGCGTTCCCCCATCACTGGTGATAGCTCTCCGGACTCCGATGGTAGGAAAATAATCTGCTTGAACAACCTCAACACAGTGTTAGAATCACAATGGGGGGTAGCAATTGGTTCCACCCATTTAGAAACATAATCCACAGCAACTAATATGTAGCGATTACCATTAGAAGAAGGAAAGGGACCCATATAATCAATATCCCAAACATCAAAAATTTTCAACTTCTAAGATACCTGTTTGAGGCATTTCATGGCTTTTGGAGATATTACCTGTTCGTTGGCACGAATCACAGGACATGACAAAATCTCTAGCATCCTTAAGTAGAGTGGGCCAATATAAACCAAACTGTAATACCTGAAACACTGTCTTCGAAGGACCTACATGTACTCCATAAGGTGATGAATGGCAAAGGCTGAGGATCCCATAAAACTCCCATTCAGTAACACATCGTCGATATAGGCCATCAGCACATTCCCGAAATAAATTTGGGTCATCCCAAAAATACCGACTGACATCATGAAGGAACCGCTTCTTCTGCTGTGATGAAAGATTAGGAGGCAAAACACTACCTGCAATATAATTAGCAAAATCAGCAAACCATGGTGATTTAACTGCAACTGAAAGTAAGTGATCATCGGTGAAGGAATCATCAATAGGCATGAGCTCTGCATCATCGAATCGAATTCTGGAAAGATGATCAGCTACTATATTTTCTGCTCCCTTCTTATCACAAATCTTGAGATCAAACTCCTGCAGCAATAGAATCCATCTAATCAACCTTGGCTTTGCTTCCTTCTTGGCTAGGAGGTACTTCAAAGCAGCATGTTTAGTGTGGACAATCACTTTCGAGCCCAACAGGTATGATATGAACTTGTCAAGTGCATATACCACTGCTAACAATTCCTTCTCGGTAGTGGCATAATCCACCTGAGCTGGATCAAGTGTCTTGCAGGCATAATAGATTGCATGGAGAACCTTGTCCTTCCTTTGACCCAAAATGGCTCCAACTGCATAGTCAATGACATCACACATGATCTCGGACAGAAGGTCTCGATCAGGAGATTGGATAATGGGTGCAGAAATACGTGCCTGTTTAATCCTGTTAAAAGACTCAACACACGCATTAGTAAAACCAAAATATGCATCCTTCAAAACCAATTGGGTTAGTGGGTTCGCAATTTTAGAAAAATCTTTAATGAACCTGCGATATAAACTTGCATGACCCAAAAAACTTCTTACCCCTTTGACATTCACAGGAGGGGGAAGTTGCTCTAGCTATTACCTGAATCTTTGCTTTATCGACCTCAATACCTCGTTCAGAGATTAAATGTCCAAGCACAACACCTTCAGTGACCATAAAATGACACTTTTCCCAATTCAGCACTAAATTCACCTCTTCACATCTCATAAGCACTTTTGTTAGATTTTCTTAATAAGCATCAAATGAAGATCCATAGACACTAAAATCATCCATAAAAACTTCCATAATTGATTCAATGTAGTCAGAAAATATGCTCATCATGTAACGTTGAAAGGTAGCAGGGGCAATACATAAACCAAAGGGCATTCTACAATATGCAAAAGTACCATAAGGATAGGTAATAGTAGTTTTTTCTCTATCATCTGGATGAATGCCATCTAAATAGCAAAAATACTTATGTCTAGCTAGTCTTCTAACATTTGATCAATTAAGGGGAGGGGAAAGTGATCCTTTTTAGTAGCAGTATTCAATTTCCTGTAATCGATACACATACGCCAACTTGTGACAACTCTAGTGGGAATTAATTGATTTTTATCATTACGAACAATAGTGGTCCCACCTTTCTTAGGTACTACTTGAACTGGACTGACCCACCTAGATTCAGGAATAGAATAAATGGCACCAGCATTAAGTAATTTAATGACCTCTTTCTTGACAACTTTCTGCATGTTAGGATTCAAACAACGCTGACCCTGTATGCACGGTTTACTTCCATCCTCTAAGTGAATACGATGCATGCAAAAATCAGGACTAATACTAATTAAGTCATCAATAGTGTAACCAATAACCTTGTTATGACATTTAAGCACATATAACAATTTCTCAAGTTGACTATCAGTAAGTGAAGCACTAACAATAACATGATATAGCTCTTTTTCATCTAGAAATGCATATTTCAAATTAGATGGAAGGGGTTTCATCTCAGGTTGTGTTACCTCCTTTACCAAACAAACATCCTAGGGCAAATGCAGGTATTGACAGTTGCTCTCTGAACTGAAATCCATTCCTGAAAGGGCTTGAATTAATTCATCTGATTCCCTATTGCCTTCACTTGAAATCACATCCAAACACAAAATAGCCTCTAGAAGATCCTTTTTAAGGGATCGAGGCAAGCTATCGTAAAGAATCTCTTGAATAACATCAATTCTATAACATGACTGTTCTAACATAGGACTTTTTAATGCATTATCAAGGTTAAAAGTAACCTTGTCATCACTTAAAGAAAGAGTCAAACTACCATTGTTTACATCAATAACAGCTCCTGCAGTATTTAAAAATGGTATACTAAGAATAATATGGATATGTGCATCCTACGCTATATCAAACACTACAAAATCAACGGGAATAAAAAACTTCCCAACTCTTACCGGGACATCCTCCAAAATACCTTTTGGGTACTTCACAGTCCTATCCATCATCGGCAAGATAATGTTATTAAACTTTAAAGAACCCATATCTAATTGGAAGAATTCACAAAAATAATCCCAACTTTCAGTGATGACCTAATAAAAGACCAAACTTCAGTTTATCCAAAATTGGACCCAAGTTCATATCATATTTTCCAAATTTGGAATATTTTACTGATTACCTATTGAACTGGTAAATGTTGGTCTTTAATTTTTAATTTTTACTTTGTTAATTTTTTTTTTAAAAGTTAATGTCAAGTGGTTGACTTCCACTGTTAATCTTTCTATGTTCCCTTTCCTTCTAACTCCCTCTATCTTCCTCATCACTGTACCAAAAAAAACTGGAAAAAAAAATTGCGAAATCCCCAATTTGGACATCTGCGACATTGCAATTGAGGTTTTGAAGTGTCAACAAACAAGGTAAAAAGCTTTATTGTATTGATATGTATGTTGAATTTTGTGCGACGAAAAAGGGTTTTTTTATGTGTGTTGGTAATTTTGGCTTGGTGTAATTTTGTGTGTTGGTAAAATGCTTTACTGTATGGATATGTTTGTAATTGTTGGTTTTTTCGCAATTGAAGCAATTCAGGAAGTTTGCATGTGTTTGTATGTTTTACCTAAATGAGTAGTTTTGCTGTTTGATATGTAGTTTTGTTGAAGTTGTATGTTTTACAATTGCTGAGTAATCCACTGTTTGATATGTAGTTTTGCTGAAGTTGTATGTTTTCCCATTGGTGTTGTCTTTATAGGTTAATTGTTTGTTTTATGGAATTCCTTGTTTTATTATTTTATAAATTTTGGGGTTATTTTGTATAATGGATCTTGTAGTTGGTGGAAAGTTTAAGTTAGGGCGTAAGATTGGAAGTGGTTCATTTGTTGAGCTTCATTTGGGTATGTTTGTTTGCAATTGTGGAGGTGTTTTTGATTAATTTAATGGTTTTTGGTTTTTGATTATTGCTGCTTTTTTGTTGTTGCTTGTTTGAGGTTGGTTGATTATGTTGGTGATTGTTTATGTTTATATGTTGTGTTTATAGGTTAACTGTTGTAGGAGTGTTGTTGTTGTTGTGGTTATGGAGGGTGAAGTTTGTATAAAGATTTGGCATGGGGGGTTCTTTGGTGTAGACAATAGGAGAGACATGCGTTATTTTAGTGGANATTTTAGTGGAGAAGGGAGGACTTTTAATGTTGATCCAGATGAACTTTGTGGTTTTTACCTAAATGAGTTAGCTGTGAAATGTGGCAATTATAGTAACATTGAAGCTATTTATTATCGTATTCCTGGTTTGTCATTAGATGATGGCTTAGTTAAGGTTTTTGATGATGAAGAAGTTAGGAAGATGACAAAGGTGTGTGTGGAAAATAGGGGGCTTGAGTTGTTTGTGGTCCGTAGTAATAGTCCAACTATTCAAACACTACCTCTTTCATCACCTACCAAGCTAAACTCACCTACTAAAGGCCCATCATCCCCTAGGCCCAAAAAAATTCCTTGCAGAAAGCCTTCTTCATCTTCTGCCCCAAAATCAAAGACAAAAACATCAGTTTCACCTTCTTTCTCTCTTCCAGAAGCTTATGTTATTCCACCACCAATTGAACAGTCCACTGATTCTACTCCACTTGTAGTTAATGAAGAGGATGCCTTACCCATTCCACCAGATTTTGTGACATCTCAGCCTATTGAAAACTATTTCAATTCAACTCAAGGCAACAGTCAACCACATTCTGCAATTAATCAACAACCAATCCCAAATGAACAACACACTTTATTTAGCTCAGCTCCACTGAAACCACACAACCAAAAGTCGGCTTTCATCTCAACTAAATTCACTCCACAAGATCAACCACCTCAAACAGATGAACCCCTTACCACACATGCATTTGATGTGAATAATGTACCAGAAAGTTATGAATGGGAGGACAATAAGCCTTTAAGTCCTATCCCTTGGCAGGATTTACTCCCTCCCTCTGAGAGTGACAATGCTGATGATGAGGACTTTGATCCTGATTTGGAATGTGAGAGTGATGAGTCCCAGGAGGAGAGTTGGAGGGAAAACTGTGTTGAGGAAGGAGATGATGTAGAGGAACCACTATAGGAGAATCTAGAAGAGAGGATCTTGGAAGAGGGTTGTGACACTGATGATGAGGAGTTTCATACAGCTAGACAGCGAGTTAGAGGGTGGAATGATTACATCATACAATTGTCAAAGAAGTTGGAAGAAGATGCTCAAAGTGGAATGTTGAGCTCACAACTTCTCCAAAGTCCTAAGCAAGGTGGTCACAAATCTGATGCAGCTGAAGCAAAGGATGGTTGGGTAAGTGACTACTGTGATAGTGATGAAGAGATCCATACACCTCCACAAAGTGGGGAAGAGGAGGATAGGGAGGCAAGAAAATCAAAGGGTGATTTGTTAGTTGGATCTAACACAAACTTTGCAACCTTCAAGTGGAAAGTTGGTCAAAGGTTCACAACTAGGACTGATTTTAAAGAAGCTGTTGCCAAGTATGGAGTGTTTCAAGGAAGGAATGTGGGTTTTCTTATTAGCAACAAGAAAAGGAATCAAAGATTAGGTGTACACTGCCAAAAGGGATGTCCATTTAGGCTGTATGGAAGCTGGGATAGTAGAAGGGGTGCTTTGTGGTAAAGACAGTGATGGAGGACCACAGTTGTGTGAGGAATACGCAGAGAAACACACAACTGAGAACTGGTTGGATGGCTAAGCAATTGTTGGAAGTCTTCAAAGCAAGACCCCGTTGGCCAGCTAAGGAGATTATTGAGTGTATTAGGCTTGCTTATAAGGTCATGGTGAAGAGGTCTTTTGCTTATAAAGTCAAGTATAGAGCACATAGGTTGTTACATGGATCCATGAAAGCACATTACAACAAAGTAGCCAGTTACATTGCTGCACTGAAGGCTACTGGACAAGCTGAAGACATTGACATGATAACTGTTGATAAGTCAAAGAGTAAAAGACCGATATTCCAGAGGTTTTACATATGCTTTGAGGGGTTGGAGAAGGGTTGGATTAGTGGTTGTAGGAAGATGATTGCAATTGATGATAGTTTTTTGAAAACATTTCTTGATGGTGCTTTGATGGCTGCCATTGGAAGGGATGGCAATGACCAGATGTATCCCATAGCATGGACGGTTGTGGAGGGTGAGAATAATTAGTCATGGAACTGGTTTTTGAGCACGTTGAAGAACTCACTCTCAACTGAAGAGGGTGAAGGGTTTGTGTTCATTTCTGATGAACATCAGGTACTGTGCTCCACTTGTAGTTTTTTTTTTTCCTCAATTTATATTCTATTAAATTGCATTACATTCATTTGATTTGTGTTCTGTTTACTTTTGTTTGTAGAGCATACTGACTGTTGTTGCTTCTGTATTCCCCAAAAGTGAGCACAGACATTGTGCTAGGCACATCTTCTCTAATTGGCATAAGAAGTTTGGGGGAGATGACATGAAAATGAAGTTTTGGAAGATTGTGAAGTGTTACAATAATGTTGATTTCAAAGAAGCTTTAGCAGAACTTAGGGAAACTGATGATGATGCGGCTGATGCTTTTGTTGCTTCTGACCCTAAAGTGTTTTGTAGGGCATTTTTTTCTACTACTTGCAAATCAGATGTTGTAACCAGTAATATGGCAGAAACGTTTAATGGGTATATAGTCACAGCTAGGAGCAAACATCTTATGGACATGCTTGAGGACATTAGAGGGCAATTAATGCAAAGACTAGTGGTTAAAATTGAAGAAATGAAGAAATGGAGTCGGTGTATTTGTCTCCTAGGATGAAAGTGAAATTAGAGAAGAACAAAGATGAAGCTAGCAGATGTTATGTGATGCCATCAAGTGCAACATTGTTTCAAGTGACACATGAGCTTGAAAACCTAATTGTTGACTTGGCAGCCATGACATGCACTTACAGAGAATGGGATATGACAGGTATACCTTGTTGTCACTCTGTAGCTGCTATATATTTTTGCCACAAGAATGCTGAAGACTTTGTTCATCCATGCTACACAAAGGCAATGTATGCAAGTGCTTATGGTGTTACCATCCCTCCATTAGAGAGTCACATGTATTGGCCATATGTGGAGTTTGGTTTAGATCCTCCACCAGTCAAAATTGGTCCTGGAAGGCCTAGGAAGAATAGGATAAAAGACCCTTATGAGAATCCTAAGAGGCCAGGAAAACTCACAAAACATGGTGTAGAGATGTCCTGCTCCATTTGCCATCACAAAGGGCATAACAAGAGGAGATGCCCCAACAAGAATACAGAACAACCTCCCCTACCTAACCAAGGAGTTAAGAGGCCTAGAGGAATGCCAGGAACAACAACATCAACAACTGAGGAGCCTGAGGTTGATCAGTCATAAGAGCATCATAATGTCACAGTTAAACCACAGAGAATTGGAAGGGGTGGAAGGGTGATTACACATAGTGGAAGAGGAAGAGGATCAAGGGGAAGGGGAGGACCTGCTGCTATAACAAGAGGAGGAAGGGGAAGGGGGAGACAAAGGGGAAGAAGTGTACCACCTAGAGGCCTTGGTGTTTGGTTTGACTCACAGGGAATAGCTTACAGTAATGTAAGTTGTGTATATTTTTGCTTTATTGTTTAAATGATTTTTGGGATGTTTAACTGATACTAACACATCAGTTACCTCATGCATTTCAGGAAGCCTCTGGATCAGGACCAAGGAGACTTACACCACCATCAAGTGAAGTCCACCCTACTCAAGCCTCAACAACTGGATGCCCTTAGCTGTGTGAAAGTTGAAACATTTCATAATTTCAGTTGTGAACAAATATATGTCCCCTTTTGGCTTTAGATTTGGGATTTAATAATGTAGACATGGATGATTATATTACCTTAATGTGTTTCTTATCAGCTTGTTAAGTATCTATGTTTTAGGATGTATTATCAGGTTGTTGATATTACATGTCCTCTTTGTTTTAGGATGTATTGCTACATAAAATATGCTTTTGGAATTAAAGGTTGACTTAGGGAAATTGTTGTCTGCCTTATTATTTCTTTCAATCAATCTCATCTCTTTGATTGTTTGTTTCATTATGTCATTATTCAATGGCAACTTTGTATATGCATAACATTGTCATCAAAAAGCAAACCAAATACAATATAATAGAAGCAAAATATAATTTTTCATTCATTAAAAATGTCATTACAAAATGGTGGATCTTCTTACAAAATTTGACAATTAAACATGTGACTACAAAATTGTCTACAAATTCACCACCCCTAACAATTCACCACCCCTAACAATTCACCACCAAAAAGAACCTATCCAACATTCACACCCACAATAACATCAACTAAACCAAATCAATAGGACTTCATCATAAGAATTACAGCTATGAACACCCAAGACAAAAACAGCAGCAGCAATAACTTCTTATCATTCTTTGCATTCTCCATAGCCCCCATCCTTTCACAATTCTCCATTGCAAGCTCTCCTATTTCTTCCTGCAATTTCCAGTTCTTCTCCCTCAACTACCTAATAGTATCCACCAGAGAATCTTTCTCAACCTCAAGCCCACCAATAGTGACATCTCTTGCAAAAAGCTCATATTGAAGATCACCAACCTCATCCACCTCATCAGCAAACTTGAAAAATCCACGATGTCTCTGTACAACAAAATTAAACAGAACCCCTAATTAACAACCAAAACAACAAAAGTTTTTACAAAATTAAAACTTTAACAAATTAAAAACCCCTAATTAAACACTTACAGGCCAATGAACACAACCATAAAAGCGTTTCCCATACGTAGGACTTGGAACCCTAATTGTACGAATTGGCGCAATTTCGTTGTGGAAGCATTTCACAGGAGGCGTTGCAGTGCTAGTTAAACGAGACCTTGACCCAGAAATAGACGAAGACATTGACAAATGCTTCAAAATAAAAATAAAAATGGAAGATGGAAGACGAAGCAGAGATGAGTGGAAGAGTGGAAGAAGAATCAGCGAAGTTGGGTATTTAAAAGAAACAAGTCAAAGTCAAAAAAAATAAAAAATAAAAAAATAACTGTTATTGTTCAAACCGGCTAATAAATACAATTTACCTTCTTTTGCAGGTCAAAATTTAATGAGGTCCAAATTTGGAAAATATGATATAAAGTTGGGTCCAATTTTGGATAAACTGAAATTTGGTCTTTTATTAGGTCATCACTTAAAGTTTGGATTGTTTTTGTGGATTCTTCCTATCTAATTTCCTGCAAATAGACAACTGCATGACACTAACACTGGCCCCTAAATAACATAAAGCCTTATCAATAAAAAGTAGACCAATGTTACAAGATACCGAAAAACTTTCGGGATCCTTGAGTTTAGGTGGAGACTTATTCTCCAAAATAGCACTACATTCTTTAGTTAAAGCAACTGTCTCTACTAAACTCAATTCCCGCTTCTTGCTCAATATGTCTTTCAAAAATTTAGTATATGTAGGTACCTGTGTAATCAAGTCAGTAAAAGGCATAGTAACCTGTAAATTTTTAACAATATCAAGAAACTTACGGAAATGATTATCATTCTTACTCTTGTATACCCTATGTGGTAAGGGTAGTGGCACCTTAGGAGGTGTCAATATATTAACTGGCTTATTAGTGACCGGGACTCTCTTCTCCGTGGCATCTGTCTCCTTAGAAGGTGTACGCTCTGCGATCTCCTCAATTACCACATTGCTGGTCTTGCCATTCTGCACTCCTATCTTAGAATCAGCATCATTAGTGGGCATCTTAGGACCTTCATAATGTATCCCTCTTCTGGTAGTGATGGAGTTGCAATCTTCTCTCTGGACTGGTGGATTTGGTTGAGGAGATAGTTACCCTGCTGCCGCTGAGCTGTGGCCTGTAAAATTTGACCAACCTGGGTTTCTAGTTGCTTATTGTGAGCCTGCATTGCCTTCCTATTCTTCTGCATCCACAACATCATATTCTTCAACTCTGAAATCTCACCACTAGGTTGAGCTGGTGGTGCTGGCAATGGTGGCCTGAGAAACCTGGTGGGTATGGTTGCATCTGCTGGTAAACCTGCTGAGGTGGTATAATTTGTTGTGGATTTTGCACATTATTGCTGTTCTTGTAGGAAAAGTATGGATGATCCTTCCACCCTTGATTGTACGTACTGAAGAACGGATTGTTCTTGTAGGCTTGGAAGGCACACACTTGTTCTACCGAACGGTGACATGATTGGGAACTGTGACCGAACAAACCACATGAATCGTAGAAAGGCTCAGTGCATCCCAAAAGTGTAGCCATCGTAGCTACAGGTGATGGTGGAGGAGATGTAGTACCAACCTTATCGAGCCTCTGGTTTATGGCATTGATCTGTGAAGCTAAAAACTTTCGTATATTTATCATCAACCACATGCTTTCCACCTTTCTTCGAATGTCCCCTGGGATAGCCAAACTGTGAATTATGAACAACAATTTCTTTGATCAACTCATATACAGCATTAACCTCTTGTTTCATGAATTGACCACTGGCAGTTGAATCTTATAATGTCCGACTCTCATTCCCTAAACGTTATACTGGACCAGGAAATACTTCATATAATGTGGGCATAATCTCAATAGATCCTTGAATCTCTCCCATGCTTCATATAATGTTTCACCTGAATATTGGTTGAAATTCATGATCTTATGCCGAAGGGTTACAGTTCGCTCTGGAGGGTAATAATTTCGTTGAAATGCGAGAGCTAACTCTTCCCAACTGTTGATGTTATCCATATTAAGACAGTTCAACAAAGTACGAGCCTTGTCTTTTTGTGAGAACAAGGAACATCATTCTTCTTTTGTAGTCTTCAGAGACCCCAGCTTGCTTAATTGTACCACAATACTGTAGGAAGTTATTCAAATGCAACATCAGATCCTCCATTTAAGTTTCTGCAACCTTTCCCACATATTCACCAGAGTTGTCTTATGTCCAAAATTTAAAGCCTTAGTTTTAGGGAACCGATAACCACCTCCAACTATTGCAGAATTGGGCTGGGAATAATCCTTCAACGATCGTGGTTGCGGTGCCGGCGGCGGCGGTTGTAATATCCCACATTTTCACGTATTTTAAGAAAGTATTTTTGTATTTTATTCGTATAATTTAATATATTTATTGAAAAATTATGTTCAATAGGTATATTAAATGAAAAGAAATTAATAATAATAAAATAAATAAAATATATAATAACTAAGTTTTAACTAAAAATAATTATTTGTGTTCATAAATAATATTTTATGTTTAAAAATGGTTAAAAAGGCTTATAATATTAGAATTTTCAAGGGTTTCCTAATTTATTTTGAGGCAAGGGCTTAAAGGTAATTTTCACTTGTTAGGATAAGTATGGGCTTTTCAAAATCCTACTTTGGGGCCTATAAATATCCTTTAAAACCCAAATTTTCAGATTTTTCATGCTCATAAGTTGTCATTAGGATTCCAAAAATTTAGAGAGAAAAAGAGAAAAAAAAAAAAAAAGAAAGAGAGAGTGATTTCCGAAAAAAAGGAGAAAAAAAAACTACAGTCTTGATTTCGAAAAACAGAGAAATTTTTTTTTGTGTTCTTGGGATCCGAGCCTCGCCGGACCCAACCGCCAGATTACCGAAGCCACCACCGCCGACCACCTCACACTCCTCCCCTTTCCGGTAGTTTCGAAGTTCTATGAAAAAAATAAAATTCTCCTTCTTTCTTTCTAATTCAATCTTGCAAATTCATGTTCATATTCATGTTTAATCAAGCTTTTATGAGTTTTAATCATGTTTAATAAAGTTATGATTTGTTTTAAGGCATGAATTAAATGTTGTTCCTTAAATTTTAGATTAGGGTTTATAAATTATGAAAGTTATGATTTTTATGAGTTTTTATGACTTAAAGTTCAATATTATGATCATGAATTATTGTTGTGTGAATTTATGATGATTTTATGAAGTTTAGCTTGATTTTTAAAGGCTTTGAAAATAAAATAAATTGCTGTCCAAAATTTACAATCATGAAATTCAATTCAATAAATATTAGGAACATGTTTTGGCTTACGAAAAATTGTTCTCAAGCATAGATTGGTTTCATAATTATGTTAGTTGATTGTCGAAGAGTTTTGCCATGAAATATTGATGCTTTTATGAGTTTTCATGACTTTAAAGTTAATAAATAAATCTGAAATTTTTATAAAAACAAGTTAAGGTAAGTTTTAAGTGTTTATATTATGCTAGTATGACCACATATTAATTCTATGATGTTACATATAATTTGTAGTATGTTTTATGAAGTTTCAAAGTGATTTTAAGCATGTTTAACATGCTGTCCAGAATTTATAAAGTGAATAATTAGGCTTTTAAAGTATGTAATTAGCATAAATTGATCATATAGATTAAGTAATACATTGTGTGACTGATTTATATTGTTTTTGAAGCTTTTCAAGGAGTTTTTGTAATTTTATATTGTTGTCCACTTTTCTAAAGTGGCATAAAAATTATACAAAGGTTTTATAAAGCATAAATAAGTCCCGAACAACATGTAATCATACAATAGAAAAGTAAAGTGTAGTATGGAATTGAATAGAGACTATATAAGGAATGTGTTGGACGATTTTCCAATATAGAAGTTACTTTATAGTTGTTGTAGAACTTAGTCAACAAGGTTTTAATTTAGTTTCGGTTTTTCCTTATGTAGGAGGCTTTGAACTAGTCCACTTCTAGAAATTATAGCGGAGCACCATTACTTTACAAGGTACGTAAGTACTAAAGACAAACACAGGAACTAGAATTCATGCATGGATGATCCTTGATTGTATGAAATATTGTTTTGCTTGTTGAATCATGAATTTATGTGCATGGCAAGTTTATTAGAAGCGTGATTTTTGTATTATTTCGACATTCCATGTTAAATAGTAATATGAATTCTTATTAGTTTGGATTGGAATGTTATGATCAGATTAATTTGGCCAATAGTTTATTAATCAAGAAAGGAAGCTATTTTAAGTTGGTTAGTTACTTAATCAACAAGAAAGGTAGTTGTGAATTTTTATTCACATGATTAAAAGAAGTTATGAGCAATTTTTTTAGACATGATGCCACTCACAATTTAATGTGTGGTCAAGGAGAAAGTAAGTAATTAGCCACTCACATGCATTTAATGTGTGGTAAAGGAAGTTCAGTTTAATTAAAGAACACACATGAGATTAATTTTGAATCACCTTAAATCGAAGATAATTAATTTGGCTTGCTTAATTTGATGCATGAGAACACTACAACAATAAATCACTTGGGCCACGTATTATGCCACGGAAATTCTACATTCGTGGCATATTATCATCTAGCCATGGGAAAAAAATATTTTGACATATAACATTTTATGCCACGGTTAGAAGTGATTTAGTGGCAAAATGTGGTTATGCCATGGGTATTTTTTATTTCTACGTGGCTAACATAAATTTATGCCTCACATTTTGTTTATTTTCGTGGCTAACATATGTTATGCCATGGAAATTTTTTTTTGTGGCAAGCCAATATATGGTAATCACATTAATTATATTAGTCTAAAATCAAAAGGTAGAAATAGAAACAATTGTATATGTAATGTTGATTTTTTATAAATCATTCAATACAAATTTATCGATTATAAAATTATTAAAATAAGATCATCACCCTATTTCAATTTTATAAAATTAACAATATTACTAATTATACTATTGCATGTAAATGAACTATACCAAATACACCTAAATGAGGAAAAATATTAAATGAATATAATAAAAAAACTTCAAAAAGGCATATTTTAACGCTCGGGTGTCCGAACGAAGCAAATTTTTTTTTTCAAGTTGATTATTTTTTCGAACTCTACGTCATGGCAAATACCCGAAGGGTATTTGGGCAAGTATTTTTTTTCCAAAAAAGGCCTCTAGGACCCATTTCTATACTACCAAACCTTTTATTTTAATAAAATTACATATACATTTTGAGAATTTACACTTGTGGAAAAATGGCTATTAGTAACGGCCCATTAGTATCATTTCTAAAAAAAATGATACTAATAGCACTCTATTAGCATCGTTTCTAAAAAAACGATACTAATAGGACTCTATTAACACCGTTTCTTAAAAAAAGATACTATTAGGACTCTATTAGCATCGTTTGTAAATAAAAACGATACTATTAGTATCGTTTTTAAAATAAACGATACTAATATGCCTATATTTGTATCCTTTCTGTCAAAAACGATGCTAATAGCATATATTAAAAAACAACCCTAGCCTCACTCTTCACTCTCATTTCTGTTTCCCTCTCAACTCTTAACTTTCTCACTCTCAACTCTCAACTCTCAGTCGTTTAATTTTCTTCACTTTCATCTCCTAATATTCGTTGGTTTCGATTTCTTCTTCACCCTCGCTCCTATCTCCAATCTTGTTGTTTTTGAAGTATGATTTGGGTAAAAAAATCAATTGAGGGTTTCGACATGTGGTAGTTTTGGATTTTGAAAGAGTTTTGAATTAAGATTTAGGTAAATCGTTCCTCAAAAGGATTTTTAAGGGATTTAAGGCGGTTGTTGTGGCGCTATTCATCAAAACTCCTTCGAGTCGACAAAAATAGCGACTTTAATGTATAAAATCGAAGGTAACAATTTCATATGTTGTTAAAAAATTTTGGTGTTAATTTAAATTGTTTACTCGTTAATTGCTCCAAATTTAAATTAGTATGCAATTTCTTAAGGGTTTTGATTATCTTTTATGAACTATATAAATTTTCGATTGAGCTTATTGCTTTGGATTTTCAATTTGGGGTTTTCAGGTTTTTGATTTGTGTTGTTTTTTACGATTACAAATTTGTCTTTTAGACTATGGAGGTGTTGTGTTTGGGTTGGTTTTGCTTTTGGAGGATGTTTTTTTGTTCTGCTGTTATTCTTTGGCCTGCCATAATACGGTGCACTCGGGGCTGTACTTGGTTTTGTTTTGTGGCTTTGTGAGTTAGATTGTGGTTGGTTTTGGCTGGAGCTTTGCTGTTCTGCAGGTTGGTGCAGGCTATGAGGGCTGGTGCAGTCCGATTTTGTGGTTGTTCTGGCTTGGTTCTGATGCCTTAAAGATTGTTCTGATTTTGCTTGTTCTGTTCCTTGTGGAATTGAATTGGGAGGATTGTTGCATTCCTGTTTTGAGGCTGTTTTAGTTGCTCTTCCATCTGCTAGTTTGTTGAGGTTGTGGAGTGGTTTTTTCTTGTTCGCATGATTCAGTAGTTTTGGTTGTGGCTTTGAGTATGGTTTTTGTAGAAGGGTTGCTATAGTTATTGCTATTTTTGTGGTGGTTCTGGCCTGTTTGCTGTTCTGTAGGGTTTTTTTTTTTATGGTTGCTGGTTGCTGGTGAGGTTTTTTTTTGGTGTTTCATTTTTCAATTTCTTAGTATGTATTTTTCATTTACTTGCTTCTTTTGTTTTACTTTTAATTGATTATAGTTTGGTTGAGAGCAAGGCAGCGAAAAGTGAAGGAATGGGTGGATTATCATCAACTGCCTCTTGATCTGAAGGAACGAGTTGACTTGACCCTTGCCTTTTAGTGCAATGGCCTAGTGGAGTTGTTGCATTGTCTGCCAAATGCTTTGGCTGCATTCTGCTGTTTAATACATGAGCTTTTTTCTGCATTTTTTATATTATTGGAATATATATAAGACTTGATTTCTAGCTGGAACTAGATAGTTTCATGGCTGATCTTAATTACTGTTTTTAGATAAAGGTGATGAAACCATGTCATTGGTGATGAAACCATGTTGGATTCACTTCCTGTGGACCTCAGGTCTGAAATTCGGCAATACTTATACTTGCAAGGTAAATTATAATACTTCCTCATCTCAAAGTAGTATCATTGCACATTTCATTGCTCTTACTTTATGGCTACCAGCGAAAATTAACATACTCTGATTACTCTCAACTGTTGGCAAATTCTTTCATAATTCAAAGTACTGTAATGATGAAAAGAGGTATAATAAATGCCAAACTTAGTTGCTAACTTAGTAACTAGTTACTCATTAAACCTCTTTGTATTTTACATCTCTCTTTGTGTCTGTATCTCTATATCTCTGATCAGTTCAGGTAATTAGCTTGATCAATTCAGTTGTGATATGTGTAGCTAATATTACCTGTCCAATAGTTGTAGCAACAATATTATGGAGCAAATGGAATAGCATACATTCGATGATCTAATTATTTTTTCTCGCATGTTTAATATTCCCTTTTGCTTAATTTAGATGGAGAAAAATGGAGGAAAGTGTTCCCGTCTTGATGTAATGGTGAAATCTCGGAAGAGAAAATCAAACAAATCTGTCAATACTGATAACTTATCAAAAAACATGCTTGTAGTGGTAAGTTTATGACTTTAAAAGGCCAATTTATCTCATAAATTACGTACGTATTTAACATGTCATTACATGACCGCGGGAAGAGATAGAGAAATTGAAGGAAGAGATGGAGAAGTTGAAGGAGGACAGGGATAAAGGCCTGAATGAGAAGACATATGAGCAAATTTTACAAGAGGTTCTTGGAAAAGATACTCAACGGTATTTGCGTGCTTATGGGTCGGGTAGAAGCATTACAAAACATTTCAATGTAAAGCCTTCCCGATTGGATCTTGCTCAAGAGGTTGTTGAGGTTAAAAAGACTGCTAAGCAAGCTGTTCAAGAAGCAAAAAAAGATGTAGAGAATGCTAGAAAAGAGGCAGAGGATGCTAGAAAGGAGGCTGAAGAAGCTAGAAAAGATGCAGAACTTGCCAAGAAGAAAGTTAAAGAAAGTGCAGGTGAGGTGGATCGAAAAATTGCTGCAAATAATATGGTTTGGGAGAGAAATCTCAAGCAACTACTACAACTTTTTGGCGTGTATGCTAATGATAAGAATGATTTCTTAAGTGAAGGTTCTTCAGCTTAAGGTAAGCGTATTTATGTGTATCTCTTAATTATGGATATTTGAATTGGTTTGGTCATGTAGAGGTAGGCACAGGAAACCTAAGCACTATGCTATAGCTCCAAATTAGAAGCATTGATGTTAATTTATTCTTTAATCAGCAGAATATAGTATACAATATGGAACGCTTGCTATGGCTGATATGTTTGTTGAACTAATGCATTGTGAAGTCTTGATCAAATATATTGCATGGTACGTAACAAGATTAATTTAAGGGTTAAGCAAATAATGAGTTTGCCGGGATAACTTAGCATGACAATAAAAGTTATACACCATGGTTTCTTCATCAAGTGAGCTAGACTTTGTAAGGTATATCGTTCATCAAATTAAAATTCACAAGACATGTCACTCATCTAAGATACATGAAGTCTGTAAATGCATTCGAAATTCGATTTTTCCTAGTATGAGACATTAACTCATCTGACATTGCTGCTAATTGATTAATGGTTCTTTTTGGTGTCCTCTTTATGTTGTTGATGCTGTAAATGTTCCTGTTGTTTGAAGAGCTTTTATGTGTATTTAGATGATTTTTTTTTATATGTAGAAAATCCAACAAGCAAATTCTAGGAGGCACAATTGCTTGATCAAAATTCTACACTTTATCACTCTTCCCCTTCGAATGTCCCTTCGTACTTGTTTTACCATGTCGTTTATATACAAGGTTTAGGTAGTTTTTGAGGCCTTTTACTCTACTAATATTGTTGGTTTAGTAATAATCATTCTAATGTGAATATTTTTCTGATCGTATTGTATCTTAAAAAATTACTTATTTATTTATTATGGTGATGTGCTTGTAGGTTGGTACTATACAAAGAAATGCATAGATGGCGAGCAACAACACAAGAAGCATATTAGTGGCAATAATATAGAGAACTTTCTAGTTTTACTTTATTTTTTAAAATTATTGAACAATCGACTTTACTTTTTTGATTATAAATAATAATAGTATGTTTTAGTTCTTAGTATGCTAGTTTTAAGTACATTATTATGTAAATGTTTCTTTGTTTCAAAAGTACATTATATTATTAATATGAATATATTATTTCATTGTTCTAAGATTTGCTAATTGTATTTTATGTTATTGGTAATAAATGTCTAAAAAAATCTTGGTCAATAGAGATTATTGGATATTAAAGTGTTATATATGTCAGAACTTGGTATGTATATAGCTACGTATAATATATTTGCCACAAGTTAATTAGTGGCGAGTTTTATTTCTTAGCCACGGGATATTTTGTAGCTAATTGTTTAGTATCCATAATACTCTTAGGGAAATGAAATAGTTAGCCACGGTAGTACTTGTGGCAAACAATTAAATTAGCCATGGTAATACATGTGGCGAAGCTAGTTTTTCCCTACAGGATTATTTGTGGCATAATTTAATATTCATGCCACAACCTCTATTTTCCCATGGAAAAAACATAGCCACGTCAACTTGCGCCACGATAATTATTTTAAAAATTTCTGTGGCAAAACTATATAGCCACGAGATTTTTTTACTTGCGCCACAATTTCTCCTGTGGCACAAGTGACAAATTGTTGTAGTGTCTCTATGTGATGTTGTATCTGATTCATAACATTTCTAAACCGGATAATCACGTAAAGTGTAAGAGGGCTTGCATCAAATATCTTGGAACGTATACACCTTGAGTATGGACAATGGGTGAAGTCTTATGGAACAGTGATCTATGACTTCTAATTGGAGTACAAGACGTTGTACTCTTTTCTACTTTTAAAGTGCTTCACTTTATGTGACATAGTAATACCTTCTTGGAGTTGCTCCCAAGTTAGTGCCCAATAGGGCGATGATTTTTAAGGAGGAAACCCGTTCGATGCAGGATCCATAAGGTTAAATATAATAATTAATTTAGTTGAGTCCATGTACAGTTAAAAGGTTGTCAAAGGTAAGTTGAGTGCATGTTTTATTTCTTATTGTTTGTTGCATAGTCTTTAGTAGTTATATACTCAGCTTTGTTGACTGTTTGTTTTGTGTGCATGGCTTTGTCTTGGAATTGGCCCTACAATGACCCACTTGTGGGGAGTAGTGGTCTAGTAAAAGAAAAGTTGCAGGTGCAAGTGGGCATAAGTTCTTTCATGTTGGGCTGGAGTGAGAGCGTTTGCTGTGTTTTGTAGCTTTACTTTATTTTATTGCTTATGAATGACTTACACTTATTTTGGATGTTTATTTCTAAAGACTTTTGGTTTTGGTTTTAAGGGTCATTTATGTGGTTCCGAAGTGTAATAGGTTTAAAGTTGATTTTTATTCTGAGGTTCTTTTGAAGTTTAGTTTTAAATTGTTTTGATTTTAAGACTTCCGCTGTAGTACTTTGATAAATGCCTTAGCCGTTATCACGGTGGCGGTAATACTTTGGTTTTCCATATTAAGGTGTCGTAATAAATATAATTCTTAATAATTATAATATGTTTTCTTGAAAAATAAAAAGTAAGAAGTTAGGAAATTTCAAGGTATTACAAAGTGGTTACCAGAGCATAGATTTTGAAATAAAATAAATTTTTTTGGGGGTACCCTAAGTTTTACTTTTGGAAAGAGGAATTTCTTATTATGGAAAGTTTTCAAAAAGCGAATTTTTCTAAAAACAGTAATTTTCGAAAATGGAACGTTTTGAAAAAATAGATTATGTGTGCATATATGCAAGGAATTCAGGTATGTATTATGTGTTATTGCTTTAATACCATGTGGTGAGCTTGAGTAGGAAGTTTGGGCATGTAGGACAGACTTTATTTCTGTTCTTTCATGCATTAAAGTTCATGTTTTAGGTGTTACTTATTTTAATAGTTGGGTGTTAAGAAAATTGTATGTTAGCCACAAGACCCATTTTTTTAGAACTGCTAGTTTGTTTTGCTTTGTTTTGGGAAGGATGGACCATTAGTCTTAAGTTTTGTGCAGGATATCACATAGTATGCCTAGTAAAGATACTCAAATAGGAACATTGGAGAAGAAAGACTACGAAAGTCCGCCTCAATATGTCTACAAAATACGATTCTACTGTTGGTACATGAGTACTGTGTTGAAGTTACCACAATGGGATTAGCCCGACCATGTAACAGCCCTGATTGTTATGTGCTTGCCCGACGTTCACCCTATTTAGAGATTAAGGAAAAGTTTAGTGATTTCCACTTTGTTGGAGGCCTTTCGAACTATTCTAAGTATAAGGATGCAGTTGCTCAGTGGGGTTGTGATTGGAGATTCTTGGAGCGGTATAGTGCTAGGAAAGAGCAGGAATATCAAGAAATGAATCAAAGTAAGCAGCCCCCGCCCACACGAAGCCCAGAAGGTAGCTAAGGAAGTAAAGACCTAATGGTGAAGAAAACTCCTACGGGTTCGAAGATTGATGAGGCAAGGGATAGTTCGTGTTATGAAATTGAGAACCCAGACCTAGTAATTCTAGTATATGTTAATTTGGTAACCGAATCTGAAGAAGAGGAAGAAGAATCAAATCCTAAGGAGGAAATGGAATAAGAAGAAGAAGTGACGGATGAAGAAATGGAGGTTGACACTAAGAATGACCCGGAGTTCATACCAAGGAAATATGTGAAGTCAAGAGACAAGAAAGATAATAATGTTAATGTTTAGAGACTTTGTTTAGATCTAGTTTAGCTATTGGTGTTTAAATTTCTGATGTTTAGTTGAACAGTTTAAGTTATTGTTTACATTAGTTTGATTAAGTGGCAGTGAGCCATAAGAAATGATGAGAAGAGTTAAGTAATAAATTTATTTTATGATTGAAAGCCTCAAGTAGAATAGAACCAAGGGAATTATTTTTATTTCTTATGTGCTGTATTCTAATTTTAATGGTTGTGTAAACAATCAAAACAAAGTGAACCATTCGCTCTAAAAGAATGAAACTTCTTTTATGAGACGAAATGAGAAAGTGTTTTATGATTTAAGTTTATGTTGTCCTAACTTGCAATTAGACATAATTTAATATAAAGGTCTTTTCCTCTACAGGAGAAATAGAATGGCTGAACGTAACAACAATCAGCTGAATGAAGTAGTGAGCCAATTAGCTACTGTAGTTGAACAATTAGTTGCCAGAGGAAATGGAAATGGTAGTGACCCTGCTGGGGAACTTTTCAAGAAAATTTCTAAAAGTAAGCCACCCACTTATCAAGGAGAGCACAATACAACTATTCTAGAGGGATGGTTGAGAGAGTTTAAAAATTTGTTTGGGGCAGTTGAGTGTCCTGAGGAACTTAAAGTGAACCGTGCTGTGTACTATTTGAGAGGAGAAGCTGATTTATGTTGGTCACAAAATAAGACTGCAATAAGGGCTTTACCAGGATTTAATTGGGATATGTTTCAGGAGCTGATTCGCATTAAGTTATATCCTATGTTTCTTTAGAAACAGAAGACTGAGGAATTTCTAGACCTTAAGATGGGAAGTATGTCTGTCACTGAGTACTACTCTAAGTTCATAGAATTGTCTAGCTTTGCCCCTGAGGCTGTAGCAACTGAGAGGTTGAAGGCTAGTCGCTTGGAAAGAGGGTTACCCTTAGATTTACAGTCACAACTAGCTGGACAGATTTTTGAATCCTTGGATGATTTATATGGTAGAGCTGCACACCTGTATGTCATAGACCAAAATAAGGAGATACAGAAGGAAGGTGAGACAAGGGAGAAAAAGAAGAATGGTGGAGGAAACTTCAACCAGCAAGGGAATCATGGTGGATATAAGAGACCTCATTTCAACAACAACTTCCAGGGTAATAGGGGAAACTTTGGGAAGCCTAATTCTGGAAATGGGAATAGAACTCAGATGGCTAGTCAAGGAGGGCGTGTGCACTTTTGTAAGAAGTTTCCAAACAATCACCTAGGAAAGGACTGTGCAAGGAACCCAGTGACTTGTCGGTTATGTAACAAACATGGACACCGTGAGTATGAGTGCTTCTCTAAGAACAAAGGAAAGGAGGGACAAAATTCTCAAGCTAGGGGGAATCCAACTAGGGGACAACAAAAGGATTTTCACGGAAATATGGGAGGAAAGGTGACACCTCAAGCGGAAAATAGGAATGGGAGTGGGAATGGAGGAGGACAGACTAAGACCTCAAACACTGGCAAGTTGAATGTGATGGCTCGAAGTGAAGCGGATACTTATAAGGATGTGATCACTGGTACTTTTTCTATTCACTCTCTTCCTGTTAAAGTTTTGTTTGATTCTGGTGCAACGTACTCTTTTGTTTCCACTAAGATTCTAGAAAAGTTAAAACCTGTGTTGGGAAAAGTAGATGCAATAGATATGTCAATAGTGTTACCTCCAGGACAAGAAGTGCAGTGTTCAAGGAGATTTTAGGATGTTCCTATTGAAATCGATGGAGTGGAGTTTAAGGCTAAGCTAATCGAATTTGATTTAGGTGACTTAGAAGGGATCCTAAGGATGGATTGGTTGAGTAAACATAAGGCTGAAATTTTATGTGAAACTCAAAAGATCTCGTTGATGAATAAGGGTAAGAAGGTGAGCTATTGGAGTGCAAGAAGACCAAAACACAACAAAATAGTGTCAGTAATGAGGTTTTCTAGGTTTGCGAAGAAAGGTTTTCCAATTTTCTTTTGTAGTGTGAGAGATGTGGATCATGTTGAGACTGCTAAGCCTGAGGATTTTGAGGTAGTAAGGGACTTTCTTGCCGTATTTCCGGAGGAGATTCCGGGAATGCCACCTAAACGAGAAATTGATTTTACCATAAACTTAGTCCTAGGAACAACACCTATTTCCAAAGCACCCTATAGGATGGCGCCTGCAGAAATGAGTGATTATAACTATAACTAGTGAAATCACAGAATGGAAACACATGGTGGTTACAGGGAACAAGTTGGTTTCGTCCATGAGTTTTTCCCATTTCACTTGATAGGGTTTTCTCATTTTGGCCATTATTATTATTATTATTAATTCTTGTGGAGTCTTGATCATCATAAATATGCTAAAATACATGGAGATTGGTTTGTTGAAGATTTCTTGATTAAAAGATTGAATCTTGAAGCATTTCTTGAAGTTCTTGAAGAATCTTGGAAATTGCGTCAAAAATTAACGAACACTTGGGCGGAAAATTTGACGAATTTCTTTCATCTTGGGCAACAAGTTAATTACGTGATTTTTAGGATAATTTCTGATGATTATCTTGTTTATTAATTATTTAGTTAGGTTGTTAGGATATTTTTTTGATCAGTTAGTTAGTTAGAGTTTGTTAGGAAAGATAAGATGAAAGTGCAAGTTGCATGATGATGTGGCAATCTTATCTTTAGTTTGTTGAGCAAGATTAGGCTTTATTTTCCTAGTTTATGTGTGATTCTTTTGTAGATTCTAGTTAGGATTTTGTTGTTAATTATACCTATAAACAATCTCAACAATAGGATGTAATCAATTAAGTTTTTTCTCATAGAAAATAAAAGTTCTATTCGTTGAATTTTGACGGAAATTTGCGCAAGTGTGTTTGATCGAATTTTCATCATAAATTTGTGAGTCAAGAGTGATAAACAAATTTAGATCGTAGTTAATTAATTACAGGAGTGTATTATTTAATTAGCCTTCAATTAAAATAATCCAGGAGTGGAGAGTTTGATTGATAAACAAACGTGAATTTGAGGTTGTATTTGCGAATACTACTAAAAATCTACATCACATTTATAATATAAAAGAGTACAACGTCTTGTACTCCAATTAGAATTCATAGATCATTGTTCCATACGACTCCCCCCTTTGTTCATACTCAAGGTATATACGTTCCACGAGTTTTGGTGCGAATCCTTTTACACTTTATGTGATTAACAAGTTTAACAATGTTATGACTCTCATGCAACATCACATAAAGACATGCATATAAACAAGCAACCATATTCATTATCGTTTCTTTAAGGTGATTCCAAATTAACTTATGTGAGTCCTTTAATTAAATTGAATCTCCTGTACCACAAATTAACTATGAGTGGCTAATAACTTGCTTTCTTCTTGACCACACATTAAACTGTGACTGGTATTATATATATATAATAATTACTCGTTACTTCTATTAATCTTGTGAATAAAATTCACGACTACGTACCTTTCTTGTTAATTAAGTATCTAATCAACTTTACAATTAACTCCTTTCCTTTATCCATAAAACTGTTGGTCAAAATATACTGATCAGAACATTCCAATTCAAGCTTATGAAAAATTAAACTTTCTATTTAACATGGAATGCCATTAACCATTAAAACATGCTACTAACAACTTGTCATGCATATAAATTCATGGTCCAAAATAAGCATACAAGATTCATGTAAACAAGAATTTCTCAAGCATGCATTCTAACTCCTATGTTTGCCTTTAGTACTTATGTACCTTGTAAAATAGCTGTCCTCCGCCACAACTTCTAGAAGTGGACTAATTCAAAGTCTCCTACACAAGGAAAACCGAACTAAATTAAAAACCTTGTTGACAAAATTCTACAACAACCTTAACCAACTTCTAAATTTGGAAATTTTGTCCAAAACATTCCTTATTTGGTCTCTATTCCATTCCATACTTCAATTTCCTTCTCTACTGCAGTTCTACTTAGTTTTCGGGACTTAATTATACATTATAAAACCATAATAAAATTTTCATGCCACTTTAGAAAAGTTGACAGCAATCTAAATTTACCAAAACTCCTTGAAAACTTCCGAAAATGACACAAATTAAATCGATCATATGATGTATTACCTTACTTAGATGATCAATTTATGCTATTTACATACTTTAAAAGGTTATTTAATTAAATTATAAAATCTGGACAGCATGTTAAACATGCTTAAAACCACTCGTAAACATCATAAACCATACTAAAATTTATATATTTCATCATAGAATTGATGTGTGATCATACTAGTGCAATTTGGACACTTTAAACTCAAATTAACTTGTTTTTATTAAAATTTCAGATTTATTTGTAAACTTTAAAGTCATGAAAAACTTATGAAAACATCATGATTTCATGTCAAAACACTTCTACAATCTACTAACATGTTTATGAAATCAATCTAGGGTTTTAAACAATTTTTCATATGTTAAAACATAATTACAATATTTGTTCAACTCAAATTCATGATTATAAAATTTTGACAGCTTTATAAAACAAGTTTAAAACTCTTAAAAATCAATCTAAACTTAATAACATCAACATGACTTCACCCAAAAATAATCTATGATCATAACATTAAAGTTGGAACACAAAAACTCATAGAAATCATAACTTTATAATTTTCAAGCCCTAACTTATAATTTCATGATCACCAAAATTAATTCATGCCTTAAAAACAATTCATACTTATATAAAAACATAATTAAACTTATAAAAACATGATTAAACACAATAATAATAATAAATTTGCTAGATTGAATCAAAAATAAAGAAGTAGAAATTTTCTTTTATAAAAGGTTCGAAATTACCAAAATTGGGGGAAAAATTCCGACAGTGGTGGCGCACGGCGGCCGGCTGGTGGCTGCTGCGGTGGGGTCCTGCTGGGCATGGATCCCGAGGCACAATCTTCTTGAACTTCCGACTTTCTTTTTTTTTTTTGAAACTTCCGAAAAAAATTTTTTCAGAACTTGCAAGTTTTTTTTTCTCTCCTTTCTCTCTCTAAATTTTTGGAATCCTAATTGACCAGTATGATTAGTAAAAGTTTGGAATTTTAGTTTTTGTAGGGTATTTATAGGCGCCAAAATAGGATTTTGGTGAGGCCAATAAACACTCCTAAGTAAATTAGGAAACCTTTAAAATCTATTTTTAGAAGTTTTTAAAATATTTTTAATCATAAAAATACTATTTAAGAACACAAATATACTTTTAACCACGATTTTATTATTTACTATATTTTTGTTAATTTCTTTTTATTTAATACTTCTATTGAACATAATTTTCAAGAAAAATATTAAAATTATACGAATAAATAAGAAGATTATACGCATGAAATACAAAAATACATTGTTTAAATACCTGAAAATGTGGGGTATTACACGTAAAGTGTAAGAGGGCAGGCATCAAAACTCTTGGAACGAATATACCTTGAGATGGACAATGGGGGGAGTCGCATGGAATAGTGATCTATAACTTCTAATTGGAGTACAAGACGTTGTACTCTTTCCTATTTTTAATGCGATGGATATTCGTCACTTTATGTGACATAGTAATACCTTCTTGGAGTTGCTCCCAAGTTCGTGCCCAATAGGGCGATGATTTTTAAGGAGGAAACCCGTTCGATGCAGGATCCATAAGTTTAAATATAATTATTAATTTAGTTGAGTCCATGTACAGGTTTAAGGTTGTCAAAAGGTAAGTTGAGTGCATGTTTTATTTCTTATTGTTTGTTGCATAGTCTTTAGTAGTTATGTACTCAGCTTTGCTGACTATTTGTTTTGTGTGCATGGCTTTGTCTTGGACTTGGCCCTACAATGACCCACTTGTGATGAGTAGTTGTCTAGTAAAAGAAAAGCTGCAGGTACAAGTGGGCATAAGTAATTTCATGTTGGGCTGGAGTTAGAGCGTTTGCTGCGTTTTGTAGTTTTACTTTATTTTATTGCTTATGAATGGTTAACATTTATTTTGGATGTTGTTTATTTCTAAATACTTTTGGTTTGGTTTTAAGGGCCATTTATGTGGTTCCGAAGTGTAATAGGTTTAAAGTTGATTTTTATTCTGAGATTGTTTTTAAGTTTAGTTTTAAATTGTTTTGGTTTTAAGACTTCCGCTGTAGTACTTTGATAAATGCCTTAGCCGTTATCACGGTGACAATAATGCTTTAGTTTTTCCATATTTAGAAGTTTTAATAAATATAATTCTTAATAATTATAATATGTTTTCGAAAAAATAAGAAGTAAGAAGTTTGGAAATTCCAGGGTGTTACAGCGGTAGCTGTGCATCATTATTCGGTATGTTGTTTTCATTAATATGTGACTATGCCATTTTTTCCCTATCAGAATTCTCATAAATGGTCAAATTAGAAAAGAGTTGTGACAAATCCGATAGTATCGTTTCAGAAAGAATAACTCTCCGCAATCTCCACTTCCTCCTACAACTCCGCTTATGCAATGACCGTTCTGGTTCCGGATCAATCCAAACTGGTATGCAAACCTACTACCTGCACATGAATTGAAAGTGCAGATATTTGTAAGAACTGCCTCAATGAATAGTGGGTTCCTTAACACAAAAAAAAGGACAAAATAACTCGATTAGTAGAAATTAAACTATTGCTTCCCCGGCAACGACGCCAAAATTTGGTGGACAGTCGTATACATATCAAAAATAACCTACTAATCTAACTACATAGACAGGGAAGTAGGAATTGTATCCACAGGGAAGCAAGCAATTCTACTACCTCTAAAAAGTTACTCTGTAGTAAGGGGCCTTTGAATTTTGGGTTTTGACTAAAAATTCGATTATTACTAGGAACGAAATTAAACACAGAAAAGAACTCTATAACTAAGCCTAGGACGTCGGTTCACCACAGATCAAACAATGAATTGCACACAATTAATTAACCGATTATTAACTTCCTGAATTAAGGTCCACTAATTCTCTCCAATCTAGTCCTCTTCAGAACTCCTCTAATGGCTCTCGCTCACTTAGAGTCGTTTTGCATATTGTCCCTATGATCTAATTGTGGTAATCTTACCTCTCGGTATGGATTTCGACAACATCAGCCTAATAATTAAACCTGGCCAGTATTAAACTAAAAGCAATAATAATTGACAATAGGAATTCAAGAACATCAACAATCAAATTAACAACTATGAACAAAACGTCAAGAACGATCCATAGATCCCCTAGTCCTAGAAAGGAAACTACTCCCATATGATTGAAATTAAAGAAATTAAACTAAATCATCAATAGAAAACAAAACTATAAACAAGGCTGAAACTAATAAATTAACAATAATAATTAAACTAAATCTAGAACGAGAAACTAGGGCACAAAAACCAAGAACATAAACTAAAACTAAACTAAGAATTACAAACATAAACTAGGGACATAATTAAAGAAATAATTGAAAATGAATTAAAATAAAAGCTCGATTGAATTGAATTTAATGATTAATATTCTTCACAACTTAAAGAGAAAACTAGGGCTAAAAACTAGAATTTAGGATATGAAAAATTCGTACTTAGGTTTAGAATACAAAAGAATTAAATACTAAGGCCCAAAACGAGAGAAACCGCGTGAAAATCGTCCTCGGAGTGGCCCGCCCGGACGGGTCCGGGCTCACAACCCTTACTCGGGCGCGCTGCCTCGACCCGTGCGAAGAGTTTCTTCGCTTCGCTTCTTGATTTCTTTGCTCATTTTCTCTTAATTACTTTGTTAATCACTTCTTTAATACTCCTAATCCTTAGTAATGCTTCCCAAATGGCTTCAAACTCTTCACTAACTATTCAAGTGCTTCAAAAGGCTCGGAAAACAACGATAAATCATCAATTCCTATAAAATCTTATAAAAAGCACAACAAACACTCGAAATAACAAAATTTAGTAGAAATGGCTCAAAAGCGCCACATTAGAGCTAAAAATCAATCGAGATCGGGGGTAGAATACACAGCAAATATTAACTTATCAACTATTATTCTTTATATTTCGATATTACTCTTTAAATACATGTTTCTGTGTGTTTTGTAGGATTTGGGTGGATATTGAGCTCCAATAAGATTATAATGTTGATCGATTGATTCGTGTGAACAGCAAAAATGAACATTTGACGGTTTAATATGGTGATATTGAGCAACATATTGAAGAAAAAAGTGCTACCGTACGCCGACCTATTGCATCCCATCACTAATAACGCAACTATGTTGCGGCCAAGCTTTCCAAAGACCAATTTTTACCATCATGGAAGCCATGAACGCAACCTTATTTCATTCCATTTGAGCCAACCACAATCACATTGCCGCACCAACTTTTTACTAATTGTGAAATATCACGTTTATTAGTTTTTTTTATGGGCTTAATCGGTTAGTCCAACTAAACCCATATATTGCTCCTAGTATAAATAGCTTTTAATTAATTTAGCCTAAGGACAATTTTATACGATGCTTTTGGAGGATTTCTTCTTCTCTTTTGAAAAGTTTAGGCTGGAAGTTGTATGTTGTTGTTGGATTTTGTGAGTTTTAATCATAATTACAAGTATTTTCCTTCCTTTTCTCTTTTTCTTTCTTAGCATGATTATTTTTATTAAATATTTTTGATATATAATTAGCATGAGTAAGTAGTTATTTGATTTAGGGTTAAGTTAACCACTAGTCATTATAAATGTACAATTTTTCCTTCAAATTCCCAATTTAGTTTATTAATTGTATTCTCTTACCTAGATATGTTTATGCTAATACTAGATTAGGGATAATTAGTATTGTTATGATTCCATTGTCTCTATCATAATGGGAGTTGGGTTTTGACGGATTTAGATATTTCAAGTGAGAACATGAAATTTTCCATAGGAATAGGTAGAATAGATTATTAGGAAATTAGGGTGTCGTGTTTCAACCAATCAATAATCAGTCAGCCTTAATCCCAAAATTAGGGTCAACTACATGAACCAAAAGCAATAATTTCATGTGGTCATCCACATAACTTTTCCTCTTCCATCCCCTGCGATCAAGAACCCCATTCTCCTGTAAATCTAAAAGCTTCATATCCTTTTCAACCCCTTCCCACCAAGTCATTTTTTTGGTCTCCCCCTACCTTGTTTGAAACTCGATGATCCCACCCTTCCACTTGTCGCACCAAGGATCCCTGAGGTGTTCGTCACACATATCCGAACCAACGCAAGCGAATTTCTGTTAATTGCATGTAATGTCTGCGACACTAACTTTTCAACATATGACTTCATTTCTGATTCTATCCCTTAGTTTGTTCGCGTAAATTAATCTCAACATCCACATCTCCGTAACTCCTACCCTTTGAATGTGTTTCTTCTTATAAGCCCAACATTCTGTACAGTAGAGCAATACTTGTCTTATGGCAGTCTTGTAGAGATACAGGCTATCGCACACCTAATCAAAAGTAAACCTATTACTCCAACTAATGTAGCTAGGGAAGCAGGGATTGAATCCAAGGAAGCAAAAAATTTCTACTAATTCTAAAATGCTATTTTTTTATAAAGGGCATTTGAATTGGTGATTAACTAAGATACTAACAACTACTAAAATAGAAATCAAACACGAAAATATATCAATAAACTAAGTCTAGGACATCGGCTCACCACGAATCAATCAATGACAATGAATTAACAAATTAATGACTTTCTGAAATAAGGCGCACTAATTCTCTCAAATCTCGACTCCTTCAAGACTCCTCTAACGGCTCTCACTCGCTCAGACTCGTTTCTACCTATTATCCCTGTGATCTAAATGTGGTAAACTTACCACTCAGCATCAGTTTCGACAATATTAGACTAACAACCAAAGCTGCACAGAATTTAATTGAAAGTAATAAAAACTGATAATAGTAATTCAGAAACAACAAAAATCATGTTATTCAATCATTAATCAAATCACTGAAATTAATTCATGGACCCCCTAGCCTTATAATTTAAAATACTCACACATGATTAAACTCATAATAACTAAACTCACATTAAAAGGTAAACCTAAAAACACAATCAATTTGATTAAATTATAAACATAAATTCTAGGGCATATATGAATCAAAATCTAAACCTAGAAATTAATTTTGAAGCAACAATTAAAACATGAATAGAAAGTAATAGCAACAAATAGAATTAAAAGGAAACCTGAAATTATATTGACTGAATGAACGAGCGAACAAAAATTGAGAGTATTCTTGAGAGAAAAACCTAAGAGGTATTTCTAATATTATCCTGTACAAAAAGAACTCCCTCGCATAAAAAACGAAGACTATATATATATACATAAATCCTAAATCTTCGAAAAAACCAAAAATTGCAGATCGCCTGATGGTATCGAGCGAAGTGCTTCTTCATCAGGCATCTTGCCCGATCCCATCAAGCAGACTACTGGATGATTTCCTTCGCTTCTAACTTCAACTTCCATCTTTAGGACTTCATAATCAGCATATCTGGGCCTTCCTCAATTCTTCTAAGCATCTTCAAACAAGCCCAATATTCCTTAACTCCTAGTAACTCGCCAAGTGTCAAAAATAATAGGAAAACTGATACGATCATACCGATTCCTGCAAATGATATTAAAACAAAGCACAAAACACTAAAGGCAACTAAAGTTAGTAAAATAAGCTCAAAAGAGCTTCGTTTAAGGCAAAACCAAACATAAAACGGGGGAAAAAATCAAACATAAAAAATGCGATTATCAAACTCCCCCAAGCAAAGCTCTTGCTTGTCCTCAAGCAGTGCAAACAACTTAAAAAACAACGACTTCACCCCTCTAACCTTGCAAACAAAAAACTAACTCAAAAAATTCCGAGCATGTAAGTTATTATACCAACCTATTAAAATTCCTTGATCCCCATCCACCTAAGTCAAAATCAAAAGGCCAACCATGTAAAAAATAGGAGTCAATAGTTAGAGTAGCTCACGGGGTGTCACTACACAGTTTTTTTTTTTTTTCAGCATATAAACCATGTAGCTCACCCTCACCTTCCAACCAAAAGCAATATGTAATGCAGATGCAAAAAGTATCAGAATGTAATTTTAAGAAACCTAATCCCACATCTCACAGCTGATGCAAGCGTTTACGGGTATCCTCTCAACCTACTGTAAAGTCGAATCGAAATGCATGTAATACTCACTAGCTTTGGAAATTGACTCACTTCACAAGAATTAAAACATGCACATGCCGATTAAAAAGTCTTAATTAAGCTTGTAACGTGGCTAGGGTGATGGGTAGGATAAATTTGGAACAAAGTGGTGAAAATGTGGGTTACACGCATTTAAAGTCGAAGAAATCATCAATAACTCCAAAGTACATCAACAATATTCTCTAACATCACCTCTAATCAAACCAAGTCCTTTTCAATTTCACATCAACACCATGATAATTATAAATCAACAACACATCCAATTATTCAGAAGCTTACTTTCCTTCTTTTCACTTCTTTTCTTTGATTTACATGTTCATTTTTGTTGAAACTTAGGTTCGCGACTCTTGATGACTAGCCTTTGCTAACCAAGAGAGCATAGACAAAGTCATCACACATGCATAACTGGGCTCGTTTTAAGACATAAGTTTTAACTTTTCAATGCATTAACTAAACCAGACATTGGTATGTGGAACCTTATCGTGAACCTTATCATTAAAACCTCATCAAGCAATAATTCCAACACATTTTTACCAACAATCATCAAAAACTTCCATCAACTGCAAAACAACAACACAACAACTTCAATGCTCCCCCAAGCCAGGCTTGGGCATACATATATAATAATGAAGCACGGCTAACAGGGTTGTGGTTAAAATGCAAATGAAGGGTATAGAGCTCAAAACAAGGATCAAGGGAAAATATGTGATGGAAGGCCTAAAATTGAAAATTCTGAAGGCTCCTAAAAGAAATGAAAGCCTTTTATCATTCGCGACATGAAACATACGAAAGCCAAATTACTATAGTCAAAAGCCAAAAACATGGACCATACAAAAGGAACTAAGCTCACAAGAAAAGAAATAAGCATAATCCTCCCGTTAACATAGTTCAAGCCCCTAATCTACACAAGGCTATATTGGAAAGATAACAAATGGCTTCAAGCTTAATCAAGTTCAAGTCCAAGTTGGCAATTCCCGAAACATAACTCATCACATGCCCAAACAATTAAAAAACTTTTGTTATGAAAAATGCGGGGCACAGGGACGCCATTGTTTATCCACTTATACGAATTCATCATCATTCAATCAATTAACATAAGAAAGCAATAAAACTAATCTATGAAAGAAGCACATTTTTTTTGGTTACATGTAAACCCCTAACCTTAGTGAGCAGTACAAACCATGTAACTAGCCTAAGACAACAATAAAATCTACACTAGAAAACAATAAATCTAATCTAAGGAAGAAAATAAAACGTAACTCCCCCAAGCCGAACTTAGCAATGTCCTCATGCTGAAGGAAGTATAGGGAGCCAACTGCTCCTCAATCTGTTCTCGCGAGGAACTCGTCAGTATCTTGACCCGAAGTATCATCATCAAAATCAGAATCGCCACCTGCTGCTCTACTAGTCCCCTCACCTTGTTTAAAGGTATACTAGGATGGATGAGGATTAGTAGAAGGAACTACGCCGGAGAATAAAAAGTGATCATAAATGGGGTGCATATACAGACGGTAGTCCTGCTGAAAAGTGTCGAACCAATCAATATGTTGCTGCTGCTGAATCTGAAACTAACCAAACTAAGACAGCAATTGATCAAATGAAGTGTGCAAAGACCTATAATCATATCCCTGAGTCTGAGGTGGCTGCTCGTAAGAAGGGGCTTGCTGTTGAGAGCGAGAAGATTCACCTCGCTCCCTACGCTGAAAGGTACGAGTGCCAACCGTGGGGTCCGCAGCATGGCCATTCAAAAGCATAACATACGACTCTTTGTTGGGTCAGAAGTGATTCAAATTAGGATCAGGAAGAAGAACTAAAGCTTCTTGATCCTTTCCAATGTACCGTCTATACATGCCCCCAACTGGTGACTCCATCCAATGTAGAGATGGAAAATAAGCTAAATCTAAATAACGTTCACCAGGAATAGGATGCACTTGTGGCTTATCCGAAAAACCATGTTTCCTAGCAATAATAGTAACAAGGGCACCAAAGATGATGTTGTAAATCCTTGGTGTCCCGCCACGTGAGACTGTAGCAAAGGTCTCACATTGCCTCGTTAAGTGCATAACGAAGTGATGGGGGATTTGAATTCGGTAAGGGAGGGTGCCTTTTAACATATGTTGTCTAAGGATGGACATCTCAATATAATGGAGGTCATTTGGTGGGACTCAAACGACCAAATATTGTCCACCCAAGGAAATGGTGAACAATACTTGGTGTGGGTTGATGAATGGTGTTAGTGGAAGCGTGTTGAAACCCATAAATAAGCTCATTGCTAAAAGTAATTCATAAAGCCTTACCATGATATTGACTTTGAGTTGTAGACCTCCCTATTGATGCAAGACTAAACATTTCCCCAAACTCACTAAGTGAAACATGGTGATTCACCCCACAAATCCTATAAGAAACCGAGTCAACCAAGCGACGAGGACTAGGGCGATGTATTCTAAAACTCTACGTGAACTCAAAAGTCTGCAAAAGTGGGTATATCCATAGAAAAGAATTTTCTTACATCAATATTGTTATAACAATCCTTAGTTTCATAAAAGATATTCAATTTACGCAATAGATCATGATATAGAAAGCGAGTAGGGATGACGATTCTACCTTTGTGGCACTCAAAAGCTACCTATTGTTGTGGAGTTTCGAAAACCACCATAAGATATTCCGGTTCATGACCAATCCCTAATTGTTGAGAAGAATGACTTCCTTTTTTTTGGTCTCAAGTTAGCAACTTTTTTAATACCAAAAAGAGAATGCAACCTAAACCCTCTCAACATTGGGGATCACCCAAATAGAGAGGGCATCAAAACCAGCTATACATCAAAAACTATATACAATATACACTGTACGAAGTTCTATATATACTGCAGCTCCTCAAACCAGTTTTTATCAGCTATGCACCAACCTGTTTCAACCAGATTTTGACATCTCCAAATCACCTCCTTTTGGATACCATGCACCATATCTCTAGCAGTTTTCCTCTGCTTCTTGCAGAACAACAGATTCCTAACCTTCCAAATGTTGTAAACCAAACTAGCAAGCACACAACACATTACCTTCCTCTTGTTCTCACTGCATAAACAATCTACCATATTTATGCCAGACCTGCTCAATAAAAAACTCACCAGCATCATTCAACTGCACCCAAGAACAAATCACTGTATAGATCACCTTACGATAACAACAGTTGAAAAAAGATGTTCAACAGACTCACCATCAGCACCACAGAAATCACATCTATCATTATCACAAATGCCATACTTGAGAAGCCTATCTTTAGTTTTCAGCCTCTTTAACATAGCAAGCCAAGCAATAAAAGAATGCTTAGGGACATTAAACTTTCCCCATACCCAAGTAGTCCACCCAATCTCCTCATGTTGGTTCATAAGCCAAATATAACACTTAGAAACAGTGTATTGCTCACCATCCTCACACCATCTATTGCACTGAAAACCTGTTTTCAATCTCTCCTTCACATCACAAATTTTTTTTCCACCCCCAACCTTCACTCCTAGGAGGGGAATAGCTCCACCAATCCTCCTCTTTAATATATATGGCATGCACCCATTAAACCCATAGAGAATCTTTTTTCAGAGATATCTGCCAAACAAGTTTTCCCATGGCAGCATCATTCCACTTCTCCCCGTCTTTGATACCCAGGTTTCCATACTTCCTAGCTTTACAAACTTGATCCCAAGCACAAGGAATCATTTTCCTAGTTGTGTAAGAACCTTCCCACAAGAAAGCTCTACAAATCCTCATCAGCCTTTCAATCACCGTTTTAGGCAACACCTGAGATCAATAAGCTTGCATTCCCATTAAAATTGCATTTACTAGCACAGTTCTGGTAGCAAAGGAAAGATTCCTAGTACCCCACACCCTAATTTTACTGATAATGTTGTCAATTAACCAATCAAACTCACTAACAATGATTCTCTTAGAATTTAAGGGAATTCCTAGGTACCTAAAGGGGAAAGAGCCCTTCACATACCCAGTCAAGTTGAGCATATTCTTCTGAGTGTCATGGCCAACATTTCCAAAGTACATAGCAGATTTATCAGTGTTTGTAGCTAATCCAGAACTAGCAAAGAAAACATTAAGAGCACCCTGAATCATCTCCACAGAACCACAATCACCATGATAAAACAACATAAAGTCATCTGCATAAATAAGATGATTAATCTTCAACTTAGAACATCTACAGTGGAACTTGAACCCATTGTTTCCCACAACTTCTTTCATGAGTCTCGAGAAATACTCCATTAAAATCACAAACAACAAGGGAGGGAAGGGATCCCCCTGCCTAATACCCCTCTTACAATGGAAGAAACCATACGCACCAACATTTAAAGTGATGGAGTAAGCAGGAGAAGTAATACAGGCCATAATCCAAGCAATAAACTGAAGAGGGAAATTAAGAGCATGCAGCATTTCTTGGATGAAATCCCAATAAATTGAGTCATAGGCTTTCCTCAAATCAATCTTAATGGTGCATCTTTGAGGTTTCTGCTTGTTCTGAAGGTTTTTGTAAAAAATCTGAAAAGTTAAGGTTGAAATTATGGGAAAGAGAGAGTTGTGAGGATTTTTGTGGTATGGAGGTGAAAGAGTGTGAGGAATTTGAAGATTTATGAAATTTGGGGTGATTTGATTGAGAGATTTAGTGGGTATGAGTATGTGAGTGAGAGGAGGTTTGAGAGAGTTATGGAGGTAAGATTGATTTTGACAAAGTGAAAGAGATAAAGTGAGGAAGAAGAAGGGGGGTCGTGGGTAAAAGAGCAAGGTGCCCGATGAGGCTACAAGGCGTCTGATACCATCGGGCGAGCTTTTGGGTCAGTTTTTTTTATTTTCTTCTATTCCTGCAGACTACCCGATAAGGTGACATAACGCCCGGTGGAGTGGCATGGCGCCTGATGCCATCGAATGGTCTGCTTCTTTGAGCTTTGGACTTGATTTTTCTAGCTGCTCACCCGATCATAATGCCCATTGCTATAACATAGTGCTTGGTAGTGCCGGCCATGATGCTGGATGTGCAGATTGCGTAAAAATTCATTGGCACGTTTCCTAGAACCTGGAAAACTTGCAAAACCATTTAGAAACCATCATTAGTACCCTCACTCTCACTCTCACTTTCCAGCAAGTAAAAATGTATTTAAGCTAAAAGGCGACAGAAAAAGTAACTAACTAAAAAAAACTAAGAAAAGGGAGATTATACTACTTATGGGTTGCCTCCTGAAAAGCTATGGTTTAGGGCCATTAGATTGACCTTAGTTACCATGTAGCTTACAGTTGAATTGGGTCATGGAGAGTGATTTCCTCGACCAATGTAACTATATCGCCCCTGTAGTAATGCTTAAGGCAATGACCATTGACTTTGAACTTTTCGCCCTTGTCATTTGAACCTCAACAAACCCGAACTTTCTTACCATGGTAACAATGAATGGTCCACTCCATATGGATCGTAGTTTTCCAGAAAAAAGTTTCAATCAAGAATTGAATAGAAGTTCCTTATGTAATACCCTATATTTTCACGTATTTTAAGAAGTTATTTTCGTATATTATGTGTATGTTTTTAGTATTTTTATTGAGAATTTAAGTTCAATAAAAATATTAAAGAAAAAAAAATTTAAATTAGTTGTTAATTAAAATATTATTTTATTTTATATTATGTCACTTTGAGTTTTATTATATATTTCAATAAGTTTCTAAAAATAGAATTTTGAAAGTTTCCTAAATTGTTTTAAAACAAGGGCACAGAAGTAATTTCAAACATTAAGGGTGTTTATGTAATTGTATCAAAACCTACTTTGGGCCTATAAATACCCCTTAAATTAGAAATTTTCAGATTTTTTTTGCTATTAGTGAATTAGGATTTCAAAAAAAAAATTCTTGTTCAAAATTCAGAAGAAAAAAAAAGGTTTCTTCGTCGCTTCTCCTCCCCTTCGTCGCCTTCCTCGCCGGCGTTCCCTCCTTACGTGCCGCCCCTGCCGCCGTGCGGCACCTCGCTGGCCACCACCCTCTTCCTCCCCTTATTTGTTATATTTCTAACTTAATATAAAAAAAACAATTCTACTATTTTCTTTTTAATCCAATTATGCATAAATTTATGTTTATAATTATGTTTAATCATGTTTTTATGATTTTAATCATGTTTTATAAAGTTATGATTATGTTTAAAATATAAATTTATAAAGTTGTTCATGAAATTTTAAGTTAGGGTTTATGAAATCATGAAATTTGTAGTTTATGGCTTTTAATGATCTAAACTTTTATAATATGATCGTAAATTGTTGTCGTATGAATTTGTGATGATTTTATGAAGTTTAGATTTGTTTTTAAGGGTTTTAAAGTTGTTTAATATTGCTGTCAAATTTTTAAAGTCATGAAAATAAAAAGTAAAAAATTTATGAACATGTTTTACTTCATGAAAAATTATTGTAAAGCATAGATTAGATGTATAATGATGGTATTAGATTGTAAAAGAATTTTATGCTTGATTTATGAAGTTTTCATGAGTTTCTAAGGATTTTTGGATAAATAAATAAAGCTGTAGTTTTTTATTAACACATGTTTGTGCCTAATAAAAATAGTGACACGTGAAAAAATTAGCTATAATTATTTTTAATGCATCAAAATATTGTATGATGATCTTAGGACATGACTATAATCAAAATAGGGTATTTAGAAGGGTTTTAAAGTGTTTTTAAGTAATTTTATGAAGCAGCTATTTTTGGAAAATGATCAAAAATCAAGTGTTTTGCGAAAGAAAAATTAAAATAAAGGATGGAATTGAATAGAGACTATATAAGGAAGGTTTTGGACAAGTTTCCAATGTAAAAAGTTAGTTTAGATTTTTTGTATAAGTCTGTAATCAAGGCTTTAATTTAGTTTCGGTTTTCTCTGTGTAGGAGAATTCGAGTTAGTTGACTTTTAGAAGTTCTGGCGGTTCGCCACTACTATACAAGGTACGTAAGTACTAAAGGCGAAAGTAAAAGTAGAATTCATGCTTGGTTGTTGATCTTACATGCTATTAATGCAAATATGAGTTGTTGTTTGGTTGACTTGCATGAGAAGTATGATAGTATGAAAGTATGATTCTTATATTTAGTTGACATTCCACATCTATAGCATTATTAATTTATTATGAGTAATTGGAATGTTAAAGTTATTTCTAAAGTTGGCCAATGGTTAATAAAGAAGAAAAGGAAGTTAGTTGAGTTGATAAGTTACTTAATCAACAAGAAAGCTAGCTAGTGAATTTTTATTCACATGTTTAATAAAAATTTAATGAGCAAATATCTACATAGCCACTCACGGTTTAATGTGTGGTCAAGAAAGATAAATAGTCAGCCACTCACAGTTAATGTGTGTTAAAGGAAGTTTAGTTATATTAAAGGACACACACAATTATTTTTAATATCACTTTAAATCCAAGATAACTAATATGGTCTTGTTTAATGTCATGCATGCTACTATGTGTTGTTTGTGAGTCATAATATTGTTAAACCGGTTAATCACGTAAAGTGAAAGAGGATTCGCACCAAAACTCTTAGAACGTATATACCTTCAGTATAAACAATGGGGGGAGTCGTATGGAACAATGATCTATGACTTCTAATTGGAGTACAAGACGTTGTACTCTTTTATATATTTAATGCTCTGGAATTTCCTCATTGTGCGTGACATAGGCAATACCTTGTTGGAGTTACTCCCAAGTCCGTGCCCAATAGAGAAATTTTAAGGGAAAGGAAACCCGTTCGATGCAAAATTCAAAGTTTAAATATATATAATAATTTTACGTGAGTTGTGTCGATGCATAGTTGAAGAGATAGATGTCAACCGTAAGAAGTATGTGTGTTATACTTTTCTTTTTATTTAATATTAATCATGTTTTGCATAGTCTTTGGTATTTATGTACTCAGCTTTGCTGATTGTGTGTGTTTGTGTGCATTGCTTTGTCTTTGACTTGACCCTACGATGACCCACTTGATGTCGAGTAGTTGTCTAGAATACGAGAAAGCTGCAGGTACAGGTGGGCATAGTCAATCATGCTGGGTTGGGGTGTGAGCGCTTGCATTGTAGTTTTCGTAGTTTTATGAACTTATTGGTTATTTATTGTTTGATCTTGACAACAATTTTTGAAGTTAAAGTTTGTTTGGTTCTGAAGGGTCGTTAAGACGGTTCCGAAGTGTAATAAAGTTTTAATTTGGTTTTCTTTTGGTTTTGACTTTGGTTTGCTTTTGAGATTATTTCAAGTTTCATTTTGAGTCTTAATTTGGTTTTTGGTTTTTAAAGACTTTCGCTGTAGTAATTTGATAAAAGCCTTAGCCATTGTCACGTTGGCGGTAATACTTTGGTTTTTTCTAGATAAGTAGGGTTATTTTTGTTGTTTCTACTGGAACCTGCAAGAGGGGGGTGAATTGCTATGTGGAACTTGTTTGCGGAATTTAAACTATTTTGAACGAAACTAAGAGATATTTCAACGAGAAAAACTTCCTTGGCCCAAAGGAAGAAAAACTCCACTTTTATAATAGGCCTGTAAAACTCTTTACAACCGAAATTCTCTACCTAGCCCCATAGGTTCCTTCAGGAACTTACTTCTCTATTCTCACTCTCGTTCTTTCTTTCTCTCTAATTGTCTTTCTCTCTTTCTCTCCACTCTTCTCTTGTTCTCACACTTCCCCCTTTCTCATATATTACAACTCAAGACAAGACTCTAGTACGTTGGAACAACATGAAAACTGGACAAGAACACACACTAGAACTGGACAAAAGACTTAGCGGCTTCTCTCTGAATTTTCTCTCTAAAATGCTTAAGTGTTGTGCAAGTGTGTTCAATTTAGTATTATGTAGTGATTAGGTATTTATATAAAGTTTAGACACAAACAACATGAAGAAAACCGTCCACTAACCACTTACTCAAAGCCCATAAGTTACCCCGCTAGCCCACTTTGTTGACTCCTAGAAATTAACCTAGACCTAAAAGTGGGATAAATTAACTTTGACTTGTAGACTTAAACTTCTAGTTAATACGGACTCAAGTCCGTATAGGAACTAGACTCATGTTCCAGTCGGACTCGAGATTCCAACATACTTACAAACATCCTAGAAAATTACCCTCATAATCTTCTTGGAATTTTCTCTTCTCTTTATCAAGTGAGTTCGTCGGAATTCCTTGATGTTACGCTTGTTCCTTTAGGAACAGCTCAATTTTCGTACCTTGTTCCTACGCAATTGTGCTACACAGGAACTTCTCTTCTATATTCAGTGTTCCTTTGCAAGATTCTGCCTAGCAACTTCTTTATGAACTTAGTTAATGGCACATCACGTTCTTACTTTGGAACGTTCCATGACTCTTATCAAAACTCCAAGTTCCTTACTTTGTGAAACTGTGAAATCTCATAGGAACTCAAGTGTTTATTAGTTAAGTTTGTTTGTGATAGTCATCATCAAAACTTTTAATTCATGGGCCAACAATTTCCCCCTTTTTGATAATGACAAATCAAGGAAAACAAACTTAGAAAAAATAAGTACATAAAGAACATATTTTTTATTTTTTATTTTTTGAAATTTGAAATGTTAGTGTAGACACCTAATTTAGTCCCCCTGTCCCGCGGCAGGACTCTATGATGATTAAAAAACTCATTTCTCTAGAAGATTAGATAATCGAGTATACTTAGGCATAAAAATAAATCTCGGATATTATAAAATTTCCATTCTTATTTAACGGACCATTTTATCCCAATGTCTCTTTTATTATTTTAAATAAATGAATAAAATAAAATGATAATAATAATAAAAATAATAATAAAGAAGATCTTTCAAAAAAAAAACGTAGCGCGGTTAATTTAGTCACGCTGACAGCTCAGCGTGACTAAGTTAACAGCGCTACCCTAGTAGCGATGTAGGGTTTCCTTCGCTACAGGGCCAGCACGATTAGGGTTCCCACGCTGTTATAAAAACCTTCATTTCCTTCATTTCTCAACACCTTTTTTTACTCACTCTCTCCCTCATACTTAATTAATCCGATTATTGCTTTTAACAACCTTATTTTTTTTATAATAATTATTTATTATTTATTTACTATTTATTTTACTAAAAAGTGGCTACAAATTTTAATAATATCGAAACAATAATTCGAAACTCCGCCCAAATTAATACTCGACGAAGACAATCTTCAAAGGAGAAGTGGTACGTTTCCTGAGAGCCCTAAAAATCATGTTATGGACTTTTAAGTTGTCGTTTCACTATTTATTTACTGCTTTATCACCTTATTATTGTTAAAGGACTTAAATTGATTGTTTGCAACGCTTAACCAAGATAATACTTTCGGACAAATCTAATCATGTTAGGCTCCCTAAATCAATTTTAATAACGGTTTGAGTTAAATTAATTAGCTTTTTGTGTTATCACTAACAATTTAATGCTTTTTTGTTAATCTTGTAAATTGATAATTTTGTGTGATTCTAAATATAATTTCTGTATGGTTAAGAGGAAACTAGTAATGGCCGCCTATGGGCTAACCCGACGCACTCCGTCATGTTAGTACCTTCGCCCCCGAATCCAATCTTCGGTTTGCTCGACCACAACTTGGAGTCATCCCCATGGGATCGGAGAGGATTTCCATGCAATTTAGACAAACGTCCCTTATTCGAGTCCCATTCGTATCTAGTTAAATACACGGTTTATGAGTTTAGTTCCTAAAACTCATTAGCGACTTCTTATTAGCATGTTTGGTATCGGTATTGAAGTTTCTCCCAAGTAAAATGATTTAAAATTGGGTTTAAAAGAAAAAAAAAAGCACCGCTGGAAAGCTAACTACGCTACCTTTGTAGCGTTACAGACCTTCCCGCGCTGACACTGTAGGCTCACATAACTTGTGACGCTGCAGGGTCAGCGGGGAAAATCTTGTAGCGGTACACCTGTAGCGTGGTACAAGTTCCAGCGCTCCATTTCTATTGAAAAGAAGGAAAAAAGGAAAGCGGAGCAACGCTGGGAAGTTAACTACGCTACCTTCGTAGCGTTACAAACCTTCCTACACTGACACTGTAGCATCACAGAACTTGTAACGCTGCACGGTCAGCGTGAGAAACCTTGTAGCGCTACGCCTGTAGCGTGTTACATGTTCCAGCGCTCCATTCTCAGTTGAAAAAAAGGTCTAATTTATTCGTTTCACCTTTCCTTAAGCCAATTTTTTAGGTCTAACTTGACCTACGGACGTTTTGGGAAAGGTGACGAAAAAAATTTGTGACCCAAAAATCCGGGGCCCCTACAGTGGCGACTCCACTGGGGACTAAAAGAGGGCGAGACTTGAAAATTTTCTCCTAATCATACACTTATTATATTTAGAACAAATTGCATTTTTTTTAGACATATTGCATACATGTGACAAACACTTAGCTTCCATGTGTTTGAAACTTGCCTTAGGATCACCATAATAACATTACATTTCGGGAAGGAACCGTTGACTTGGTGGGGCCCATGGTCTCTAAGCAACCGAGCAAAACGCAACCTTATCCCAACTACATCGATTCCAAGTTGCCCATGGTACTTGGAGGGGAGACACTCCATATCTAACGGTTATCACACCGCAAAGTGTTGGAGCACACTCCTTAGATGTAGGACACTTTGGATTGACCTTTAGAGCTACATGACATAAAACCTTGGTTGAGGGAACCTCATTGCTTGTATTTCGACTTTTTTTATTCTTTTCTTTTTTCATGATTCTGTTTCCTTTTTTTTTACGATTTTATTTCCTTTTTTTTCGTGATTTTGTTTATTTTTTTTTATTTTTTATTTTTTACTTTCCTTTATGTTGTTATTTTATTCTTCATGTTGTTTAGGAGACTTTAGGATTTTGCATTTATTTATTAAAAGATTTTATTAACTTGCTTCAAATTAAATGATTAACTAAAATCATTTCCTTACAAAGACTTCATTAGCATTATTCTGTTCTTATATAGAATATTATTAATGTTGTCTATTTAGAAATTATTTTGGAAAATCATTAAATAAAAGGATTGTTAATAACATCATGTTAGGAATAAAATCGTTTTTTTTTTCTAAGACTAACTTGATACTTCCATTATTCACCAAGAAATTTAAAGCGTATCAATCATTTCAAACATTTATTTGTTAAGATTATTGACATAATTTAAATATTTCGAGGATTTACTAATTCAATTCTTTTTTTTAGAATTTAATTAGTTTATTTTCGAATTCTAGGTGGAACTAACAATATCATTTTCCTTAATGAATGAAAATCTTTCGTTTTTTTTTTAAAAAAACAAAAATCTTCGCCCATGATCTTTTAATCCTCATAAGCACTAACAATAATTAACTTAATACTGGTTTTGTTTGACTTAAACTAAAAAAAGGANTTAAACTAAAAAAGGCCAAAAAACCTTTATTAATTATATTCTTTAAATTAGAATGTCATTAATTAAGGTTTAGTCGTCTTTAGCTTAGCTTACAGACGCTCTTAGTAATAAATTAATCATTGTTAACACTACTTAATTATTTCTTTGTTTTTTTTTTCGAAAAAAGGAAATAAATATTTTTCTGAATGGCTTGAAATTTTTTTATTGTAAAGGGCTGGTTCAACTGCCTGGTGTCGCGATCCAGATCAGCGTTTACAAATGTTAGGTAGTGACGAACAATCATCATTCATCTCAAATTCCTTAGAGGATATTTGTGAAGATTTCGGGTTTATTACTCTAAATTCTCTAATTTGTTCCCCAAGTTTCGTTCCGTCGTCTCCAAGTCCAAGTATGGGTGAAGAAGAAAATATGAATGCTACATTGAATGCTCTCATGATGTGTCTTAATAAGATGGAGGCTGAACGAGAAGTAGAAAAAATACGCCTTGCTGAAATTGAAGCTGAATGTGCTACTGAAAAGAAGCATTTGGCTGAAATGGAATCCAAAAGGCAAGAGGAGGAAAGTAGTAACAAGAAATAGATTGAAAATCTCATTCATCGTTCTTCAATGGGTGGCAAATCATATCAATTTGAGGCTGCCAACATCCCTAACACTGAGGTTGTTCTCCCTGAGAAGTTCGATCCTTCAACTCTTCCAAAGTTCAAGGTGACTGGTAATCCAGTCAATCACCTTAAGAGCTTTATTGGGTCCATGACCATCGAAAAGGTTGATCCTGTATTCTATCCAGTGATATTCCCTCTTTCTTTAGAACCCATTCCACATAATTGGTTATACTCTCTTAGCACAGATCGGGTTTAAACTAGGGATATTGTTACTAAGGAATTCATTGATCAATACAAAGATAACATGGAATTCCAAGTCACACTCCGAGAACTCGAAGTGTTAAAACAAGGAAATGATGAAGGGTTCACTACCTTCTTCACTCGTTATAGAGAAAAGATGACCCACTTGGTCCAAAAACCATCCGATGCTGAATTAGTAGAAAGGTTTGTAGACAACCTGTCCGAGCCTTATCAAGTACATCATAAATATCAAAGCATCGACTCTTTCAAACGAGTGTATGACGTGGGGATCAAAATTCACTAGTACAAAAATCGACTTTTGCTGCGGTTTTTTTAGGGGTATTTGCTGCGGTTTTTAACCGCAGCACTTGGAGCAGCAGCAATAAACTAGCTTATTATTTGCTGCGGTTCAACCGCAGCAAAAAAATGGACTTTTTGCTGCGGTTGTAGTCAAAACCGCAGCAAAAAAAGGGCAAAAATTGGTGGGAAATCCCACTATTTGCTGCGGTTCTTTGTAAAACCGCAGCAAATAGTGGGATTTCCCACCAAAAAAAAAGCTTTATTTGCTGCGGTTTTCTAGAAAACCGCAGCAAATAACCACCCAAAAAAATAAAAAAAAAATTTTTTTTTTTTTTGCTTTTTAATGCTAAATTGTAGCCAGAATGTTTGTATATGTACAATAGTTGTAATAACAACATTACAGCAGCATTAGAATAATAACATCAATCTCAAATACAATTATACTACAAAAAACACTTCTAAGAGCATTATAACGGCAGCATCTCAACAATGGCAGCAACAGAAGTGTGGAGAGCAGACACATATCCATAGTTCTCGTATCCTTGTGGATATCCATAATAAGCAGCATTATTCCACTGATTCTGATCAGGTTGTGACTAAACATCCAGCCAAAAAAAATAAACGTCAGCCAGGCAGTAGAGAGTTGAAAATAAACACTAGTTTATGCAGAATATAAACACTAGTTTATCTCTAACCTAGGTATTCATTATTCAACATAATTTTTTATATCTAAAATCCACTAAAAACTCAGAAAATCCATTAATAATGAATCTGATTTAAAAACAAAGAACATCAAAATCGAAAATGTAAAACAAAGAACATAATCCTTTTTTTGAACAAAAGCTTTTGTTCAATCAATTATTTATATAGTAGTCTCATTCACAAGCATTCATATATTCATTCACAAGCAAAACTCATTCACAAGCACTATGATTAGTAGGTTGTGTAGGACATTATTTTAACCTAGCATATGTTATACCCGGAATATGTTATACCATATGCAGAAAAACATATAGGAGCCAATACAGTTGACAGTTGACTTAAAAAAGGTAGAGATAACTTACCATCAAAACTTGATTCCACATGGGAAGACGAATGCAACTGAAAGCCAAAGCAGTCAAGAGCTGTTTTTAGTTCCATAAAGCCAGGGATCCATTCGATCTTAATTGCAGGAGCATCAATCTAAAAGAGCAACAAAAGAACTAGACAATTTAAAATGGAGATCATTGGCTACCTGTTAATTAAATTAAACAGCACATTTTTAAAGTCGTTTTCTACCAAGACCTAGGCACCTAGCTAACCTTGTTGCACAAAATGGCACACCAAAAGTCACAAGCAGAAGCCATTAGTGATTCTTCTGTTGAGTAAAACACTGCAAATAAAAGATACAAAAATGATCAATGATATAAAATCCTTAGCAGTGTTTGTGTTTGATATACACAGATTAAGGGTCCATTTTGCTATTGATTCTTCTAAAACACCATAAGTTATAATCAATTTCGAGAGCCTATTTGAGTTGTTTGGTTACCTGCTATCCCACAAAAGCTTTGATACAAACTAATGCCATACCAAATCAATGATGACACCCGGAATAATAGTTATTAAACTGACAAAACTTGCGACAAATACAACTCATACCCTCGATTTAAAAATAGGCAAATGATGATTCAAAACATATTACCAATTAAATGGTAATCATCATACCGCGAGGTGAAAAGGACAAACAACACTACAATGTAATACATAATTCTTCAGCTAGTGCTCCTAAATCACATAAACAAACTAAAGAAAACCAAATATAACAAAACATGAGAAATCTACACCAGAAATCGGCGAAAATTGGTAGTAATTGGTAAATGATTGAATACATAATAAAACCCTAGTTCCACAAAAAACACATGAAATTACAAAAACAATTTACAATTAAGATAATTACAATAAATTACATGATAATACAAAACACGAAAGTTATAAAACAGCCATTAAAATTAGGAAATAAAAACGAAAATCATAGCTACATATGCAATTGATAATCAAACTCAAAAGAAGCAACTTAAACTACATAAATTGAGCAAAACATCTTAAATTAATACAAAAAATGTACACAATAATCGACAAAATTGCAAAATGAAAAACTAAAACCCTAGAAAATTGAAATTACAACCACAATTTAGAATTAAGATAATTAAGTGAGTGAAACAGTGAAATAATAAAAAAAAAAAAAAAAAATTCGTAGAATTGGAAGAAGAGAAAAAGACCTTTTGTTAGAGGCGACTACAGGAGGATCATCGAATTCGAAATTCAAAGGGTCGTCGAAATCCATAATTCTTCAGCTAGTTCAAACCTAAAGTCGCAAATAAACAAAAATCACATCAAAAAAATCGCAAATTCAAACCTAAAGTCTAACAAATTAGCTTAAAAAAGACAGAAATTAAACCTCTAGGGTTTGATTCGAAGATTCGCTCATCGACAATTCAACTTCGAAGCCTTTAATTATTCGCCAAACCTCTAATTAAACCTAGATTTGATTCGTTTCTTCAATGTGAAGACGAAATTCATGGAATGATCAGTGACAGGCGAGATTGAGTGATAGAAAGGAGGGGAATGAAGGGAGAGGCGAGATTATTGAGTGAGAGAAAGAAGGGGAATGAGGGTGAGAGGCGACATTGAGTGAGAGAAGGGGATTGAAGGGTTAGGGTTTGAGGAAAGGGTTAGGACAAAAATAAGAAGGAAAAGGGGGGAGGCCGGGTATATACACGAAGTGGGTTAAAATAGGGTTTTTATTGCTGGGCTTGGGCTGAAGCTTTTTAATTATTGTTGTTGGATTATTTGCTGCGGTTCAACCGCAGCAAATAGAATAAACAACCGCAGCAAATAGAATAACCGCAGCAAATTATTTTGTGTTGAAATCATCAACTGTTATTTGCTGCGGTTCTTTAAAAATGTCAAAAAACCGCAGCAAATTTGGTGCAGCAAAATCCATTTTTTCTACTAGTGATTGAGAACGATTTATTGAAAAAAGATCGAAGCCCCAGGCTTATAAGGGGAACTACACCTATAAAAAGAGTGAATCTTCCAAAAATAATGAAGTCAATGCTTTAGAAGCTTCCCGTTCAAGTCCATCAAAAATAAAGAGGTGGCCTCGAGATAGAAGATTCACTCCTATCAGCATGACTTATTCTCAAGCTCTTGACAAACTTCAAAGCCAAAATGCTTTACATCCAATTGGGCAAACTCCTGACCCACTAGAGGACAAGAGAAGCCCAAAATGGAATGCTAATTCATGGTGCAAATACCATAGAGGGAAAGGGCATGATACTGAACAATGCTGGGTCCTCAAACATGTCATTCAAGACATGGTTGAAGACGAGCGTTCACCTTTACCTCCCAAGCCGAATAATATCACCAATTCTTTTGATGGATCGTCTATTCTGGCTATTGATTGTGTTAGCGATAATTTTGATCCTTCTAAATTTATCACTTCCAATAATGATAATGCAATGGAGGAAGTATTAGGCTTACACGATCATGTATGTGGCATATGGGACAATAATGTTGAGGATACTTATATCACCAACCTCAGTGCCAACACAACTCTCGGGCTTAATCCAGAAATTATAAAAAATGATTGGTATCAAGATCCTACAGAAGTTGTGTCTAATGTTCAGCATCTTACTCGTTCCGGACGAGCTTATCAACCTGATAATGACAAAGGCCCATCTTAGGCCCAAGTCAACAAAGAATCAATTCCAGTCCAAACAAATACTGGCTCATCACAAGCCCAAAATTCTAGTGAGAGCAATGATAATCCTCTCATTAAGCAAATGCAAAAGACTAAAGCCGACGTAACCATTTGGCAATTATTAGCTTCTTCTCGAGATCATAGGGTAGCTGTACTGAACGGACTTAATGCATTAAATGTTTCTCCTGACACTACCCCTGAAAATCTAGTAAGTCTCTTGTCAACTGGACCAAAGAAAATGATTGAATTTTCTAAAGAGGATCTCCCTCCGGAAGGTACTACTCATAACAAGGCCCTTTACCTAACTGCTGGGATATTGAATAAAAATGTCCCCTTGACATTAGTCGATAATGGGTCTGCGGTCAATGTCTGCCCATTAAGAACTGCCAAGCATCTCGGCATAGAAAAAGAAGCATTTTCCCCATCACTGCAAGGAGTAAGAGCTTATGATAACACGAGACGAGAGGTCTTAGGAGTCATAACTCTTGATATGTCCACCGGTGGAATAAGGAAGAAAGTTGAATTTCATGTCATCGATGTAAAATCATCCTTCAATTTGCTTCTAGGACGCCCATGGCTCCACATGCTTGGTGCGGTGCCTTCATCGCTCCATCAAAAGGTCAAGCTCATACATGAAGGCGTGCCTATAACCATTAATGCTTCTCCAATCAGAGTAGCCATGGAGGATCAATCCCTGCTAAAAATATCCCATGATCAAGATGTGGAAGATTTGTGGGGATTTGTGCCCGAAGAAATTGCTCTCATTGAATTAGAAGACTTACAACTTGATCCCCATCCTAGTGTGATAGTGAACGCTATCATGTTAAAAAATGGTTATTTTCCTGGCATGCCTTTAGGAGCAAAAGGAGGAAGGGAGATCACTCATCTCCCTAAAGTCAAAGCCATACCTAACCTCTTCGGTTTGAGGTATGAACCGACAGAAGAGGAATTAAAAAGATACATGGTTGAAGAAGTGACTCGAAAGGCCAACGCCAAAAGGGGAATTATTACCTCTATCCTTTCCTATCAGCTCACTCTAAACGAGTAGTTTATAAAGGAAGGGGATAATTACCCCTATTATGGCTTCCCTGAACCCTTGGTTCAAAATGGGAAACAAATTCCTGGATTTGAAATATTTCATGATTGCTACTTTCTAGAAGAGAGAGAGCACAATACTCTCTTCCCATCGAATACTCCAAACCAAAGTGTTTAGACAAATGGGCCCTTGGTCTATTGCTTGGACTAGAATAGAAGCCATCGAGAGCGAAGCTACAGTAATTCAGAAGGCTATGCAAGATGAAAAGTTCAACCCCGCTTTACACATTTCCCATTCAGAGAACGTCGAGCGCGGATGGAGAAAGACCTTGAAGTGGATCAACACAAAAGGGGACAAAATTACTATCTCAACTGGGGAGGGACAAGTGTTCGAAGATTCTGAGTCTGAGTCTGATTTTGAGTTCGAACCCAAAGATAATATTAGTGTCGTAGGCAATCTAGCTACATCTGTTCCTTCGATTCCTCCCGTTCCTAATTTAGATTTAAGCTTTAAAGGAATTGAGTCCCTCTTTGATGTACTTATTGATGATTTCAATAATAATGCAACTATTGCTTATTCGCGCTCTTCTCCCCACTCCCCTTATAATTGTCTTGCAATAATTAATTCAGCTGAAAAATCAAGTAATGATGAACCAGTTGAAATAATAAAGTTTATGGAAGAATTTGGAAATTGCACGCCTGTAATAGAAGAAACTGAATCCATTAATATCGGTAATGAACAAGATATAAAAGAACTAAAAATTGGCTTAACTCTTAATTTACAAGAGCACACAGACTTAATAAACACGCTCAAAGAATTTAGCGATGTTTTTGCTTGGTCCTACAAAGATATGCCTGGCATAGATCGTGAAATTGCGGAACACAAAATTCCGCTCAATCCAACAATTAAACCCGTCAAACAAAAGTTAAGACGTATGAAGCCTGACGTTGCCCTCAAAATAAAAGAGGAAATTATCAAACAATTAGATGCGGGTTTTATATGTGTTTCAAAATACCCAGAATGGGTAGCTAATGTTGTTCCAGTTCTGAAAAAGGAGGACGTGTGAGAATGTGTGTAGATTTTCGGGACTTAAACAAAGCTAGTCCTAAAGATGATTTTCCACTACCACACATTGATCTCCTTGTAGACAACACGGCTAATCATGAACTCCTTTCGTTTATGGATGGCTATGCAGGTTACAGCCAAGTACAAATGGCTGCGGAAGACATGGAAAAAACCACATTCATTACCGAATGGGGAACTCTCTGTTACAAAGTAATGCCGCCTTTTGGATTTAAAAACGCTGGAGCAACCTATCAAAGGACTGCTACTACATTGCTTCATGATATGATGCTTAAGGAAGTAGAGGTCTAAGTAGATGACATGATTGTAAAATCAAAAGACCGACAAGGGCACATTCCTGCCCTAAGAAAATTCTTTACTAGACTAAGAAAATATAATATGAGGCTGAATCCGCAAAAATGCGCCTTCGGAGTAACATCTGGAAAGTTGCTTGGATACGTAGTTAGCACGCGGGGTATAGAAATTGATCCATCTAAAATCAAAGCTATACTAGATATGCCTTCCCCTAAAAATGAAAAACAAATCCGAGGATTCTTAGGTAGGCTCCAATATATTAGTCGATTCATATCAAAATTAACTATGGTTTGTGAGCCCATCTTCAAGAAATTGAAGAAGGAAGAAAAGGTGGAATGGGATGACAAATGTCAAGAGGCTTTAGAAAAAATAAAAGAATATCTTCTCAAGCCTCCGATACTCGTACCACCAATACCTGGAGTCCCTCTAAGGCTATATTTAACTATCACTGAAACTGCTGCCGGAGCCATGCTCGCACAAGAAATAAATGGAGAAGAAAAGGCCATATATTACTTAAGTAAAAAGTTCATCCAATATGAAACTCGGTATTCACGGTTGGAGAAAACTTGCTTGGCCTCGGTATGGGCATCTAAAAAGCTTAGGCATTACTTGCTTTCCCATTCTGTCCATGTTGTGTCCCATTTGGACCCATTAAAATACCTTTTTGGCAAGCCAGCACTAAATGGTCGCCTCTCGAAGTGGCTTGTTACGTTGGTCGAATTTGACCTTCAATTTGTCCCTTCAAAAACAATTAAAGGACGAGCATTGTCAGATTTCTTGGCTGAGTTCCCTCCTAACGAGGAAAAGACGGAAGCATATAACTTCCCAGATGAAGACCTCTGAATAACTGAAGACGATAGTTGGGCCCTCTACTTTGATAGCGCTTCTAACCAAAAGGGGTTCTTCTAGTTAGTCCAGATGGTGCACATGTTGCAATATCAGTCAAATTAGACTTCGAAGTCACTAATAATGCAGCTGAATACGAGGCATGCATTGTTGGATTAGAGGCAGCAGTAAGTCTAAGGATTAAAAGACTAAAAGTATTTGGAGACTCATCACTCATCATAAATCATGTGTCTGGAAAGTGGAAAGTAAGAACTGCTAGCCTAGCACTCTATCAAACACACTTAGACACCATAACAGAAAACTTCGATGATATCCAGTACCAATACCTCCCTAGGGATGACAACCAATTCGCCGACGCCCTTGCTAAATTATCATCAATGATAAATATCTCACATAACCTAGCATTAATAACTTTACGTGTTGAAAGGAGGCAAGAACCTGCCTATTGTAACGCTATTGAACATGCCCATGATGATGAGAACGAAGTTCCGTGTTATCAAGATGTCCTCAATTACAAAGTAAAAGGAGAATTCCCACGGAATTCAAGCCTTCGAACTCAAAGGGCAATAAGATTATTATCTTCCCAATATATCGAAATTCAGGGTAAATTGTATAAAAGGACCTCAAAAGGGCTTAATTTGCTATGTGTTGACAAAACACGAGCCAAGCGACTTATGGAAGACACCCATAATGGCATCTGCGGTCCCCACATGAATGGTAAGATGTTAGCAAAAAAGATAACACGCTTAGGATATTATTGGACGACAATGGAAGATGATTGCTGCAACTATGTAAAAACATGTCCTAAATGCCGAATATTTGCTAACTTACAACATTTACCTCCTGTAGAGCTATACAATTATACTTCACCGTGGCCATTCTCCACTTGGGGTATTGATATAGTCGGGAAAATAACGCCCAGTGGTATTGGAGGACATACGTTCATTTTGGTCGCCGTTGACCACTTCACAAAGTGGGTGGAGGCAGCCTCATATATCAAAATAACCGTTAAACATGTGGCCAAATTCATTGAACAAAACATATTTTGTCGTTACGGAGTCCCATATGAACTCATTAGTGACAATGGATCTCATTTTAAGGGAGAAGTACTTGATCTCTTACAACAATACAAAGTACAACATAGGCACTCTTCCCCTTATAGACCCCAAACGAATGGAGCAGTAGAGGCTGCAAACAAAAAAGTTGTTGTCATCATAAAAAAGATGGCAGAACATTATAAAGATTGGCCTCATAAACTTCACTTTGCTCTATGGGGATATCGAACTTTCATACGAACGTCCACAATAGCCACCCCTTACTCCTTAGTGTATGGTATGGAAGCAGTTTCAACCTGTTGAGTTGGAAATACCCTCTGTTCGCACAGACCTAGAAAGTGAAATACCTGAAACTGATTAGGTTCGAGCTAGGTATGAGGAACTTATACTCTTAGATGAACGAAGATTAAAAGCTTTGCATCACGTACAAATATATCAAAGACGGATTGCAAAACATTTTAATAAAAGAGTTAAGCCAAGAAACATTAATGAAGGAGATTTAGTTCTAAAAGAGGTACGAGCCCCACCCACCGATCCAAGAGGGAAATTCCGACCCAATTGGACGGGGTCGTATATTGTTAAGAAAATCCTATCAAGCGGTGCGGTAAAACTAATTGACATAGATGGGGCTGAATTTACTCAATTAACTAATTTGGACCAATTGAATAAATTTTACGCTTAAAATTGCAAGACAATCATGGACTCATACTAAGTCCTACAACATATGGGCCCAATTTGGCTCATATTATTATGTAAAATGGGCAAATCGAGAAAAGGAAAAGCATCGTAACCCATTCTATACAAAACCAAAAGCTATATATAATAAAAGTAATTAAATAAATAAGAAAGGGGCAGCGCTGAAAATTCAACTGCGCTGACCTTGCAGCGTAACAATGCTAACTGCGCTGCCATGTCAACGCGACAACAGTAACCACGCTGCACTGTGCAGCGTTATTTATTCTGTAGCGCTACAACCCTAGCGTTAGAATTTCAACTGCGCTGAATGCATGTTACATTTCAATAGTTTTAGTGAATATCTATGTTTGATTAAACTATTGGACTATGAAAGACCTCATTTAAAGGTTTCACATGATTTTAAGGACCCACGAAGGTTCGATAAAAGGATCATTTAAGTCTTTTCGATAAAATATAAATATATAATAATTACAACTACGCACGGCCTGATTCCTTTTGGATACGTAGGCAACTTATTCTAAGTTCGGCTCGTTTAAATACATAATTAGTTTTTATTGTATAAATTATCAATAACTTCTAATGTAAATAACTAAAGTTTGTTTGCAAATAGAAATAAAATAATATTGTCCTTCATTAATGTTTTAAGAGTTGCATAATTGTAATCATCAAAACAAAAGGGACTACTTTAAAGTCTACGCTAGTAGTGCACATGCACTTTATTGAAAATGATAAAACAAATAAAGTCAAACACTAATCTTCCTTTTCCTTACGAGCATGCTTTGGGTCTTCATCTACTTCCGGATCCTCCTTCATCCCATTAGGATTATCTTTGAGCTTTTCTTCATTATTCACTTCTTTAGAGGAACCTTCATCAAAGTGCTTCTCTATAGCCTTGGGCTTGCTCTCTTTACGAGTCCATACCATCTTTCTTTTCCCCTTACCTTCTATAGTTTTTTGGGTCTTTTCATTTAACTTTGGTCGTCCAATTTCGACCCCATGTAAGGAAGGACCGTTTTTCTTATTTCTTGGACCTAGCCTATCAAAAACAGATCCAGCTTCATTCTTTCTCTTTAAAGAAGTCTCATTCTTTCCCTCACCCATTGCAATCCTATTTTTTGGAGCCTTATAGACCTGTGCGCCTTTGGACCTTTCAATAGCTTCAAGGCCCCGGGCCTTATCCCTCTCCTCTTTACTCTTAACAAGCATCCAATCCCTGTAACTTTGTGATAGTTGAGTAGAACAACCATTTCTCGGAAAAGCCCATCATGGACGATTGACCCAATACTTTGTCCATGTGGTAATGGCAGGGCCCCGAAGTTCCAAGCAAGTTGGGGGGGTCAGTGTCAAGGCTAGGAATACTTTGTTTCATACCATATTGCCTCAAAAGATAGGTCAGAAAGAAATAAGTAATTTTCCTCAAACCAAGAAGGCGCACATATGGTGTTGACTCATGACTTCCAACCATCTCCTTGATAAACCACCATGGAATGACCCATCTAATTGAAAGACCTCCATGAGACATAAGTGACATCCACTCCGCTAGAGTTTTCCTTGGGAACAAAGCCCTCCTCATAGTAAATGATTTGAGGTTGTATTTCATAGTATTAAGGGGTTGTTCGATGGTCTTAAGGCGCTCACTAAGCCAAATCTGCATTAATTAAATAAAGAAATAAATGACAATCCAAGATTGTTACATAGCATTGAATAATTATGGTTTGAAATTTCGAAAAAATAGACATTATGGAAGATAAACAGGAGCGTTAGAAACTCTACTACGCTAACAGTCGAGCGTTGCAAAACAAACAGCGCTACAGTGTCAGCGCGACAGATACTACTGCGCTACAAGCGTAGCGTCAGAGAATTAGTCACGCTATGACTAATAGCGCTAATTTACTACTGACGCTACGATTCCAACTAAGAAAAATCTTCTTTCCTTTTGTAAATTCATAACAATTCATCTATCCTAATTAATATTTTAGCCCAAGGTTAGAATATTACCTGAAGCAATAAAGGGGCTTCCCGAAAAGTGCAATGATGGATTCGCTTTACATGTGTCCAATGCTATGATGGTCTCACCAATCACCATAGGCATAGGAGTACGATCACCTTCGATTTGTTCAACAATTGCAATTAGTGAAACATTTCCCATATTTCCCCCATCATTAACAAATAAATATCCAGATAGCAAACATAAGCATAAAGCACGTCTTTTGTACCTTTGTATTGTTAAGTTGTCTGAAGGAGAGGAAAATCTTGCAATAATTTTCAAAAGATCGCAATGTTGGCCATTGAGAATTTCCTTGGTCTCGAACTTAGTTAACCCAAGTAGTCTCTAAAAGTCCTTACCAAACCCTTATTGAAGGTTAGGTACAGCCGGAAGAGCTTCCACTGGAAAACCAGCAATCGCGCTAAATTCTTCCGAAAAGGGGGTCAATTCATTGTTAGCAAAGGTAAAAACATGGAATTGAGGATCCCAAAAATTGATGGCGGCATGAAGGAAATCCCAATTGATACGAGCTTGCCTCAAAGAAAACAACGCATCCAGATGATAAGCATTGGATTCAAGGAGTTCCTCTACAGACAAAGAAGAAATCCAACGGTTTAACTCACGCATGAAGTTTTGAGACATTCTTTATCTCCTTCTTTTCTCTCTAACAAAGAAAACTTTTGTAAGGGATTTTGTTTGATGAATGTATAATTGTTCGTTCATATATTTAACAAAGATGGTCACTAGGTAACTTCCTTAAATTCGTTTTGGGAAATAATGAGAAATAAAACAGCGTTTTAGTTTTAGTCGCGCTGACGTGACAGCGCGACAAGGTTTACAACGCTACGACAGCAGCGTGGCATCACTAGTCACGCTACGCGCGTAGCGCGACAATTTTGATAGCGCTACAAATGCAGCATCCCAAATCCTCCTGCGCTGCATAAAACATCCATAACCGGCCCATTTGCGAGATTCTTTCCATTCTTTAATTATTTTGGGCGATTTTATTTCTTGAACTTCTTTAAAATTAACTTTTCAAATCATATTTATTTAAGGAAAATGAGATATGCCCCCCTTCCCTGCTAACTAATTTTGGTCATTATTTTTTTTTTCGGGAGTAAGTCGGATTAATCCTCCAACACTTTACAGAAAAATGAAATGAACTAATATATATGCCCTTTGTTTTCAAATATTAGCATAAAAAGCCCAAGGCTTACATATGTTTATAAATCCATTATTAAAAAAATATTAAGGCTAGAATGAGATAAAACAAATAGAAAATTAAGTTTGAGTTAAACTACGAATACAAATGTCAACAAATTACATGCCACCAAAAGCTACTGTGGTGGCCCATAGTCAAAGAATTAAGGCATAGCACCAGTACGAGGAGTATAAGAATTAGTAGAATGTCTTCGATCCTCCTGCTGCATTTGAGTGTTAATCCTTGGTGGTTCATACGACGAAAATCGCCCCATCTCATAAGGAACTCTTGGATATGGTCCTTGGCCTCCACCATAATAATCCCATTCTTGAGCTTAGGACCACCCGCCACCTTGACCATGGTTATAATAGCCAGCATAAGGATCATATCCTTGTTGCGGGTTGACTTGTTGACTACTTCCTCCCTCGTCTCTATTAGACTTCTCTTGAGCTCTATTTTCATGTTCAAGGATCGAGGCCGCATTTGTTGACCACTAGTCGGACCTTCCGTAAAGGGGGAACGCCTATAATGGCCACCCGGAGGACGAGGGGAACGAGGAGGACGAAATGTCCCATGTGTTGTATAACGCGGCACAACATCCTACAAAATAAAATAATGCACAAAAATTACCGATAGGTGATAAAGACATGAAACTAGGAATAGGGGCAACGCATAGGGAAACCTACCCTAGCCATGGTGACGCTCTGGCACGCAAAAGCATGTTTTGTCTTCCTATAAGCAGTGCGAAACTCATTCAATACTTTGATGTCCTTGTTTGTAGTTGTCCTAGACACCTGCAATTAAACAAGTCATTTAAAATTAACAATGAAAAATGACAGTAATAATAATAATAAGAGTCGGGTAAAGATAAAGACAAACCCAAGGCTTACCACTTTGACATTCTCAGGGATATAAGGAACATCTTCTTCCTCTTCCTCAGCAAATGGCACAGTGTCATTAATCAAATTCCCGAAACCATCAATGTATTTAATATTTCGTTCAGAAACTTGCCAACCCTCAATATCATCATTCTTTGCACGTATAAACATATAAACATATAAACAAATAAACATATATTTAAAATGCAAATGCGTGAAAAAGGGAAAGGAAAGATAAGATACCCTAACAAATGTTGGAAAAGGACGTAGCCGAACCTGAACACAATTTTTGTAATTAACACCAGCAAAAACTAACTCCCGAGCTGTGAGTCCTCTCAAAAAATCATCCATAGAGGTAGCGGGAACCTTACTCGAGTCTAAGATGAAGACAGGTGGATCCATGGAAGCTAAAGGAATAGGAGAATAAGTTTGACGAACAACACGTTCTCCCAGAAACCAAACAAGTTGCCTACATCCTTTCTAAAGGATCCTAGCTTCCTCAAGAGGTGGTGAAACCTGCACTCCAGGGCTAATATCTAGTATCCCGTCCCATTGACGAAAGATAATCTGCAATAGAAAGAAAATTAAAAATCATTTATTGTAGTTATAAATATATATAAATGTATATATACAATGAGTCCATACTTGCTCTTCAGGAAGGTTATAAATCGATTGGCGTATTATATCTGTCTTATGATGAATGTTAAGCCGTCTTCCCCATCTGCGGCTCACCGGGAATCTCTTAGGTCGGTCATTTATTGGGGCAAGAGTTGGGAAATGTTCAAAGTACCTTACTTGAAAAGAAAAGGTTAGAAAAAAGCAAAATAAGATGCAAATAAGTGGATAAGCACATTGTAAAAGAAATTGTTACCTCAATAACTCGAGGAATGCCTCCCAGGGAAGTTGGGACACATTCTCTCTTAACGGGTCATCCATGACACGGGATGTCTTACGCATTTCAGATATTAAATGCACATAACCCGCTTTCCCCCAGCAATAATCTTTTATTCCTTTCAAATATGACAATAACGGGATAAGAGAAAAGGCCACTCGTTGCTCTTTGTCTGTTAAAAAGGTACTACCAATCAAATATAAAAGGAAGATCCTAACTCTTTGAAGAGAAGTGGTTTCTGCCATAATGTCTTCATTGGCTAAAGCATCTGACAATTCACTCCAAGGAAAAACTCTCTCATACAATTTTAATCGAGTGTAGATTGGCCCAAGTAAATCACCTATCATTGGCTCTTTTCCTGTCATTCCTTCATTATGGATGATATCCATACCCGCCAAGGGTAATCCAGTAATCATCCCATAATCGAAAGGAGTTATAGCCATCTCTCCCCATGGGAAATGAAAGGTGTTAGTTGTATCCCAAAACCATTCCATCATTCCCCTAACTAAACAAGCAGACATCTTACATCTCTCTTTCTCTATATAAGATTCTAAGAAATCTTGAAAACCACTCACCTTAACCAACTCTTTGGTATTTGCATCAAGAGTATCATAAATTTTACCAAGCATCTTCCCGGAATCATATCGTCGTAATTCATCATCAACCTATAACATTTCACTTACATATATCATCTAAAATTCGTGAATTATTGAGAAAACCAAAAAAAAAAAAAAGATATTACTTACAATTTCTCTTGATGCTCGAGAAGATATATGATGGTCAGGATCAAGTTTCAAGACACGATTATCCCACTCAAGTGGGAGCTCCTATGCAGGGTGTGGTACTCGATTCTTACTCTTTGAACGGTTTTTAGCACGACACTTACGAGTATACGTTCTTCCCTCTCTCTCCCCTCCATCTTGCTCGTTTCTAGGGGAAGACATTGCTGTGATGCACAAACTAGGATAGCTTATTAACTTAGCAAGAGCATCTTTTATTAAGAGTCCATTGCTCTTCTTTATTAAATTAAGAGCACGTTACTGTTATAAAAAATTAATCAAGAGCATTTTTTCACTTTTGATTATTAATTAAAATCCCATTGCTCTTCTTTAATAAAGAGCACGTTACTCTTATACATAAAATAAATTAATCAAGAGCATTTTCACTTTTGATTATTAATTAAGAGCCCATTACTCTTCTTTATTAAATTAAGAGCATTTTTTTCACTTTTGATTATAAATAAAATAATTTAATCAAGAGCATTTTTTTAGATCCCATTACTCTTATAAATAAAATAATCAAGAGCATTTTTTTCACTTTTGATTATTAATTGAGAGCTCATTGCCCTTATAATTATATTAAAACTATTCAAGAAGTATTTTTCTAGTTTTGATTAAGACTAATCAACTATACTCTCTAATTAAGAGCCTACTACTCTTTAAAATGTCAAAATACATGGGTCATGACATGAGTAGTGAAAGTCTAAGAACAATTCTCAAATGATTCATGGAGCATTATACTTCATTTTAACATCATTAGGACAATCATTTGCCAAAAACACACATGTTTGATAAAAATAAGAGCAAATATAAATTGTCACAAGCTTAACATTCTTATGGCTACAAATTGAATAAATGATAGCAATCAATCCTCTAATGTAAGCACAAATTTATCCCATAGTTCTCAAAAGCAAGCTTGAAAAAAAATATAAAAAAAAAATCTCACAGCGCCTTTGAAGTTCCAGCACTGCAGCTTCAGCGTCGCTCCCCCAATGCAGTGTGACCACACCAACCGCACTACGCCCCAAGCGCCAATAAACCAACCTCGCTACCTGCACAGCATAATTTCAACATCAACATTTGCAAATCAAGCAACAACCACAGTACAGACCTAAGGGCGTGACTAAAGGAGTCGCGCTGATAAGCTCAGCGCCGCAGGACTTGCCGCGCTACCTCTTCAGCGTGGTTTCTGCAACAGTGCTACACAGCTAGCGCAGGTCGTTGTGTTTTGCTGTATCGTTTTGCTTTGGATTTGATTTTGATGATGATCCTTTTCTCATGCTTTATTCCAAATATTCCAAAAGTGGATTACATTAGGATAAGGTGTTATCTCGTGACCACCTTGTGAGCTTTTGTCAATATTTTCGGTAAATAAGCGAATTTACTCAAAATAGTAATAAATAAACGAATTTATTACATTTTTTTCAATAATATCAGTAAATAAGCAAATTTACTCCAAAGAGTAATAAATAAACGAATTTATTACAATTTATCAATAATTTTAATAAATAAGCGAATTTACTCAAAATAGTAATAAATAAACAAATTTATTACTTTTTTTCAATAATTTCAGTAAATAAGCGAATTTACTCAAAAAGTAATAAATAAACGAATTTATTACATTTTTTCAATAATTTCAGTAAATAAGTGAATTTACTCAAAATAGTAATAAATAAGCGAATTTATTACATTTTTTCAATAATTTCAGTAAATAAGCCAATTTACTCAAAATAGTAATAAATAAACGAATTTATTACACATTTTTCCATAATTTAAGTAAATAAATGGATTTACTCGAAATAGTAATAAATAAACGAATTTATTAGATTTTTTCAATGATTTTGATAAAAAAAAAAAAAAAAAAAAA